>CM068742.1:8738080-9068080 GCA_035084275.1 Hydrolagus colliei | reverse complement strand
GCTTAAATGGCTACTTATTTGGTTTTGCGTCATCTTTCAATAAGGCAATAAAATGGATGTCAGTATTTCTTCGCCCTAGAAAACAAAAACGACTGTAATTGAATGTATCCGAGTGAGTTACATATCCCACAGTATAAACCAAAGAATAATATTCATTGAGTGGGCGTGACATGTCTAAGATTGCAAGAAAATACCTGTTGATGCAAAAGGATCCCATGCAATTATCGATAAGCCAAAGTTAATGTTCTTTCCAAAGCAGTTGTGTGAAAGAGTAGGCTGGGTGTGTGCTTTCTATTTTCAAAGAGTAGTATTGTGGAATACAAAGAGAGCAAGAGCAAGGGAGATGACATTTGCATAACAAAGCTATCAAGTGCAATGATTGATTATTTTTCACCTGTGCTATTTTTTGGTGTGATGGATACATTTTGAAGCATTTGGTTCTCGTATTTTCATTTATTTTTCAACATAAATATAAAATGTGCCAATGTTTATTTGATGGAACGAGGACATGGTAATATTCAGGGCTAACGTGTAATATTCAGTAACTGAGGTTGTCTTGAATACATGGAATCTGGTTTGTGATTATTGTGGATTAAACATTAATGCATTAATGCTTGCTGATGAATGCCACAGAATACTGGCTTTAAAACAGTTTGAATTTGAAACAAGATTTCCTTTGATATTCAAAGGAAAACAATAATATCAAATATCAAAACAATGATATTCTACAATACTGTACAGTACTGTATTTTCGCTTCTACCTTATGTTTTAGTCACACTCGCTACTATATTTAGATGTGCTGATTAGCTATTGATACATGCAGAACAACAACAACCACTTGCACGTATATAGAGCTCTACAGAATAATAATAATAAATCCTTGCATTTGATATAGCGCTTTTCACATCTTGTCGATGTCTCAAAGCACTTCATAGAATATACTGTAAAGTGAATTGACTGTATATTTGTGGGCGAAACGGGGCAGACAATTGCGCACATTTGAGTAGCATAACAATGAGTAGCATAACATTTTCTTGCAATTAATTCTCCATCTCAATCATGTTCTTTGTCTTATCTGCATCATCGTCGGCAGGTGGGGTTTCAGCCAATCTGCTGTGGATCTCCTTCGCAGTCTCTCTGACTCGCCCATTCCCTCCCCTTGTTCAAGGTCCATCTGAAGGTGTACCCCTGTAACTTCACTTCCAGTCTTTATCTTCTTCCCACTTTCCTCAGCTCAGGTGCTCAGTATTGCCAAGCGCTTCGAGACAATCTCCCAATGTGTTTGAATGCATGTGTCCATTTTATTGTGCTGGCCATACTTATGATTTATGTTTCAATAGAGCTCCTGTGGCTCAGTGGTTAGAGCACTTGTCTTGCAAGCTGGGGAGACCAAGCTGGGGAGATCTGTGTTCGAATCCAGGCAGGTCAGAGCGAAACCTTGGGCAAGTTTCCTTACTCTACTCTAATAATAATCCCTCCAAAAAAACCACATTAATAAAATTGATCATTTCAATCCACGACTGAGTGAGGGACACTGCTGTGTGCAATTGGCTGTCGCGATTCGCCCACAAATATACAGTCAGTTCAATTTACAGTATATTCTGTGAAGCGCTTTGAGACGTCGATAAGATGTGGAAAGCGCTATATCAAATTATATTTATTATATAAGCTTTTTGGGGCAATGTCAATATTTTAGAAGATTTTGACTGTTTTCTTTGTTGCTTTGAAAGCTGCTGATTAGTATCACCATCCTCGCATTTGATACAGTGGCTTTCACATTGGGAGGATGTCTCAAAACGCTTCACAGGATCTGCAGCATAGTGTCGCGACTGTGGATCCTGCGGGTGAAAATGAGACATATGAACACAAAATAGATGGAAGCTTAGTGAAGCTCCAGAAATCACGAGTTGTTGCTTGGTATAGTGTACCAGGTAGCATTACAGCAAGCATAGAGATAATAGGCTCAGTTAGAATAATTTGCTCAAAGGCTTTCCAGCTCTCGAAAACAATTCCTTCAAGTACGAACATGGTTATCCACTTAAGAAGTTAATCCTTCCTATTATTCAGTTCATTAACACTAATCATTCATATTTCTAATAGTGGTTTTTGGCTGCTTTGCAGAAATATGATAATGATAGATAAAATCACAAACTATATAAATAGAATGGATTGTGTTTGTGCAATTATTTTGCAATAGTCATAAATACTTGATATTAAAGTAATTGTGGTCTGAATAAAATAATGAAATCTACTACTCTACCTTAATAAACTAAGAATCCTTTCAATATTATTTATTTAGAATATCCTGTTTCAAGCTCAACTTTGGTATGAGAAAGATTAAGTTTTAATAAACAATGTAATTATTTTGTTATTCTTGGAGGCAGAATAAAATATGACTATTTTAAATAAGCAAGTACAAGGAGCTTGTGCAAGACCTTGCCTAGAAGAGCTTCCCATTAAATTATCCGCTTGAAGCAGTTGTTAAATTACCAGATTTGGGCAGTGAAATTGAATATGTGAAGGAGCAAAACTAAAAGTGCTCTTCTCCGTGTGCTCAGGAATGCGCAGGTGAATGATAAAGCGAAATAGATGATAATATTGCTTTCTGAATGCTTCAATTATTAAAACATCATTAATAACAACAGCAGTAGTAGTGACAGTATACCTGGAGAACTGCATATAGTTCTGGTCACCATGACATAAGGGACTGCCAAGATCCTACAGGAGAGCAATGGAGGTCATCTCCAGTGTTAGAGGAATGAAGTATGGGCAATGATTTGACATTGGTTCTTCATACTTTGAAAGGAAAAATCTCAGAGGGGGTTTAAGAAAAGTACATTCACAACAATATTCTTGGAAGCACCAAGACAGCAGAATATGAGGTCACGGGTTTGGGATGAAAATGGCCATTTCAAAGCCAGGAAGGTATTCATTATCAGGAGGATGAGTTACCAGGAAGGGTCGTTGAGGCTAAGATGCTGGAGCCATTGAAAAAATGCAGCTTGGTGCTGTGAAGTGAGGATGGAAGGCTGGTCCTTCTGGAAATATTACATGAAATGGACTGAAAGCCTTCTTCATCTGACCCTCTCTTGCGAGTTTGTGAATGCTATTAGATGTTAATGAATTGGGCTTTATAATCTTTGCATTTTGTTGAAACATTTACAGGGAAGGTCAGAAACTTCTTTGCACATGAAAATATTGGTAGTTTCTACAATTCCTAAATTAATGTGGCTCACATTTGATCTTTTAAAGAATAAAACAGATAACTAACAATTATGCTACTATATTTCTCATGGTGAGGAAAAGAATGGAAATATCGAGTACTGAGGGAACTCTCTCGCTCTCTGTTCACTCTGCTGTTTTTCTATAATGAATTTTATCAGGCTTTATTAACTTACCATGCTCTCATAGCTCATTACCATAACCTTTATCGTTCCTTAGTCCAATGTCAGAAAACTCGAAGGATTATAGTAATTTTTGAATCAGATTTAAATATCATTTCTCTGACCTGGATGTCTCTGAATATTCAGAAAAATCGACCTTGCTGGGTTTGACATGCTTAGGGGTGAAAGGATGGGAGAGAAATTCCTCCTTTCACAGTGACCAAAATTAACATAACTCTTTAATACAGACTTAATGACTTAATTTTTGAAGCCGGTTTTCCACAACTTCTTTTGCAAGTAGAGGGAGTCATGAAAGGAGCAAATGGGATATTAGATAATGATAATCCTTGCATTTGATAATAGAGCCTTATTATGTCCTCAAGGCACCTGAAAGTGCTTCACAGAATATATCGTAAAGAGGATTGCCAGTAATTTTGTAGGCTAATGTAGCAGACAAGTTATGCAAAGCAATGTTCCACAAATAGCCATGGAGTAGCCCAGTTTTATTTGGGGGGATAGTTGACCAGGATATCTGGATAAACATCCTCCTGTTTTTGAATAATGCCATGAGATCTTCAACATCCATCTGAACAGGCAAATGGTTTTATTTTCTCATCTAAAGGATGGCACCTCTGACAACGCAACACCCCTCCAAGATTACATTGGAGTGTCATCATAAACTATGTGAGTGGGGCAAATGTAGGACTTGAACCCACATCTTATGACTCAGAGGCGAGAGTGTTACCAAATGCAGCAAGCTCACACGCAGGGTATTAAATTTAAGCACAGGACAAAAGCTTCCAAGAGAAGACTGCATTCAACAATATGCAATTCTGAACACTGAAATGCTACAAGAATACCTGTAGACAATCAATGTATCTATGTACTGTATCTCACTTATAAAATCTGTGTGCCAATACCATACAAAATATATACACAGTACAATATATACCATATAAAATATATATACAAAATATACAGTCAATTCACTTTACAGTATATTCTGTGAAGCGCTTTGAGACGACTGGAAGATTTGAAAATTGCTATATCAAATTCAAGGATTATTATTATTATCAGCTACCTCTGTTTTTCCACCGCATTGAAAACGTTACCTTCTAATAATAACTCTTACATTTGATAGAGCATGTTTCACACTGTGAGGACATTTCACTTCGCTTCACGTGATTTCCTGTTGTAGTGACTGTGTGTGTTTTGTACTCAGAACTCTTGGGGTCCTGTTGCAAAATAATTTTGAAAGGGTGCGTGGGAACATTTCTGAATGCACAGAAGATATACATGATTCATAGATTCATAGAATTTTACGGCACAAAAGGAGGCCATTCGGCCCATCTAGTCTGTGCCGGCTCTTTGAAAAGAGCGATTCAATCCCACTGCCCTGCCCGCTCCCCATAGCCTAATAGACCTGTTCTCCCTAAATAAAGATCTAATTCCCTTTTAAAAGTTGTTATCGAATCAGCCTCCACCACCTTTTCAGGCAATGCATTCCAGATTCGAACAACTCGCTGAGTGAAAAAATTTCTCCTCAGCTCCCCTCTACTTCGCCTTGAAACTATTTTAAATCTGTGACCACGAGTCACAGATTCACCCACGAGTGGAAATAGTTTTTCTCTATTTGCCCTGTCGAAACCCCTCATGATCTTATAAACCTCTATTAGGTCTCCCCTCAATCTTCTCTGCTCCAGAGAGAATAACCCTAGCCTATCTAGCCTCTCCTCATAGCTGAAGTCCCTCAATCCTGGCACCATCCTAGTAAATCTTCGTTGTACCCTTTCCAATGCCTTCACATCCTTTCTGTAATGTGGTGACCAGAATTGAACACAGTATTCCAGCTGAGGCCTCACCAAAGTCTTATAGAGGTTAGTCAGCACTTCCTGACTTTTGTACTCTATACCCCTATTTATAAAGCCTAGTATCCCATATGCCTTCTTAACAGCCTTGTCTACCTGTCCTGCCACCTTCAACGAGTCACTAACACAAATCCCCAGGTCTCTCTGTTCCTTCACACCATTTAAAATTGTACTATCTAGCCTATATTGCCTCCCTTCATTTCTTCTCCCAAAATGCATCACCTCACACTTCTCTGCATTAAACTTCATCTGCCATGTGTCTGCCCACTTTACCAATTTGTCTATATCCTCTTGCAGATGGCTACTATCCTCCTCACTATTTACTATTCTCCCTAACTTAGTGTCATCTGCAAACTTGGAAACTGTACTCCGTACACCCAAGTCCAGATCATTGATGTAGATTACAAACAGCAATAGTCCCAAAACTGATCCCTGTGGCACACCACTGCTCACTTCCCTCCAATCTGAAAAACAGCCGCTCACTACAACTCTCTGCTTTCTGTCTCGCAGCCAGTTGTGGATCCACGCTGCCACTGTCCCTTTTACGCCATGGGCCTTTAATTTCATAATAAGTCTCTCATGTGGCACTTTGTCAAATGCCTTTTGAAAGTCCATGTAAACTACATCAACTGCGCTACCATTATCCACCCATTCAGTTACCTCATCAAAAAATTCTATCAGATTTGTAAGGCAAGATTTGCCTTTAACAAATCCATGTTGACTGTCCTTTATTAGACTATATCTTTCTAAGTGAAGATCTACCTTGTCCCTGATTATGGACTCTAGAAGTTTGCCCACTACCGACGTTAGACTGACTGGTCTGTAGTTACCAGGCTTGTCCTTCTGCCCCTTTTTATACAAGGGAGTAACCTTGATAAATGATAGATGATGCCTCATTTTAGCTTCCACCTAGAGGAAACAGATTCAAAATGTATATTACAAATTAGAAAGAGACTGCGATTAACTGAACTAGTTGCCCAGTCTTTTTGCCTAAGGACTCTTCTGTGTTCTTCTTTTTCCCCCAAAATCTCATTTTACAATTTTGCCATTTCTATTGGATCCAATTATTCTGCAGCTGGATTGACAGATGTTCCAAAATTGCAACTTTACAACAATAACATAAACCACTTGGATTTATAAAGCGCCCCTCCTGCAGGATAGCATCGCAGAGTGCTTTGTCTTGTTTTTCAGTAGTTTGAGAATTTGTGCTATGTACTGTACATTGATTCAAGAGGAAGCAGACAATAAAATATAACTGATCAATATTCTGTGCCTTAATTAGATTAACTGGCTGCTTATAATGACTGGTTTACAAAAAAGCTAACAGCTATAGGCAGTAATTTGCTACTATTAATAGTAACAATAATAATCATGCTTGCATGTAATATTACACTTGGAAGCTGACAGTATCTCAAAAACTGTGTATGCATTTCCTGTCAAGTGTAGTGACTGTATATTGATAGGCAAATATAGCAGCCAATTTACACACAGAAAGGTCTCACAAACAGCCACAACTACAAATTGACCGCTGCATTAGCATAAATTGTGAGTGTTTTAGGCATCAAAGAGTTCTGTCTGAGATATTAGATATGGATATGAACTAGTGCTTCCCGAGTTGTTGATGTCTGAGGTTAGAGACTCTTTTAAACAGTTCAAATTAGTTTTTCTAACCAATTCTTTCATCAATTTCCTGTGGCCTACTTGTGTAATTGTAAGCTAGAAGCTGCAGAGAGATGCACAAAGGGGCATGTGAAGTTCCCTGAAATCAGCAAAATAAACATACCAAGGGAAACACTTAATCTGTTTATAAAACAAAGTGTAGTACATTGCAAATATAATCCATACAGAGAGCAGGGAGTTCAGAAAAAAATTCAACAATTTCTATTTGAAATGATTTTCGGTGAAATACAAATCCCTGGCTGTAACTCAAGACCATATGATGCATCATTGTTTCATTAAACTTTATTTGTCCATTCCTGAGAAATAAGTGGAATGGGTGTATTAATAATAATAATCCTTGCATTTGATACAGCACTTTTCATGTCTTCTAGATGTCTCAAAGCGCTTCACAGAATATATTGGAAAATTAATTGACTATATTTGTGGGTAAAACACAGCAGCCAATTGCGCATAGCGGGTATCTCACAAACAGTTATGGATTGAAGTGACCAATTCATTATTGTTTTTATTTGTTTCTTGAGGAATTCTTATCAGGCGTGTGGAGTAAGGAAAGTTGCCCAAGGTTTGTGTTCTAACATATTACATTGGGATAGATGCCAATCAGTCAAAACTGCCTAAGATAAATTTGATTATTTTAGGTGTCAGCATGAATCAGTTGGTAGCATTCTTGTCCCTGAGTCAGAAAGTTTAGGGTTCAAGCCCCAAATACATTGAGTTTATATTCTCGGCTGACACCAGCAAAACACAGCATTTTCTGAGTACTGTACTCCAAATAAGATATTAAACCAGGTCAAATCTTCTTGTTCAGGTGGTGGTTAAGGATCTCACTGTATTATTCAAAAGATTATTCTCGTGACATTGTTCTAGCAATCCTCCGGGTAAAACTGGTCATTCACTTCATTGCTGTTTCAGGGATATTGTGTAAATCCATTGATGTGTTCACTTATAAATACACGAGTGACTGCCCTTCACAGAAAGTATTTTGAGACATTACAGGCATTTTATGCAATGATCATTATAATCGACAATGGTACAGGATAAACTCCTAGTAAAGGAATAAAAATCAACGTGGGTGGTAGGAGAAGCTGGATTATTTTTGTGCTCTGCAGTAGAGATAGAGAAATTACCATTAATCTTGTTCATAAATGTAATCCTAATAGAGTGGTAGTTCTTTGGATTTTGACTCATAGATTGCTTTACATTATAAAGATCAATGCCTTGGTGCATAGTGAAGATATCTTTCTCAAAACAATTATCAGTGTGAAGACTGTACTCAATGGATACTCTATACTAATGCTATTTGTGTGAATTCAGTTCTTCTTCTCATTGAATTTGTCATGTTTAATGAATAGTTCTTGATTCCTTGAAGTGGAATGAAGTGGTTTCAAACTTAGTGAAAATGAACTATTCCTTCAAAATAATTATATTCTGTAACGGTCTGATGATAGGCAAAGTTCCAGTATATCTACTTTTATGCAACCTACACGCATTCTGTTGAGGTACTGTTAGGTTCGCAAATTTAGACAATCTGTAACTAGAAAATAGTCAGTCAATACAGTCAAAAACAAGAGGTATGTAGGTTTAGCAAAAACGATTTATTCAACTACATGCATATAAGTCATCAATTAGTCTCATATGCCCATAGAGTCAGTTGTCTCTCAGGCAGACAAAAGACCTCGTGTCCAGTGTTTTCACATCTTTTATACAGAAAAAAGAGATATATCTTAAGAAAGGGGTAGTCCCTTTCTTAAACCAATTATAGTTTCATTACGTACACATCCAGAAACTGGCAATTATTAGCCCCAATCTACCCTTTGGTCTCCTACACAATCCGTTAGGTTGAACACATTCATTATTCTCGCTTATCTTAAACCAATTATAGTTTCATCACGTACACATCCAGAAAACTACCCTTTGGTCTCCTACACAATCCGTTCAACACATTCATTATTCTTGCTTATCTCTTCCGTTGTACCCCAAGGCCGTGTCCGCATAGTTTGTTGTGTTAGGTCATTCTTACTCATCTCATTAATCAGTTACAAAAGAAGAGATAATAACCAACATGGTTACGTATGCTCATTAAAAGTTAGGTCAACAATCGAACTAATCTGATTTCGATTGTGGCCTTGCTAACAATGTTAGTAAAGCATTTTATTCAAAACAAAGCAATTAAATCATCTATCACATGCTGCCACAAAACAAGTTTCTTGAAAATATAACATAACCATTTTCTCCTCTAACAGTACTGAAGCATCACAAACACCTCTCTTCTAGCTTGAAGAGGAGGCCACTAGGAAATTGTTGACTGATTGGGAGGCCAGTCACACAGTATGAAAGAATGGATGTTAATGCCATGATACATTTAAAGGTTGAAAATTAGCATACCAAAACATTGCAATTTACAGTTTACCACTAATGACTGGCCATGGATGTGAAAAATCTAATCCACAACTTTAGCAGAGTCATGACAAAGTTGATTTGATGAGTTTGATTCCTGCAATTACTGCAGAACATAGCACTTCAGTGTTGCTTTACAAAACACAAATACCGTACCAACTTAATTCAGATCTAGTTCTACCAGGAAAGCTTCAAACTCAGTCTAGTTTTTATTAATAGGTTGATAAGCGTGAGAACAGATGTTTCCACAGGGGTGTAGATTTATCTGTAGCAATTTAAAGAATACAGAATTTGGCAATTGTTAAATATAACCTTAATTTTGAACACTATTTTCTGTGTGTATCCTTAAGAACTATGGATAATGCAAATTTTAAAGTTAATACTGAATTCATCACTTGCCCAGATCTGAACATTCTACAATGCTACATAAACAGAGTACATCTCAACACAAATGGAATTTCTCCCCAGTGTTGCAATAATTACCTTCGAAGGCGATGTATACCACTTTGAAGAAACATTGCAGTTTCATTCCATCAAAACATTTGCATTTTATGTTGCGCTTTATCATGTCAGTGAGAGATCTCAAAGTGCTTAATAGGATGTACAGTACTATAAAGTGTAGTGGCTGTTTAGTTGTAGGTGAATGAGGCAGCTGATTCGCACACAGTTGCAACTCTTAACAAGAAATTACATTTGTATAATGCACTTCATGTCAGGAAGATGTCCCAAGGCGCTGTAAATTGTAAAATCTTATGAAGCGCTTTGAGAAATCTTGAGGATGTGCCAAGATGCTATACAAATTACAAGGATTATTACTAGTAAATCAATACTAACATTCAGAGTGTGACATTGAATGAACATAAGGGAAGGAAACTAAGTGGTGCAATGGGTTAACATTGTCCTTTCACTTTCAAATATCAAATGCAGCTCAGAGGGATAAAATAAGTAATTTCCTTTTGGCAATGACTGTCCACTACCATAAATAAATTAAATTGCAGCAATTGTAGTCCAATCTCCAGCCTAACTGTATGAATTTTGGTACATATTTTCACATGTTTTTATATTAAATGGGAAAAGCAAACAGAACGGGTTGATGGTAAGAAATGCAATTTAAGGTGTACTCCCGAGAGAAAGCTGGCAAACAAACAACAACAAACAAACAAAACTTGCATTTATATAGCGCCTTTTACATCGAGAGGACGTCCCAAGGCGCTGTACAGTCAGGTAGGACAAGAGCAGGGTGGGAAGGATCAGGGCAGGATAAAGCATAGTAGGAAAAGTAACTGTATATTAGTGGGCGAAACGTGGCAGGCAAATTGCGCACAGCAGTGTCCCACAATCAGTCATGGAAGTGGGACTAGGGGCAAAAGGGGGTAAAGAAGCAAAAGGGGAGGGGTCGAGGCAGGGGGAAGAAAAGCAGGAAAGTCGACTGTATATTTGTGGGCGAAACGCGGCAGCCAAATTGCGCACAGCAGTGTCCCCACAAACAATCGCGAAAATGGGGCCAGGGGAGAAAGGGGGAAAAGAGGGTAAGGGGGGAGAGGGAGGGAAAGGTGGGATGGGATAGGGTTAGGGAGGAAGAGGGGGGAGAAAGGGGGGTAAGGAAGAGAGGGAGGGAAAGATGAGTGGGGGCAAGATCAGGAAGAGGGAGGGAAGGGGAAAAGGGAGGAGAGAAAGTGGGGAAAGGGAGTGAGGGAAGAAGAAGATGGGGGCAGGGGTGGGGGGAATCAAACAACAACAATAAACAACAAAAGCAATAATATTAACAACAAAAACAGCAACAAACAACAACCAACAATCGTCCAGCAACCACTCCCTGTCCTCGCCGCCCGCCCGGACGATCCCTGAGATGGCGGGAAAAAAGGGCCCAGTGTGGTGTCAGGCCCCAAAACCGACCGGCTCCTCAGTCGATGAACCCGGGGACTCTGTGATGGCCCTGACACCTCGGACACGGTGTGTCTGGCCAGCTCGCACAGCAGCAGCAGCAGCAGCCCGATCGCCGTCTGGATCTCCCGCGACGAGATGATCCGTCGCTTGCAGCACCTGGGCGCTCTCCCCCTCGCTCTCCCCCTCGCGGAAGACGTGCGCCACCCGCTACCTGAGGAAAGTGCCGAGGTCGCGGCCTTCCCAGGTCCTGTCGAGGGGCCGCTCTTCGCACAGCCGGAGGAAGCGCCGACAGCGAGTGGCCGGCATTCCCTCCGTGACACTCCCCGTCGTCCAAAAAGATGGCATTCGTTGGCCGGCTGCCCATAGAGGAAGAACCGGCAGCGATGGAAGCCGCTCCAGCTGGTGGGCTGAGCGGTGCACAGCGTGAAAGCTCTGTCCCCGCGATCGTTCCAGCCCGAAGATCTCTAGCCTCGGGAGTGGGTGGTCTCGTGTGAAAAAAAAAATCACTATATATCTAATATCACTATTATTAGATATTAGATAAAATAGATGATATAAAATATAAAATATAAAATGATATAAAATATATAAATATATATATATATAAATATATATATAAATGATATAAAATATAAAATTTCATCTTTAAAACTTCTATTCTTGTGATGCAGCACATGAAATTATGCAACATTACTGAGTACCAGCTGAAGGTCAAAATTCTTAGGGTTAAGATCATCGTCTTAAAATTGAGATCAGGCAGCGTCTTGAAGAAAACCTTGTGAAACCTATTTCCAAATTCAGATTGAGTAAAGGTTGACTTTCCCGAATCGTAAAACCTTAATTTGCAGAAACGTACATTTTTGACAATTCAAATATTCGTAATTCGGGGTCGATCTACAGTGGCTGTGAAAACAAGTTGAAAGCCATGTGGGTAAACCGGAAAATTAAACACAACTTATCCTATTTTCTGGTAGTCAAGAAAAGAAGACTTACACCACCATGTTTGTGAACTTCCCTGCAGGATACATGCTCCAATGTCAAACGAGTGCATTAGGCAATAGCTTTCGGAGGCATGGTTTGAAGCATTAATTGCACAAGCAGTGCAGAGAGAGTTCAACTCATATTTGAAGCTGACTGAGTGCAAAGTGTTTTCGATTCTGCAGCACCATCATCCTTCATCTTTGATAAAAAAAATATTTGAAGTGAAGAAGGAAAATTTACAATAATGAGGTTTGGAGCTCACTGGAAAGAACTGGCTGTCTCATAAATAAGTATTTTTAAAACTAGTTTCAGCAGTTCAAAGATCTGTTTATCATTTAAACCTATCGTTAAATCCCTTTTCTTGGAGACGCAGTATTTGGGTGACTTCTATCGCACAAGAGGACAGAGGCAATGGACTGTAAATATGATAATCCCAATAATGTAAGAGGTTGTTAATGAGATTCTCTACAGGAAGAATATCTCTTTGTTGATCTTTGTTAACTATCAAGTGTTGCCATTGAAATAGAATCAACAAAATATTAAGTGTTGTTCAGTGGCTGGCTTTTGAAAGATCGCTCTGTCAGCACCAGCAAGTTTTTTAATACAATTAAAAATATATATTAAATGGATTAGATTTTTTCCTTAACTTAGTACTGTATATGTGTGGCAGCTGGGCTCGATTGGTAGAATGCTTGCTTTCGAGTCAGAACGTTGTGTGTTCAAGCTGCACTTTGGAACTTGGATCTTTCACAGTTAAGTCCTCCGCGTTCTCGTTCTATCCTATGTCTGTGACGTACTAAACCTTTACAACCTGTCCACTCCCTCTGCTCAGTGGTCATTCACCTGCTCCATATCTCCCATCCTTTCCACCCCACCATTGGTCGTCGGGCCTTCAACCTTTCTGCTCCCACCCTCTTCAAACTGTATCCCAGAACCCCTCCGCCTTGTCCCTTGTTCTTGTTTTTGGAACTTATTTAGTCTAGGATGACGCTTCAATCAGTGTTGGGGGTGTTCTTTGAATGAGATGCTAAACTGAATTTATTTTTGCCTGCTCAGCTGAAGAATAAATATCCCTGGCACTTTTTGAAAAGAGAATGGAGAGCTTTGGCCAACAATCCCCAATTACTTTGTGGCTGTTTGTGGGACATTAGAGTATTCAAACTGACTGCTGGATGTGCCCACAGTTACAGTATTTTACTGTGTATCCTGTAAGAACTTTGAGGCATCAACCTGATGTGAAAGGTGCTATAGCAAATAAATCCTGAGCTTGCACAAACTGCACAGAACCTTCTCAGCCAGCCACTCTGTCTCAATGGCAGGAAAGCATACAAACTACCCAAAGCAAAACTCCCAAATATTCTTCCACCCTATAGTTCCACTGTTTCACCTATAGTTCCACTGTAGCACCCCACAGTTCCTCTCTACTATACTCTCTCATCCCTCTTCTGATCAGAATCCAAATCCAGAATCCGAATTCAAAATCCATATTGGCTTCCAAAAGGGAACACAATAACACAATATCATGGCTTCTGATGGAGTACAGTGGAAACTTCTATTAAGCTCGGCCAAAAGACTGGCCTATTTCGCTTTGATTTGTGATATGCCCTCTAGTGAGAGTAGTTTTTGGTCACAATAACTTTCATTTTTTGTTTAAAAAAAAGTATGTGAAACAGTGGTCTGAACAGTGATATGTCCTTATTATCAAGATATTCAAAGTGTTTCCTGATGTATTCATCCATAGCAGTATTTATATCTACCTAGATCTTCCAGTATTGCACTCCAGCAGATGTCCAGATAGTTTATTTTGAAGAATTTCATCAGTATTGCTCTTTTGTAGGGATCTATTCTTCAGAATCATTACTGTGTGAGCAAAGTCCCTAAAGACTGGTTGTATATGAGGATACTTGGGAATAAGCCTCACCGTTCTTGTTTGTCTCTCAGTTTCAATGAGATCAATTCTTACATTTATACATCTATTCCTCAGAGAATTTGGAAGACCACTGGAAACATTTTGATCTCTTTATCGATTATTTTAGGAAACCCGTTACCATTTCTTTGGCAATATATTTTATTTTGTTCAGACGAGTGGCTTGCATATGTGGAAACTGATCACTGTGCTTAATAGTATCCAAACCAAACCAAACCAAATGAAACCAAGCCAGAATTGTCTGGAATGGAATGCACATCGTATTCTTGGAAGGATGCACCCGCTTATCTAATTCCAGAGAGTATTCAGCAAAGATTGGCAGGAGTCAAGATTCAGAGACCCTGAAGCCTGTTGGAGTATAACCAGCTAAAACCCCATAGCTTGCCATTAAGGGTAATACTTGGCATGCTTCTCACTGCTTGTCTAGCTACGACCATCCTAACTATTAGGGCTTTGGCTTTCAGTTTGCAAAGGTGCTGAGTGCAAGAATCACTACACTACCTTCGGTTTTCCCTCCAAGTCATGCCAATGAACTCAGCCTGGCTTGTCTTTCATCAGTCGTGCCCAGGAGTACTGCGGACGACCTGACAGACCCACCTTGCAAACCTATAGGAGGTAACATTTTTGTGTTTTACCATCACAAGCAATGTGTTATGAACTGCTTTTCTACCCCATGTTTCATGGATAAACTTAATCCAGGAACAAAATTATTCGTCTTTAAATCCTGTGTGCCAATTTTTTTTTAGAAGGCATGTCACAAGAAGACTGTAGAACAGGGGCAGGTTGAAGAATGACTGTGGGAAGTGCTGTCTGTCTGAATTAGTGTACTATCATATAGATATGACTAAATTTCCATCCTGTTTAGCTTTCTGCCTTCAGCAGTTACGGGACTCCCCTCACATATGTAACCATGCAGTGTTACAGCAATGGAGAGCAATGACAGTAAAGTGTTAATTTTAGGCAACAAATACTACAAGCTGGAAGGTAAAACACTGGAGCACCAGATTCTCAGCTAGAAAGATGGAATTTCATGCTTAGGTGACGTTCACATTCAAGCTTCACCCAAAGGGATGATCCGTCTCAACAGGTTCATCTGGCAAAGGGAGAAAAGTTGGCTGGAAACGGTTCTTTTTCCATCTGCTGAAGCAGAAACCTTCCCCAAGGTCATCAAATTGTACCACTGATATCTACAAACGAAATCATCAGATGGTATTTTGCCACTTCCCAATTTAGGAGGAAACAACAGCAATAAAATTACATTTGTATAGCGCCTTTCATGTCCGGAGGATGTCTTAAGGTGCTGGACAATCAATGTTTCAGACCTGAGCTGGGAATCGGGAGCGAGAAGGGAGGAAGGTGGTGGGGAAGGTGAGTGATCGAAGACACATTCGAAGGAGAGTCTTGAATGAAGCAAGGGAGGGGGCGAGCCAGAGGGACTGTAGGATGGAGGTCCAGAAGGTGGGGCAGAGTGACTGAATGGTCGGGTGGGTGAGGTGGGGGACATGAAGCAGGCCGCAGCACTCTGAGCAGGGGGAGTGAGCAGTTTGGTAAGGGTTTAAGAGGTCACAGATGTAGGGGTGAGCAAGGACATAGAGGGCTTTGAAAGTGAAGACTAGGATCTTGCACTGAATCCTCTGTGTGTGGAGCCTAGTGCGGGAGTGGAACCGGCCTATTCTCAATGATCTGTGATCTATGGATGGAGATGTTGGGATGGTGAACAATCAGGGATTTTGTGTGATTGAGTCTGGATGTTATAAATGTATTCACGAGGTTCTTGGCGAACTGTGCATGAGGCAGTGGTAAAGCCGAATAAAGTTGCAGGTGTGGAGAACGGTAGAGGGGTTCATGGTATATAGATGTTCAGGATATTGTTAAAGACTTTGACCAGGGCTGTCTTTGTACGGTGGGCAGCATGGAAATCCGATTGGAGGAGTTCGAAGAGTGAATGGCGGGAGAGAAAAGAGCGATGCTAGGACATGACGACTCATTCCAGGGCCTTGGAGAGGAATGGGAGGTTGGAAATAGAGCAATAGCTGGAGAGTAGGGCTGGGTTCAGGGAAGGTTGTTTGAGAATGGGGGTGTTGACAGCTATTTTATGGGGGGATGGAAACAGTGCCGGTGGTTAAGGAGAAGTTTATAATGTTGGTTAGAAAGAGGGACAAGGAGGTGGAGCTGGAAGATGAGGATAGAGGTCTGGAGAGTTTGGGTAAATAGGATTGATGCAGGCATCTTAAAATAGGACATCTTAAAATATTACCAAGTATGCGAAGTAACTCATGTGAAATCTGCCATATTATTAACTTCGCTTCCAGGGTGATTGCTTGACTGTGACATCAAATTTAACTGAGTTGTCTTGCAAAGATCACAACAGATTTATTACTATTGAAATGTGCCCACAGGACTTACAAGCGAATGTGTACATTCAGGCTTTTATTTTGCCAATTTTTCACTTCACCTCTTCCTTGGAGGGTGTGCGGGGTAGGGGAGGTGGGTGGAGGCTTTGTGGGACGGGGAAAGTTAACGGAAAGCTCATGGTAGAATGGCTGTAAGTGATTAAGATGGGTGGGAGCCCATTTGAAGTTTGAACATTGGTAAGGTCTAGTTGGGCTGAGTGGCCTGTTTTCATGCTCTAGGTTCTATGCAATTCTATCACTGTTTTCTTCAAAATGTGATTTCACCTTAAAGTAAAATCTTACTCTGGGCCTGAGTGGTGCAATGGGTGATTACACTGCACTAATACAAAATGAAGACTGGTAGTGACTATCAAAAAGCCTGACAGTCAACATAAGGATTAGTAACAAACAAAAGAATTGAAGGTAAGAGAATAGATAAAAAAAAAGAATGGGGCTTGAGCTGAATGGGATAATATTGCCCTTGTGAATGAAAATTGGTAGAGATGTTTAATAAGTGCTTTATATTATAATAACAATCCTTGCATTTGATATAGTGCCTTATCACGTCATTTGGGTGCGTTTCACGGAATATAATGTAAAGTGAATTGACCATATATTTTTGTGCATAAAACTTTGTTCCATTTTTTTCTACTGGGGGGTCATGGATAGGGAGAAATGTAGGACTATTTGAGAATTATGTAAAAGAGCATCTCCTTGATATGAAGTAACAAAAGGGATGTTAGATAAAATTCTTGCCGGCTATAATTAAGGATCAAAATGTGTTTGGAACATTACAGTCTCCAAGAGCATTACATTACAAAGCGTTCCGAGACACCATCTGGCGTGAATGGCGCTAAAGAAATGCAAGTTGTTATTGTAAACCCAACTGCAATGCAAACTTCAAATACTGCACTGCCAGTTCGTGTGATACAATGATTTTTATTTCAATCATTTTCTTTCCTTATTCATTTCTGACTTATAGGTAAAGCATATATAAGAACAAACAAAGCACATATGTTTTGCTACTGCTTGTTAAATTGCAAATTTCTCTTCGCATATTTGGGTTCTCTGTGGAAATGTTTGTCCTACGATAGTTTCCTTTCAAATGAATGAGTTCCACGCATGGTGTCTACCTCAATTTAAAACCCTTAGGTATGTGCACGCACCATTTCACAAGGGTTATTCTTCCAATGAAATCAGAACATTGTCTTCTGGAGCATGGCCTCCCAAAAGGGAATAAGACATTTTGCAGGTTAATTGAAATTCTGTTGACGTTTGCTGTAAGGCTATATCTCCTTAATTGGAAATTGCTCAAGCCTCTCCAGATTAAACACTGGTTGAACATTTTACCGGACTTGCTACCCCAGGTACATCTTTCATATCTTAAGACCAATAGTAAGTCCTACTTTGATGCTTTTATTTTTTAACCTTTTTTTTACTCAGCAGGGATATGTGAATCCCTTCAATTGATTTATAGTTACATTACTAATCCACTGATAGCTGGGCTGACTTTGTTGAACTACAATTTCTTTATCTTCATTTGATTCATTTACTTGACACAGAGGTGCTTAAATATAATTCTACAGTTGTTGATACCTTTTGCGATTTACAGAGCAAAGTATTTACATAGGCGTCCAAGAGTTCCAAGGTTTTCAGGGCAGCCTATTTTTCTAACTGTCAGTTAAATAGCACTGGCTTCCAAGCAAGTAGAATCCAAGATGTTACATGGTAACATGGTGCTGCATGATACAGTCAATGAGATATCTATCTCAGCGATTGCATTATGAAATGTCGCAAAGTTGTTGTATACCGATCCACGCTGTTCACTCTCGCACGCGACGTGCATTGAGATCGACTCGTCCTGATTGCAGAGATCAGTATTTAAGTGAAACTAGAAGAATATCCAACTCAATTCAGCCAATATCCTGCGAAGCAGACTCAAACGCTGACTCTAGAAAATCAAAATTCACACAGACCTGACACCCGAAATTTCAAAGTTGTTGGTAAAACAGTGAGAAATAGACAAACTTGGCATTTTTATTACGTCTAAACATCTCGTACCATTTTACGTAAATAACTACTGTCAAGTGTAATGTCAGCTTTTTTTGTCAGGTAAATGTGGCAGCCATTTTGCCATGAGCAAGGTCACACAAGCAGCCTTTCGGGGAACTCCAAACAATACAGAACTTCCAGATGCACTGAGACAGCAGAACAAAAGGATACAGGCATACAGTTGCGAAAGGAAATTTCGGCACTTGATGGCTAGAACAGGTTATCAGGAAGGGTGATTTAAGCTCGTATCTTGGACTTATTTAGAAAAAAATTAGGACAGTAAGATAACTGTTCAAGAGAAATCAACAACAAAGTGCATTTATATAATGCGCTAATATAATGTCAGGAGGCAGTCTCAAGGTGCTGTACAGTCAATGATTTACACTCAAGCTGGAGTTTGGATTTGGCATGAATGGCAAAGGTAGTGCAGTGTTGGGCTGAGGGAGGTAGTCAAAGAGGAAGGTCATGAGATGGAGGCAATGGAAGGGGCAAGCAGAGGGATTCTGGGATGGAGTTCCAAAGAGTGGGGTAGATAAATGTAAGGCATGAACACTGATTGTGAGCTGGAATGGCAGAGTTGTGAAGCAGGCCAACACCTGCTAAACAGGTGGATTGGTAGAGTTTTACAAGGTCACAAATGTTGGGTGGGGCAAAATGGCAGAGGGATTTAAAAGTGAGGAAGAGGATCATGAACTCAATTCTCCGGGGAATGGAGAGCCAGTTGAACAATAACAAATTGCACTTGTATAGTACCTTTCACATCAGGAGGATGTCACAAGATGCTGGACAATCAAGGATTTGATTCTGAGCAAGGGGTTGGGATCAGGAGGGTGGATGGCAGGGAGGATAGGGATAGGAAAGTGACTGAAGGCACAGTTGAAGAGGAGGGTTTCGAGGCATGCCTCGTATGAGGCAAGAGAGAGAATGAGGTGAAAGGACTGTGGGATGGAGTACCAAAGGATGGGGCAGAGAGGCTGAAGATCGGATCATGGATGGTAGGGCAGGGGACGTGTAGCAGGCTGGAGTAGTGGGAGCAGACATGTTGAGATGGAGTCAGCATGTCACAGAGGTAGGAAAGAGCAAGGTCATGGAGGGTCTTGAAGGCGGGGACGAAGATTTTGAACAACAACAACAAAATTGCACTTATATAGCGCCTTTCACGTTGGAAGGACGTCCCAAAGCGCTGAACAGTCAGGTCGGGACCTGAGCGGGGGTGGGGGGGGTGGGGAGAGTCGGGGTAGGGGGACTCTATTCTCTGGGGGATGGAGAGCCTTCGAGCCAGGCGAGAATGGAGGTGATAGGGTCACAGAACTGAGTGCTGAAGTGGACATAAACCACAGAGTTCTGAATAATCTGCAGTTTGTGATAGAAAGCATCGGGAAGTCCAGCTAGAAAGTTGTTACTGGTTAGCCTAGACATGATAAAAGCGTGAATAAGAATCTCAACAGCCCAGGGGGATGGGTAGTGACAAAGGCAAGCAATGCTGCAGAGGTGGAGGAAAGCTGAACAGGTCAGATCGTGAATGTGGGGTTTAAAGGTCATTTGAGAGTTGAACAGGACATCAATGTTCTGCACTGGCTCCGTGAGATATAATCAAATTAAATCAAATGGACCAAAATAATAATATTATTATAATAATAATAATCCTTGCATTTGATATAGCACTTTTCACATCTTATTGACATGTCAAAACGAATCACAGAATATACTGTAAAGTGAATTGACTGTATATTTGTGGGCAAAACGAGGCAGCCAATTGCACACAGCAGTGTCCCACATAGTCGTGGATTGAAAATGACCAATGTTTATTATTGCTTTTTTTGGGGGGGAAGGATTATTGTTAGGCATGTGGAATAAGGAAACTTGCCCAAGGTTTCGCCCTGACCTGCCTGGATTCAAACACAGCTTGTAAGGTGAGTGCTCTAACTACTGTGCTACAGGAGCTCCACAAGTACAATGCTTGAATTAATGGTTATCTGCATTAAAGGTTGAAACCCCCAGTACAAAAATGTGTCCAAAGTTAAACTGAGACCTCATCTATCTGTTCAAAGTGTATGTTAGATATCTCATAGAACTATTCAAAAACATGATATTTTTTCCAGTGTCCTGGCTAACAACAACAACAACAACAAAATTACACTTGTATAACGCCTTTCACATCAAGAGGATGTCCCAAGGCGCTGGACAGTCATTGTTTCAGACCCGAGTTGGTGTCGGGGACGGGGAGGGTGAAGGGAAAGGCGGGGATTTGGGGTGACCGATGGGACTGTCAAAGAGGAGGGACTTGAAGGAGGCTTGGGAGGGTGCGAGGTGGAGGGACTGTGGGATGGAAATCCAGAGGTTGGGGGCAGAGTAGCTGAAGGCTCTCCCACCAATGGTGGGGCAGGAGACATGGAGTAGGCTGGAGTAGGCTCGCCTTACAAGCGTGAGACCTGTGTTTCGAATCCAGGCAGGTCAGGGCAAAACCATGGGCAAGTTTTCTTACTCAACAAGCCTAATACTGTAATAATCTATCCAAAAAAAACTAGAATAAATTGGTCATTTCAATCCACTACTGTTTGTGGGACACCACTGTGCGTAATTGGCTACCGCGTTTCGCCCACAAATTAATTCACTTTACAGTACAGTAGGCCCTCGTCGAACGTGGGGGTTATGTTCCTGGAAAACTGCGCAATCGGTAAAATCGCGTTTGGTAAGCTTAACAAGTAATAGGCAAAGGTGAGTTAGGGGAATCCTGCGACGGACTACCCACCTCAAGCCTCCAGGCACATCCCCACCAATGCAAGGTACGTACTGAGACGGGCTACAGGCGGCTGGCCTGCTCTCTCCGCTCTGCCCGCTCTCACTGACTCACTGCAGACAATAAAACAGCACCATACACTAACTACCACAGCTTGGCTAAATTATTTATTATTACAGTATTATCTCATCGCTCACTGCGCTCTCCCTTGTCTCATCGCTCGCTCCGCTCTCCCTTGACTCCACTCTTCCTTCCTGTGCGCATGCGCGTGGGGCCAGCCAGCGCATATACGCAAGTTTTAAGTGCATTGCGCAAAGATTGACGGATTTGTTTCTTCGCATTTGGTTGAATTCGCAATCAAGAAAGTCGCGATCGACTAGGGCCTACTGTACTGTATATTCTGTGACGCGCTTCTTTGAGATGTCTAGAAGATGTAAAAATGTGCTATATCAAATGCAAGGATTATTATTATTATTATTGTTATTATTATTTAGGGGATTGTTGGCCAGGACATAGGGAAAAACATTCATCTATTTCTGAATATTGTCATGGGATCTTTAAATCGAGTGAAAAGAGGAAACCTTGGTTTGATGTCTCATCTAAAAGATGGCACTGTTGACAATGTAACACCCCCCAGTACAGCATTGGAGTGTCATCTCAGACTGGTTTCCAAACTGGCGTATCCCGTGAAACCGCACGGAAAGTACTATCATCAGCAACAATAGCGGCCACTGAAATCATCTGATCCATTGCCAACCCAATCATTGGCGGGGTGGGGGAGTAGGTGAGAGAATTCAACTTGGAACAGTCAATAATCATCTACTTATTAGACTACAATTATAGTTAATGTGATAGTTATCACGTCACATCATGCAGCATGTGATGAAGTTCAACTCACGGTATTGAACTTGGCTTGTTTCAGTTGTGCATTAAACACCATGAACAATACTTGGAACAAGAATGCTCTAAATTCGAATCCAGGTGGGCTTTGCGTTATTTTGACAAATTGAATTGAAAAGTGAATCTGAATTTGTGGGTTGAGATAACCCAGAGGCTCAGTTAATTCCAAAGAAATAGCAAGTGTGATAAAGCAATGGATTTGACTTTCATTATAAAACGCCTTTCTCATAGTTATCTTTGCTTCTGTGAAGCACTTTGAGACGTCTTGACGACATGATAAGGCTCTATAGCAAATGCAAGGATTATTGTTGCTTTATATTGTTAAAAAATTGGGGTTTAGCAATGTGAAAGCAACAACAACTTGCGTTTAAATAGCACCTTTCACATGGGGGTGGTGTCTCCGAGCGCTTAAATAGACCCATGCAATGCTTAAGAGTATCCAAACCAGTCTTTGACATATTTATGTCGCCTGTAGCTAGCTGGTAATTTCCCTGTATCTAGAATGGAATGCACATTCACACCCTGGAGGGATGCATTTTGTTAACTTAATTCAGGAATGTATCAGATGCAGTTTGGTAAAATCCAAAGTTTGGAGACTATGGAGTGTCTTGGGGGAACCTGCAATGGTATAAACAGCTAAAACTGGATAGATTACCATTGAAATCATGGTCTCTAAGGTTTTGTGTTGCTTGTCCAGCTAAGACCACACTACACATTAAAACATTGGCGTGTAACAACAACAAAATTACACCCGTATAGTGCTTTTCACGTCAGGAGGACGTTCCAAGGAGCTGGACAATCATTGTTTCAGACATGAGCTGGGGACGGGGAGAGTGGGTATTTGGGGTGATCGATGGGACCATCAAAGAGGAAGGTCTTGAGGCGGGACTTGAAGGAGGCCAGAGAGGGGGTGAGGCGGAGAGACTACAGGATGGAGTTCCAACGCTTAGGGGTAGAGTGACTGAAGCCTCGCCCATCAATGGTGCAGGTTGGTCGGGGGTTAGGAGGTCGCAGATGTAACAGGAGTTAACTGAAAAGAATCCCCACCCTCGTGATTGGTCTGTCATTACAATTACTGGCAACGAGGCAGACTAGTTGGTCTGTCATCAGCAGTGCCAACACCCCCTCTCACAGGAACCAGCCCATCAAGACCACCACAGAGAATTGACTTGATTCTATAGGATCTATATGATTTATCTATCTATCTATCTATCTATCTATCTATCTATCTATCTATCTATCTATCTATCTATCTATCTATCTATCTATCTATCTATCTATCTATCTATCTATCTATCTATCTATCTATCTATCTATCTATCTATCGATCGATCGATCGATCGATCGATCGATCGAATCTGTCTGTCTGTCTCTCTGTCTCTATTAATCTATTAATCTAATTTTATCTATCTATTGATGCCCAAAGGCAAATACAAAATTAAATGAACCCCCAGCATTGGATCTCTGGGGATTATCTTTTTTCTGTGTTTTTCTGCATGCGTCAGACACCTCAGCTAACCAAAGACTTATATGTATAGATAAAAACACAGACAAGTCTTTTATATATCTTAAAAGATTAAAGACAATAGGGTTTCAGAAATAACCATGTTTCATTTTTTGTAACAGTTTGCCTATAAAATACAAATTTACTACATTTAATAGTAAATCCTATGAACCACTTTTAGATATCCTCCTGAAAGGTACCTTATCAAATATAACATTATTGTTATTTAGTTGCATCTATCAAATGTTCTGATGCACCTTCAATCTGCTCCATATAGCTCTACATTTGGATGCTGTTTGTCTCCATCACTGCATTGCCCCCCTCCAATCTTTATTACCACTGGAACCTCATTCACACCTTTTCACCTCCTGCCTTGATTTCTCGAACGGACTCCTCACTGATCTCCCCAGTTCCATCATTCCACAAAGACCAGCTACCACAAAACTCTTCCTCTTTCAGTAGCCATGCTTTCAGCCACAAGAACTACAGTGTATGGAACACCATGCCTCAATCCTTCCACTTTGCCTCATTTTAAAATCCTCACCTGAAGACCTACCTTTACAATCATGACAATGGTCGGTCATCTCCCCCTTCTCCCTTGCTTGGAGTCCATCCTTGGCATTGTGATGTGCTGTGAAATGCTATCCTACGCATACTGTATATAAATGCAAGTCATTGTTGCTTTTGTTATCAGATCATTGTTTCAAAAATGTGTTTAAACTTGCAGTTTGCTTTGACTTGCAGAGTTATAACTGTGAAGACATGGTAATTATTAGGCACATGTTAATGTGGAATGCTTACACATCTTTCTCTTTTATTTTGAACAGGAAATATATTTGTAGTCAGCCTGGCGGTTGCGGATCTAGTTGTGGCAATCTACCCTTACCCAATGGTCTTGACATCAATATTTCATAACGGCTGGAATTTGGGCTACATGCACTGTCAAATCAGTGGTTTCCTGATGGGTCTGAGTGTCATCGGATCAATTTTCAATATCACCGGCATAGCCATCAATCGATATTGCTACATCTGCCACAGCCTCAAATATGACAAGTTCTACACTGACAAGAACTCCCTGTGTTTAGTGATCCTCATCTGGGCCCTGACATTTATAGCCATAGTCCCAAATTTGTTTGTGGAATCGCTGCAGTATGACCCGAGAATCTACTCCTGCACGTTTGTGCAGTCTGTGAGCTCTGCCTACACCATCTCAGTGGTATTCTTTCATTTCATCCTGCCCATTGGCATTGTCACGTTCTGCTACTTGAGGATATGGATCCTCGTAATACAAGTCAGAAGACGGGTGAAGCCAGACACCAGGCCTAAGATCAAACCTCATGATTTACGGAACTTTGTGACAATGTTTGTCGTGTTTGTGCTCTTTGCAGTCTGCTGGGCTCCTCTTAACTTTATTGGTCTAGCTGTGGCTGTCAATCCAGACACCATTGCCCCAAGGATTCCAGAATGGCTATTTGTAGCCAGTTACTTCATGGCGTACTTCAACAGCTGCCTTAATGCGATTATCTATGGACTATTGAACCAGAATTTCAGGAGAGAGTACAAACGAATTATAATCTCAGTGTGCACTGCAAGGACTTTCTTTCCAGAGAGTTCTAATGATGCGCCTGAAAGAAATAAAAGCAAACCTTCTCCTCAAATGACCAACAACAATCAAGTGAAAGTGGATTCTGTCTGAATCATTTATGCATTCACTCCAGTGTGCCAAACAGTATAACAAAAGAAAATAATATGTAACCAATATAAAACATATACTATAACTGATGGAAATTTCAATATTTGTTGAACCTGTTTTCATATATATATATATATACCCTGGTATAAATATATACATATATCTATATGCTATTTTAAGGTATAACAAATGGTACAGATTTATTACCGCTCACAAGAACAATACATGTGGTTTGATAATGTGGCATTTTCACACAGAAATTTTTAAAAATCCAGTCATTGGTATACTAGCAACCGCTTGATGCATAGTAGCAGACAACAGTAATTGTAATGAGAATGTTCAGAGCAGAAAGAGTGATTCTGAAGAAAGAGACTGCACATTATTTCAGCTTCAACTGACAAGCTTAAGTGGTCTGGGTATCTGAGATACACCAGTTAAAATTGCCTTATAGTGTTTCTTCCTTTGAGATTAATCACAAATAACCCAAGATCGTATGTTGGGTGCCACAGATGGAACAATCGAAGGAGAAGCTTAGCAGTGCATAATCATTTTGCGTTTAAAATTCGGAATGGCAAAACAAAGGTAAATAATGTGTTCAGAGCTTGAAATGTACCAACATATTCAATCAGATGTACAAGCATTTCTATTTGAGGAAATCAAACCCATTTGCATTTTAGAAAGAGAAGAACATTTGGAACATTTGGAATGTTTGACCATTTTGAAGCAGTAAAAATTAAGCATGTGATATGATCGCAAGTGTTATGTTATGTTACACTACATTTTGTCCCATATGTATTTTATGGGAATAGCAAATAACTGTTTATTAGCATAACATTTAGTATATTTAAATTGAAGCAAATGTTACTTACAGAGATTTATAATAAAAATCCTCCATTTGCTTGGATAGGGTGCCTGCTCTACTTCTATATCAAAATCTATTTAGTTTTGCCAGTGGTATTTTTTACAGTATTTAGTACATTTGTTTTAATTTTAGTGTGAGGACAAAGGTTTGTGAAATTCTACATTGCTTGCATCTCCCAACTAAATTTGAATTGTCAAGAATGCACAGGACAAATAGGGGGTATGAGTGACCATTAGACCACATGTGAAATAAATGAGTCCCATGACCAACAATCCCCCAGATAAAATTGATCATTCACTTTGTGGCTTTTTGTGCATAAAATAGCTGCTGCCTTCACTTACAAAAACACAATCATGACACTTTACAGTAAACCCTGAGGTGACCTCTTGACTTGAAAGGCCCTACATCAAATGCAAGGATTCTTGCTATTATTATCAGTTTCAAATTTGGTAGTTAGTTCTCAAAAGAAAAGATCTGGACTTTTGATCAATGGGCAGGTATGTGACCAGGGTAGTGCCACACCGCGCTCTTAGCATTTTAATTCTTGGAGGATTTTATCTCAATATAAAATAGTTTGTTAATATCTCAATTTTATTTCTGATAATAGCATTTTTGTAAATAAATGTTTCAAACACATATTGCCAACATAATATATTTCTAACATATTGTTTTTCCAAGAACATATTATGAAAATGCAGTAATGTATTTTGACTTTCATTTGAAAGTAATTCAGTTACACGAATAAGTGAAATTGATATCCGTATACTATGCAACCCAGAATATAAATTCCCAAATAGAACATGGTAAATTTAACATGGTTTTTGAAACTTTTTTTTACACACACACCATATATCTTTTTTTATTTCAAAATCACCAAACAAATGATTATAACATATTTTGAAGTTTTGTTGTTGAAGAAAATCAATAAAATTGCTCTTATTCTTTAAATGTTTCAGTGGCGTTCACATAATTTCAATGATAGTGTTAAGATGTAATTTTATAGGATACAAGATTTATGCTCACTTTATTCAAATGGACATGCACCTTAAACTTTCCAGTGGCGTCTGCTTCTCTTCTAATCTTGTCGATGTGATTCCGTATTTCAAAGTTGACTCAACCAAGTCAGAGTCACACACAGATAGGTTTTCTCATTTAACCCCAAAACTCAGTAACTGGAATGTCTAATCAGAGTCTGCTCACTCTCGTAAACCTACAAGGTTAACAACTAACTACCCTTTGAAATGCTCACCCAATTTCCTGTCTAGAATACTACAGAGACTTGAGGGTACATTCAATGGAAACAACAGCTCTTTATTTAAACCTAGCAATTCTAGGCTACCTTGTATATAAGAAACACAGCAATGGAAGATATACAACAATGGGATCAGACGTAACAATCACAATTAACTACAACAACTGGCAACACAACACTACATTGGTAAAGAAATATGAAAAACAACCCTGACCACACAGTGGTCCTGCACATGCACCAGATACGACGATTAGTTAGCTACTGCAAAAAGTGCTAAACATTGCTTTATATAGGTGGTTGGCTCGGCCACCATATGATGTGAGTGCTAGATTTTTTGCACTAGCACCTACAAGATACGTTACTCTGCAGGTTGCTTGTTATCTGACTGTCAATCAAGCCCTGGATTTATTACTTTGTTGAAACTCATGTAGGCTCTTTTCCCCCCTTTCTTCCCTCTTTTCTTCTCCCTACTCTGACCCCTGCTCTGGTCCCTACCTTGGGATGTTATTGTATTCTGTGAAGCGCTTTGAGACGTTGATAAGACATGGAAAGCGTTATATAAATGTAAGGATTATATTATTTATTATTATAGGCTGCTTGCTAATTCTGTGCTGCAAGCAGCTTCTGCAACTTGGAAGCTGAGAGAACCCATTTACAGGGGTAGGCTTCCCCATTTCCCTTAAACAATATATAGTTATATATACATGTTATTTACACATTACAAAAGACTGAAGGAATATGGTAAAAGTGACATTTCCACCTCTCGATAATTAATACGTTCCGAAAATAACATCTTAGTTATCGATTTGTAGGGTAAATTATTCAAATGTCCAACAAAGTGCCTGTCACAAAACTTTCTGTTCTGTCGTATTGCTCTCCAAAGATGCCTGTTTTTGTCTCTCTCTCTCTCTCATAGAATTCAGCGAGAAGATAGAAACATGCACACAGTATTTTGCTCAAAGAGACTTATTCCAGTTACCACTAGAAAAAAACAAATTCTTATGTGTAGCACAGCAGCTCATTATCACACAGCTCTGATGATCAATATGTCAATCCCAGAATATAGAACATTGTTTCCAGATGTTCCAATTGAACTTTTGGCAATTGCCTTTGATTTTCACGTCCTGGTGTTTATAGAGCTCAGTTTTCGAATGGCTCCTCGTATTCTCGCATTCCGCAATATCTGGACCCAGAAAAAAGGGGTTGGCTCCAACATCCGAATAGTTTGACAAACTTCTACTTGTTTGACCTGATCAGTTTAGTTATGGAAGTGAGGATTTTTATCGTTTTAGGATTCGGGACTTCCACAATTTTGCTGGGTTTGCGGAACCTCACTCGTAAACTCTTCGACTTGTAATGTGTCTGCCAAGTAACCATATCCCCGCCTGTAGTCGCAAGTACCCCCAGCATAATGACCTGTATTATGCTGAGTTATGATATCAGGTACATTTTAATTACCTAGGATTGCTCTACATCTGTAATCTAGCTGTTTGATCATCCTGAATTTTTTCTGCCATGTCCGACCGTACTCGCGTTTGAAAATAATTTGGGTCGGCCTGGTGGCCATAAGGCTTACAAAGTCTACCCTTTCAGCTGCCAGCATACCCATGGATGGTGGTCCCATTGTGTTGTAATTTTGACTGCGATTAAATTTAGGGTCAGCCATTTATTGTTTTCATACAAATAAATTGTCAGAATAATAAAAACTGTAACACTTTCTGTCCTTTTAATTATTAAGCCCTAGTGCCCTGGTTCCAGAGGATCGACAACATAGGCAAGGATGAAACTTCTTATATCTGGTGGCATCACCATTTGAAATATTTCTCCCCAGAACACTTTTGAAAATAATTTGGTGATTTGGGACTCTTAACACTTGGAGATGTCCCTTTCCTGAGGCCCCAACATGATCTATTTTCTCTGGAAGCCCTTTTTCTCTTATGATTGTTCCAACCAGCTTTCAAATTCTTTAAATTCAGGCATATTGCCTGTTAAGAATTTAAACCCCAGCAAACTTTCTGGGTGTACATGATTCCCCAGCTGTCCACCATTATAATTTGCTACATTCTTCCCCCCCCCCCACCCCTACCGCCCATGCGAAATTTACACTCATCAAAAAGTGATCAAAGTTATGTGATAAATAAAAGCATGTTCTACAGAATGGAGTGTATTTGTATATTTTGTGTAGATTGAGCAGAGAACAAGTAATGGGCCAATCAGAGTTTATGTCTGCAAGTTTTATTGATCGTGGGATGACTGAGCAGTAGAAAAATTTAATTCCTGGCAGTGGAGGTAACAGCATGGCTGCTATGCTGATCTACAGGTGTCAGAAACCATTTATGTGCAAGGAGCACATGCTCAAAGGGGCAGACATAATCAATGTAATACTGCAACACCTACAACCCTTTCCCATGCCGCCCAGCATCAATGTCCTGTGGAAGTCACCAGCTGTTGTACTGGGCACAGATAGAGCAAATGACAGTCTGCATCACTATCGGTATGATAATATTTTACACAGTTCATTAAAACAGCACCACAATATGCTGTTTGCATCTTTGCTCTAAAAACATTTGTGTGCAACTCATGTAGTATAAAATACTGTTATTTTACAGAAAGCTCCAATATAAATGGGACGTTGATAAGATGTGGAAAGCGCTATATCAAATGCAAGGATTATTATTATTATTAAATGCAGTGAGCTATTACATGGCACCCACCGTAAATGTATCCAAGAATTATTGATTACAGGGGAAAGCAGTAACATTTTCAACTAGAAGATCTTAAAGTCATGAAGAGTCATTACTCGTACTATTGCAGTAAAATCAGATCCTTGAGATTTGAATTTCATTGTTGTTCATTGTGTACAAATTGACTACCATGTTCACCTGCAAATACTGTATACGCTTCACAGTGGACTTCACAGAAAACTACGTGATGTTTCAATGTGCCAAGATGCTGTCAAATGCAAGGTTTAGTGTTAAAGTGTAACCGAAAAGCTTGATAAACGCTGAACTCATTGTGTTAGAATTAATATGTGAGCATTAACATTATAATAATAATAATCCTTGCATTTATATAGCGCTTTCCACATTTTATCAACGTCCCAAAGCGCTTCACAGAATATACTGTAAAGTGAATTGACTGTATATATTTGTGGGCGAATCGCGGCAGCCAATTGCGCACAGCAGTATCCTACAAACAGTCATGGATTGAAATGACCAATTTTATTATTGTGTTTTTTTTGGGAGGGATTATTATTAGGCGTGTGGAGTAAGGAAACTTGCCCAAGGTTTCGCCCTGACCTGCTTGGATTCAAACACAGGTCTCCCCAGTTTGGTCTCCCCAGCTTGCAAGACAAGTGCTCTAACCACTGAGCCACAGGAGCTCCACATTGAATGGGGATTGATAAAGAGAAGATAGACCTGGGAAAATAACTATTAAATAAATGTTCAATACAAAACATGGTTACAACTGAAACATGGTTACAATTTCAACTGATTCAGTCCCAAACATTATTTATGGAGTCAACATTATCCTCTAAAGTTTATTGGAAATATCCTAAGGGGTTGCATAGTTGCACTGTTCACTGTACTCTGACTGGAAGTGGTAGTCAAATAGATTTATGCATTCACCTCTAAGCAATGCAGTGAAAAGTGTGGATACATGCCTTTAAGTACACTTTCAATTCTTACTCCATCTAAAAACCGAACCGTGGCCAATATCTAAAGGAGATTATTTACACAATGTTCTAAAATACTTAAAAACAAACATGTTCATCATTTGGGATTAATTTATCCTTTCAATTACGGAGAATAGTCTTTTTAACCACTATTCACTGCCAATCTAATCCGTTTATTTTGCTCCCTGCAGTGGTACACATTCCGATTTGGAATATTGTTAAACAAGCAAGTTTAGGCTCTGGACTGCAAGCCTATTGCGTATATAATTAAGAACAATTCCTGCCAAAAAAAACAAAAATTGGACAGCACCAAAGCAGTTAAGGCAATTCACCCCTGCACATTCACATCCCCTGCTGCTATTATCAGAACAGCCATGGTTCTCTAGGCAAGCAATGGATTTTTTTTTCTGATGGATGCATTTTAAATTGAACTAATTTCAGTGCACTATTGATATATTGCAAATACTGTATTGCCAAAATGTTTTCCATATTACGTATTACTTCTATCCCATTTTAATGCAACTTGGCTCAGTTAGCAGACATCTCCCCTCAGAGTCAGAGGCAATATGTTTAAATCCCAGGTTGGGACTTTGAACTCATAGTTCAGACTGATCCTCCATTGCAGTGCTCGGTGAGGCATTGTATTGTTAAAGATGCTGTCCTTTGGATGAGATGTTAAATAGAGGTCCCATCTAACTGTTCAGGTGGATGTTCAGAGATATTGCACTGGAGCTTGACAGGTAGTTTTCTGGTGATGCAATGTGCACCCTCACCAGGCTCCGTAAACACCCCAAGCCAGATCCACTGGCTTTCCTTTCTCCACATAATAAAATTCCTTGTGGTTGCTTCCAAAGCCCTACCTCTGTGACCTCCTAACCTCCTACCAACCTGCCCACCCCCTCCACTCAGCAGGCACCGGCCTGCTCCAGGTCCCCTGACCCACCATTCCATTCCACAGTGCCTTTGCTTCGCCCGCTTTCAAGATGCATCTCAAAACCCTCTTCTATGTCAGTGCCTTCATCACCCTCCCACCCCCACCCTCCCTTCTCTGCATCTCCGGATCTCAACTCCTAGTTTGGTTACATATCCTTAACTGTCCGGTGACTTGAGATGTCCTCCTGATATGAAAGGCAATATACAAATGTCATTTATTGTTGTTGCCCAAAAGAGATGTTGCCTGCTAGGAATCTGAATGTGGTAGGATGTCCAAAATTCCATTTCAATGTTTTTATTTCTGGGTAGTAGGGTTCACTCTGTGCTCACGCCTTCGTAAATTCTCCCCCTTACACGGTAGTTATAGCATGTGGCCTTGTGAAGAACTTGTAAAGGGGCTCCTTGCATATTGGACGGTAACTGAAGCGATTCCCACTTGCTGTTTCTAGGGATATATGCCTTCACCAGATTAAATAATGCTGCTGAACCATTGCTCAACATTCCCAAACTGATATAAATTTTCTACATTACAGTTACATAATTTCACACTATCATCTCTTCAAGCAGTATCCAACCTCCAAAAGCATTTTTCTTTATCATATCTGCCAATGCAGCTGGACAGGAAGGTCGGTTATGAAGTTACAGTTGTGATGGTGATTTGAGAGCAGACACCAGGGATTATCCATTTGCACAGAGGGTGATGAACACTTTTTAACATCCTTTCGACGTGAAAGGCACTATATAAATGTTAGTTAGTGAGTTAGTGAATCCATGAGATAGTGAGTTAGTTAGTTAGAACGATCGAACGTACCAGAAAAATGGTTCAGGCCAGCAAACAGTGAACGTATTTGTGAATCAGCTTGATGCTGCAACAGGAAGATGGTAGGGTAGATATTCGGGAAGATCAAGTGGGCTAAAGAGCTTTCATCACCTGAAGCTCTCTTATGTTATTGATATCTTATAATCTTGTGATATCTCTGGTGAAGTTGTTAGACTGTTCTTACTTCAGTGTTATATTCATATTTGAGAGTCACATACTTATGATAGATAGAGCACTGCCATTAGGCCAACATTGTTTCCACCTCTGATCCTTAGTAGTAGTGCTCTCAGTTACTGTACATAGTTTGGGGTACTGCCTAAGAGAAAGGATATAAAAGCAAGAGAAAAGATGCAGAATAGATTTGTTAGGATTTCACCAGGATTTCAGTTGTGACGATAGATTTGAGAAGTTAGGACCCCGTATTTATTTGTCAGATTCTTTTGTAGGTAGCATACTCCCAGCAAGAAGTTAAATAAATATTAAATTAAGCATTACAAAAACAAAGGATTATCTTATCCTGTTGACAAATCGCAGACCTGTGTTGTTTCTTGATGGGTATAACATTTGGTGGATGATTGTAAAGTCATTGCTTGTCATAATTTTTAGGAGTGGTTAATACTTTAAGATTCTGAAAGGTTACAATAATGCATTGTAAATAAATTATGTCACCTGGTTAATGTAGTAATAATTAGAGAATTAGTGATAATTAGATATTTAAAGATATCCCTGAATGGAAAGGAGCACAAGAATGTCAACTGAAAAATAATAATGGTAATGGTTCGGTCACGCAATCCACACTGTTTGTGGGACACTGTTGTGCGCAATTGGCTGCTGCGTTTCACCCACAAATATACAGTCAATTCACTTTACAGTGTATCCTGTGAAGCATTTTGAGATGTCTTGAAGATGGGATAAAGCGCTATATCAAATGCAAGGATTATTATTATTAAGATAGAAAACCACAGAAAGAATTTTAAAAGGTGGTGGGGGTTGGGGTGGAAAAGTTTAAAGAGGATATTGAGCTGGTAGATTTCTCTGATACAAGCGATACTTGTGGCAGAATCTACAGATTTATATGAAAAGGAAATAGTAATAATAATATCATAGAAGGAAAATGGATGAACTCTTAAAGAAGTGGAACATTAAAGAGTAAGGAGAGCAAAGAGGAGAAAGGGATCAGTTTGTTGTGTGTGAGAAAAAGAACTCTGGGGGAGTCTTTACACCCTGTTTTTATGCTGAATGGATTTCATGTGTCTCATTGACGCTATCATTTACAATATGAGCCAACTGAATCATCAGAACTGCGTATTTATAAAGGTCGGTCTAGGTGACTCCTCTATTGAATATACTTTGCTTCATTTGCTCAGTGTGGTGATGAGTTCCCTTTTAATAAGTGAGGTAACAAATTGTTTCTTAAAAATGGACTGTTTCTTAGCTCATTCCTAACACAAGGATTATCTTAACTACCACCTATCATACCATGTTATCCCTATCAACAAACAACCAAGCGGTTTGTGAGTGAAATAGAATACTGTAATCATTTCGTTTTTGTGATTCTTCATTTTAACATCTTGCTGGGAGTGGGATTTCTTCCTACAAAAGAAATCGACAGATAAATACGAGACCCAGCAACAACACTACTATAGGGGATTCCACAGGAGGAGGTCCCAAGGGGCTAAACAGTCAATATTTCAGAACCAAGCTGGGATCGGGGAGGGTGGAGGGGATTTCGGGTGACCGACGGGACTATTGAAGAAGAGGGTTTTGAGGTGGGACTTGAAGAAGGGGGCGAAGCAGAGTGAATGCGGATGGAATTCCAGAGGTTAGGGTAGAGTGCCTGAAGGCTCGGCCGTCAATGGTGGGACAGGTGAGTCGGGGGACATGGAGAGGCCGGAGCCTGCTGAGCAGAGGGAGTGAGCAGGTTGGTAGGGAGTTAGAAGGTTGCAAAGATAGGGCGAGGCCGTGGAGAGCTTTGAAGGCCAAGGGAACAATTGAACCTGAAGATTACACTGGTTGAAGGAAAAGCTAAGGATTGTTTGCAGATAGTCTATTATATTAGGAGCTGGATTTCTGTCCAGAACATCAATGTTTGCTTCGGAACACTTGCCAGATGAATTCACTTTATGACACATTTTTGTTAGAAATCATAGGAAAAACATTTTTTTTCTGTAATAAACAGCAGAATTGTTTGCGTCCCAGTTAAAACTATATATTGTAATACAAAAAACAAACATTTTAAATGTATGCAGTCAGCATGAATTCTTCTTGAAGTGACCCGTGCATCCAAATCTTTTTCACTGCTTCTTGACATTCAGAAGTTAAACCTGCAGAAACTGCATATGATATTGGCATTGATTGGGTGGATTATTTTTCAATAATCAGAGCCCACCTGGCTTAGCATATTTTAGTGGGCGGTTCAAAATTACCTGTAGCTTTAGATATCATTTAAATTGTGAATTCAAAGCGGCAGATAACATTATATTGAATTTAAAAAAACTTGCATTTGATATAACGCTTTTTACATCTTCTGGACCTCTCAGAGCGCTTCACAGAACATACCGTAAAATGTATTCACTGTCTATTTGTGGACGAAACGCAGCAACCAATTGTGCCCAGCAGAGTCCCACAAACAGTCATGGATTGAAATCACCAGTTTATTGTTTTTTTCTTGAGTGATTATTATTAGACGTGTGGAGTAAGGAACTTTTCCCAGTGTTTCGCTCTGCCTGAATTCGAACCCAGATCTCTCTCTTGTAAGGCAAGTCTTCTAACCACTGAGCTGCAGGACTTCACTATATTTGACTTGCTAAGTACTTTAATAATGATAGGGCTTCTTATACTTGTAAACATTTTAAGTAGTTGGCAAAATAATATAATGAAAGCCAGTTAAGGATGGATACATTGAGGATGGATGTTTTGTTTGACTTAAGTGGTGTCTGAGGGTTACCCAAACACCATTCCCACCCTGCAGAGGAGTCCTGCGGATGCCGGATATTAATATGTATTAATGCTGTTTCACTTGAAGTAATGTTAACTAACCAAACAAGAGACCAAGTATTTTAACCTAGAGTTAAATTTAAAATCCTGTACCTTACAGAATTCAATAAAATCTATTTACTTTTATCTTTCCGACAAGGGCACTATTCAAGTGCAATTTGTTGTTGTTGTTTCAATCCTCATTTTCAAGACCACTCACGGCCTTGCCCTCTTCTATCTCACTGAAATGCTGACTCCCTATCAACTTGCATTCCCTCCATTCCGTGGGCTCTGGTCTGCTCCATGTCCCCTGTCCGACCTGCCCTACTACCGGTGGCCTGGCTTTCAGCCTCTCTGCCCACCCCCACACTCTGGAACTCCATCCCACAGTCCCTTCGCCTCGCGTCCTCTCTTACCTCTTTCAAGGCCGGTCTCAAGGCCCTCCTCTTCGTTCATTCCTTCTGCCGCCCTCCCAACTCTCTCCCTCCGCTCCCCCCCACACTGGCCACCCGCTTGCCTCAGGTCCCGATCCTTGACCATTCAGCATCTTGAGACATCCACCCGATGTGGATGCGCTCTATAAAGGCGCTCTATAAAGGCGCTCTATAAATGCAATTTTATTGTTGTAGTTGTTTGGCTGCAAAATACCAGCAGATGGCCAATGCTTCCTCCCACATATTGTTGTTCCCTTTGGATGGGAAGGGAATCAATTAGCATCATGTTAGATGTGATTAACAGCCTGCAGCCACTTGTGAATGGTTGAGCTCCAAGAGTGCAAGCTGTACAGCTTTCAATCAATAAAGAGTTCCCTCCCTGACGAAGGGTTGTAGACCTGAAACATTGACTCTTTTTCCTTTCTCCATGGATGCTGTTTGACCTGCTGAGTTTCCCCAGCAACTTTTGTTTTTGTTCCCTCCCTAGTGTTCTACACTGTTCCTATTCCCTCGCCCCTCACTGATTGACAGTTCAACTCCAGACCCTTGTGAATAGCTGGAATCATAGAATCTTATGGCACAAAAGGAGGCCATTCGGCCCATCGAGTCTGTGCCGGCTCTTTGAAAAGAGCAATCTGATCCCACTCCCCAGCTCTCTCCCCATAACCGTGCAAACCCATCCTCCACAAATAAACGTGTACCTCTCTTTTAAAAGTTGTTATCGAATCTGCCCCCAGCATCTTTTCAGGGAATGTATTCCAGATTCGAACAACTCCCTGAATCAAAAAATTTCTCCTCACCTCCCCTCTGCTTCTTTTAGAAACAATCAGTCCATTGTCGATCAGTTCTAGATTCCTCCCATCTTCAACTGGGAACTTTTATTAATTTGCTTTTATTCATTTGAATTTATATTTGAGTGAGATGTCTCGAAGATGTAAAAAGTGCTATATCAAATGCAAGGATTATCCCTCAAGAAGAAAAAAACAATAATAAATTGGTCGTTTAATTGGTCACAACTGTGGGACACTGCTGTGCGCAATTGGCTGCCACATTTCGCCCACAAATATACAGTCAATTCACTTTACAGTATACACTGTCAAGCACTTTGAAACGTCTGGAAGAGGTCTTATAAAAATCACAAGGATTATTATTATTCGTAGTAATATTATTATTCATCTCTAATGAAACCTATACATCATTGTATTCTAATTAGCAATGACAGCTATATAGTTATTTTGTACTAGCATTTTAGTGGCTATGTACAAGTCCCACATTTATATCAAATTTAATTACAGTATTTCAGTGTATATGATCCATGACAGACTTATTTGCATGTGATATCAATTTTTTAATTAACTGAAGAATCACAACTTCTAACCATCATATCAAGTGCAAAATGCAAGGATTATTCTCTGTGAAACGGGGATGTTTTAATAAATGCTCTGGCATGTATTTGGCCAAACCAAAACCAATAGACAAAGCTGTGCCCCTGTGAGAGAAAACTAAACAAAGACCTTCTGTATTTGTTTGCTAAATCCAGAGACTGAAATGAAAAAACCATTCCCAAGACTCCGAAAGTGCTGCCCTATTAGTGAATACATGTGTGTTGAGACATTTACCAACATCTTGAGTTTTCCATTCATTTTGAAATGTTGTCAGACAGTGTTAACTCAAGTGGCTCCAAGATGACATACCTGACAATGGAATGCCGGCATTGAGCCAGCCTTCTGTGGCAGTCTCGGGCCTCTGGTTCCTGAGCCAGGTTGGTCCGCAGTGTTCCAGGGCATCACTCATGACTGCACATCCAGCCTGGCTCACCAGCAGGATTTGGAAGGGCAGACTATTCACTGGGTAGGGGTGGGGAGGTAGTCATCCCACTGAGCTCCTGTTAACTCTGCCAAAGCCCTAATGGTTAGAGTGGTCCTAGCTGCTATCAATGGCAACCTATGTGGTTCCGGCTGGTAGTCTCAATTTCTTGTGCACTTTTGCGATGAGTGCAATATAGCGTTTTACATATCCTGCTTGAATTTGCCTCTGAGCAAGATAACTGAGGGTGAGGAAACACACAAGGAAAGAAGAGAAATGGGCAAATATGGAACTGGATAGGTTGCAATGTTGTACAGAAACACTTTACAACTCTTCTAAATTTATTTATCACTCAAAGCTCTACCTACAACAGATGTGATTTACTAGGAAAATGAGTAGTGACCAATGGTGATTATGGTTGTCCCACAAAGGGGGGAATCATTTTATCAACAAAATCATCACTGAGTATTGTTGTATGAGCAAAACCATCTTAACTTTTTTATTGAAAGAGACTTCGCAAATCAACTCAAAAGGGAGTGAGAGGAGAAAAATGACAATTCAATAAAAGGGGAGACATCCCACCTGGAATTTGAATAACTTTATTATGTAGCATTTCAAAGCATCCAAAATATGGGAAATTCTTAATTTTAAAGTCAGTTCTCTGCAAGTTGTTTTATGAACAGCAGAAAAACGATTTCAACCATTTCCTGAATTCTGGACTTTGTGAAATGCCACACAGAGAAAATGTAAACACAAGTGAAATCTTTCCCCCGCCCTCCCCAACTGCCCACAACCTCAACCATGACTAAATTGTGGAGCTGCTGTGGCTTAGTGGTTAGATCACTTGTCTTGCCAGCTGAAGAGACCAAACTGGGGAGACCTGTGTTTGAATCCAGGCAGGTCAGGGCGAAACCTTGGGCAAGTTTCCTTACTCCACACTGTTAGAATCAGTAGTTTTGATATAAAATGTCATTATATAAATGTGTTTAGTGAATGATTTGTGTAGAGGTTCAGGTTAAACTGATTGGGACTGGTTCAGACTGGGAAGACCACTGATTAGATTACAATGATGTCTCCGGACAACTGCTGTGTAAAATAAGATAAGGGAAGGTGTTGCAAACTTCTATGCCTCTAGGAACCGGTTGGGACAGGTTATGATAAGAAGAAAGAATGTATGTGAGGAGAGGCATGTAGTGTTCACACGAGCACCAGGTGAAAGAAGGGGATAAAAGGGATGGAGACAAAGGAGTGGGCGCGGAGGTTGGAGAGAAGGAAGGAGAGCGAGGAGCACATGGAAGAGCTGTGAGGAGACAGCAGTAGTAGCAGCCCGTGCCAAGAAAAGGGATACCATCGACACCGGGGAGGCAGCAACTGACCAGAGAGAGATCGATCGTAACGTGTCTACGAAGATACCGGTAGTATTGTTTAGAGACTAAGTAATCGTAAGAATTTGTGTAAGTAGCTTACTTGTGCTTTAGCGTCAGCTCCTTGAGCAAACCTGAATAAAGAACCTATTAAGGGATAGAGGCTGGCTGTAACCTTATTCCCGACTAGAGAAGTTTTACTCTTAACAACATGCCTAATGATAATCCGTCCAATAAAAACCGCAATAATAAAATTGGTCATTTCAATCCATGACTGTTTGTGGGACATGCTACAACAACAACAACAAATTACACTTATAAAGCGCTTTTCACGTCGGGAGGACGTCCCAAGGCACAATTGGCTGCCGCGATTTGCCCACAAATATACAGTCAATTCACTTTACAGTATATTCTGTGAAGCGCGTTGAGACATCGATAAGATGCGAAAAGCGCTATATCAACTGCAAGGATTATTATTAGTAGTAGTAAATAATAACAAGAACAACACATCCAAGGAATTGTTCAAATGCCTTTTACTTGTCCTGTGATTTATTTCAATAGGCAAAAACATTGCAAATTATAAAATAAAATATTATTTGGTTAAAAGACATTTAATAATAATAATCTGGTATTTGATATAACGCCTTATCATGTGTTTGACGTGTCTCAAAGCACTTCACTGAATATACTGTCAAATGATTTGATTGTACATTTTGTGGGCAAAACACGCCAATAGCCCACAGTAGTGTCCTACAACAGTCATGGATTGACTGGCCAAATCATTTATTGAGAATTCATAATGAGAAAAAGTGGATTAAAAATTACTGTGCAGAATCAACTAGAAAACAAAAACAATAGCAGAGGATTGACAACAGGAAGATGGTAATATTGTGTTACAAATACTTATAAAGCATTCAGGGGTCTAAATGCTGTCTTTCAATTTCTAATGAGATTCCTTAATTAACAAGAAATAAATCACATTGAACACGGGATCTCAGCTCCAAAGCAGTCTACTTTCATGGCAATATTCGCACAGGTTGTGCTATTATTGTGACACTTTTAGTGCTAATTCAAGAAATACAATCCCAACTCAACTTTTAACTGACATGAAGGTTGGACACAATCATTTTGATGAAGTTATGGTGAAATTTGTTTGCCATACATCGACTGTGACTAATTATGGTCTGATAATGTGATGATATCACCGGTTATTACCTGTTTATTACCAGACCCAGCAATGCATTTCATCATATGTCACTTTTTTTTAAACTTGATTTGGGGAGACGTTAGTGAGCTAAATACTTTAGAGCTGAGGTGTTCCAAGATGATATGCCAAGGCAGCCTCAGTACCCAAACAGGACTTTAGCACTCCACGGTGGATTAACGAGCATGGGTCATTGGAGGAGCAGACCAGTCACTGAGACTATGTTCTACTCATTTGTTCAAAGACAAAGCTCTAACAAATAGGCTAATCTAAGATGGATTAGTACTGGCAAGTTTAACACTGCTCTGCAAGGCTAAAGTGTGCAGTTTTAACCGGTTAAACTCCAATAGTTTCCCAATGCAAACTCTTAGAATTCCAAACTCTGACTCTTGAAAACTATGTCTAAACTCTCCAGGATTAGGTAAGTGTGTCGTTCTGGATTGAAAGTGCATACAACATACCAGACAATTCCTACTCCACTGCTACCCTCGCCGCCATACACACACACCACCCTCTCATACCCACACATGTTTGTGTGTCCACCCGTGCACACACACACACAATCTACCCACAACCAACACATGCGCGCGCGCGCGCGCACGCACGCACACACACAGTGGCAACCATGCAGCTAACTCAGGCCTGCTGCACATCTCATTGAACAAGAAGAACCTTAATCACAGTTATCCAATAACAATTAGTAGTTCATACATCTGACCACAATTACTTTGAGGAGTACAAAGTTGCAGGTGCAGTGTTAAATGTTAAGATTGTAACTTTAAAAGTTTTTATTATCTCATTCAAAACCTGTTAGTTTTGTCCTTTAACTCTCGGAATTCTATGAGTATCAGATAAAAAATTAAATAATACAGCAATATATTTGGAAAACGAAATAATAGGAGTGAAACAAAAACAGAAGTTGCTGGGGAAACTCAGCAGGTCAGGCAGCATCCATGGAGAAAGGAAAAAGATGTTTCGGGTCTACAACCCTTCGTCAGGGTTCTGACGAAGTTCTGACGAAGGGTTGTAGACCCAAAACGTTGACTCTTTTTCCTTTCTCCATGGATGCTTCCTGACCTGCTGAGTTTCCCCAGCAACTTCTGTTTTTGTTTCAGATTCCCAGCATCTGTAGTATTTTGTGTTTTGTTTATAATAGAAGTGATATGTTTTGGTTGGTTCAACTCCTACCTCTCTCATCATCTACGCTTTTGTCACCACCAACCCGTTTCTCTTCCAGCCCCTGCACTGTCACCTGGGCTCTGTCCTTGGCCTCTTACTTTTCAACATTTACATGCTCCCACTTGGTGACATCTTCCACATGCATGGGGTTAACTTCCACATGTATGCGGATGACACCCAACACTCTATCTCTCTGCCTCTATCCTCGACTCCAGGACTACTAGTGTCTTGACAGACTAACTGTCAGACTTCAAGTCCAGGATGAGAGCTAACTTTCTACAGTTGAATATCAACAAGACAGAGGCCCTACTGATTGGCTCGCGTCAGCGCCTTCTTGCATTAGGCGCTGGCCGTATCAACCTCCATGGTTGCACACTCAGCCTTACCAAGCCAGTCAGGAACCTAGGTGTCTTGTTCGACCCTCAATTGTCTTTCCTCTCCCACATCCAAGCAATGACTCACTCTGCCTTTGCCCATGTCCGCAACATTGCCGACTCCACCACTACCTCACCCCCAAAGCTGCTGAAACCCTCATCCATGCCTTTTTTTTACATCCCACTCGATTATATAAACGCCCTGCTGGTCGGCCATACAATTCCTCTCTCCACAGGCTGCAGATAATCTAGGACCCTGCGGCCCGTGTCCTTATCATTCCAAATTTGGTGACCCCATCTCCCCTCTCCTCGCTCGACTCCATTGACTCCCCATCATCCAGAGGATACAATTCAAGATCCTGGTCCTCACGTTTAAAGCCCTCCACAATCTTGCCACACCCTATATCCGTGACCTCAATCCCCTTAATAACCTGCCTGTCCTCACCACTCAGCAGACGCTGGCCTGCTCCACGTCCCCCAACCTACCCACCCCACCATTGGTGGGCAAGCCTTCAGCCACTCTGCCCCCAGCCTCTGGAACTCCATCCAGCAGTCCCTCTGCCTTGCCCCCTCCCTGGCTCCTTCAAGTCTCACCTCAAAACTGTCCTCTTCGATGGACGCATTGGCAACTCCTAATCACCCCTTCCCTCCCCCCCCCGTCGTCAACTCGGGTCTGAAGCAGTAACTGTAAAAGCAGCAGCACCTTGGGTCATCCTTCAGATGTGAATTGGGATTAATCCCATTGGGAAAATGGGATTCATTCTTTAAAATCACTCCAAAGAAACAAGTACCAAGTATCTGTGTGGTGTGTCTGCTTGTTGCAGACACACACACAGATACAAATGGTCTCCTATTGTGACAAAAATGTACTTTGCCATGTTTCTAGGGTGATATGCACACAGCATCGCAGGTGGGAAATTGTTAGCAGAATCCCCCACCAGTCTGTGGCTATGTCCTACTAAGTATTTTTCAATCAAAATACTGATTGCTGTGGTTTCGACATGCTACAATATTAATGAGAATTCTAAGGCTTATAAATGCTACATTGGCTCAAACGGTTGACTTTATCAGTGATGATTGATATAAAACCAGTTACCCGGAGGCTTTATCTCTGCTTACAGTAGTGCATCAATGGAATTCAGATTTTTCTTTGTCAACTGCTTTGTTCCCTGACAGAAATGAATACGTTTCACACTTTCTAATCTCTCCTGCAAGTAACACAGCCAAGAAATTATGTTTTTGCTATATAATGCAGTGCTGCCTAGAAAAGATAAGTCCTTTCTACTGACCTGCGCTACTGTTTTTACCAATGGAGACGTACATTTATCATGTCCACTTGTTTACTTTCCTCCCACGAGTCCCACTATTAGTTTTTTTTGAGAGATAGAGAAAGCCTTCACACATTGTTACACACATTACTTTTATTAGTGAAGCCTATATTCATCTGCTGTTGGCTCCCTCAAGATTACAAGAGTGGTTCGGATGAAGACAGTCCTTCAGGCTGTATGATCTCGCCCTTAAACCCATATGATCTCATCCTTCCAGAATGCCCATCACAAGATTAAGCTGTTCAGTGTCCTAGCCTCAGCCACCCTTCCTAGCACCCTGTTTCACTTGTTAAGTACCGTCTAATTCCCTCCATACCCCAGAGCTCCAAATGCCAATATTGTTTGTGAGTATGACTGTTTCAGGTGATAAGAAGCCAAAGGCACTACTGCATTTAATTTAGCTGCTGCAAATTCTCAAGGCCATTGAATCCAGCATCACTGTAGCCAGAACACAGCCATAGACAGTAATCTTGCAAGAATGACCTTTCTTAAATTCATAAAATATAATCCAAACATATTACCTGCTTTAATGGGATGTACATTTGGAAGAATTATTTGCATTGTTGTTTCCAACTGCACAGATTCCAATCAAGCCTTCGTCTCACATGAATCGCTAGGAGGATAATGGCAATAAATTATTGTCACTTTCTCTGCACGCACCTGAAAATATCAAGGGCATTACGGCATGCTGAGGGCAATGGATGGTTGCTCTTCTGCCATGTATTTTGCCTTTATTGGAAAATTACTGAAATGATTACTGATTAGTGACATTTTGCTGATGATTGTACTTGTGTAATTTTTTTTCTAGAAATAAATAATGACCGTCTTTGGCTTAGATGAGAAGTAAGACAATGAAGTATTGTGTGTGTGTGTGTGTTGTTGTGGACTGTCTATTTTGCTTCCCCCTAGCTCTGCAACCTCCTAAAACCTACCAACTTGCCCACTTCCACCGCTCAGTGGGCTCCGGCCTGCTTCACATCCCCCACCTCACCAGCTCCACCGTTGTCGGGTGGGCGTTCCGTCACTCTGCTTCCACCCTTTGCAACTCCATCCCACAATCTCTCTGCCTCCCCCGTCCCTGCCTCCTTCAAGACCCACATTAAGGCCTTCCTCTTCTACCATGCTTTATATACCGTGTTTACACCGGTATATTCCATATACACACTCGTGCAAACACACTCTCTCTTCCTTTCTGGAATCGAACCGAGGTTTCTCGCTTGTAAGGCGAGCGCTCTGACCACTGAGCCATGTTATAATAATAATAATAATAACTCCACTGCTATTGTTCCGGATAAGTTCCAGTTTATCGAATGGGGACTTTTTTTTGGCGTGCTGGTTATACGGAAGTGCCAGTGCATTGAGTCACGGATAAATGGGCTCCTACTGTATATACTTTGAAGTTAATGAACAGCTGAAGTGGGTTATCATTTATCAGGAAGGATATTAGAGGCCAGGATCCTGATTTGACTTAGGGTATTCCGGAAAGGTGAGATCAAGTTGGTCGAAAAATAACAAAAAAGAGAACTATTTATAATAACACCAAGTCATGGTAGAATATTTCTATTGAACATTTCTGTGTTTCTGACCTGTTGTTCCTCTGCTTGCCCCTCCTTCCCCACTTTTAAAGCCCAAGTGAAGACTTATCTCTTCGAACACACATTCATTCATTTAGACTCCCCATACCCAGCCACCCAACTGACTACGTCTTCTCATGCATTATTCAGCAAAACTATATTTATTTTCACTAATCACTTAAGCTACTCTCTGTAGAAAAGAAAGAACAGATGTTCTGATTGGCACTAATAAATTTCTTTCTTTCTTTGAATGCAAATGTTTATTCATCTAGTGAAATACACGCATGCAAAGATTTCTACAAAACTGTTAATGCAAAGATTTGCAAAGTTCAGGGGAAATTAGAACAAAACATTAGCGCCCATTGTGGAATACAGCAACTTCACCTTGTTTTTGTTGCTTAAAACAGTACGTTCAGGATAATGAAAATATCCTGAAATAGGAAATACCTATTAATAATGTAATTAAGTAATAAAGGGTTTATAAATTCTATCAAAACAAAACAACAAAATAAATTGGTCACTCAATCCACGATTGTGTGTGGGACACTGCTCTATGCAAATTGCTGCTGGGTTTCACCCACAAAATATACAGTCAATTCTGTGAAGCCCATTTATATGGGCTTATCTATTATCTAAGGGGTAATAGATACCTTATCAAATGCAAGGAGTATTATTACTATTATACCTGACTAGGATTCTTACGTTGTGCCATTGTGATATGAGCTCACACAGCCCATAAACCTCAGGAGCCGTAAATCCATTCATCCCCTCCTGATATTTCACAACAGGTAGCATTCAGAATGACGATGTTATCAATACCCTTCCTATTGATAAATGTTGTTGGTTCTGAAAGCCATCAAAATAGCAATATTAGTATAACCACAGAGTGTTCAACATTCAGCTATAATGTGGACTTTTTGCTGCCTCTGAAGCTGTTGTTGCTTGTTGTCATGCAGGATGTAGACAACAACAACAACAACAAATTACATTTATAGAGCGCCTTTCACGTCGGGAGGACGTCCCAAGGTGCTGCACAGGAGGCGTGTGACCCGAGCTGAGAGGGGAGTGTTTGGGAAGGGGTGAAACACGAAGGGGAGGTAAAAGAGTTCGGGGTGGAACAAAAGGCACGATCGAAGAGGAAAGTCTTCAAACCGGCCTTGAAAGAGGAAAGGGAAGAAACGAAACGGAGGGATTGAGGGATGGCATTCCAGAAGGTGGGAGCAGAGAAACTGAAGGCCCGGCCTCCGATGGTGGGGCGATTCGGGCGGGGGGCTTGGAGCAAGCCAAGTCCTGTTGAACGGAGGGTCCGGGTGGGCGTGTAGGGGGAAAGTAGATTGGTTAAATAGGGCGGGGCAAGGCCTTGTAGGTGAGGACGAGGATCTTGAACTTGATCCTCTGGAGGATGGGGAGCCAGTGGAGACGGGCGAGGGTGGGGGTTATGTGGTCGCGGAGGCGGGTGTGGGATAGTACACGGGCTGCAGAGTTTTGGATGACCTGCAGCCTATGAATGGAGGAACTGGGGAGGCCGACGAGGAGAGAGTTTCCGTAGTCCAGCCGTGAGGTGATGTATGCGTGCACGAGTGTTACAGCAGCGTGGGGGGTAAGATAATTGCGGAGCCTGGCAATATTGCGCAGGTGGAAATAAGCGGTGCCGGTCAAGGCGCGGATGTGGGGGAGGAAGGAAAGTTTTTGATCGAACATAATGCCAAGGTTCCTGATTGGCTTTGTGAGGTGGAGAGTGCAACCTTGGATATTGAGGCTGGCAGCGCCCGATGTGCGGAGGCGCTGGCTTGAGCCAATCAGGAGGGCCTCGGTCTTACTCACGTTCAATTGGAGGAAGTTGTCCCTCGTCCAGGACTCGATGTCGGACAAACATGCTATCAGAACATCGATGGTCTGGGGGTTGAGGGATGAGGCAGAAAAGTACAACTGGGTGTCGTCCGCATACATGTGGAAATTTACCCCATGTTTACAGATGACGTCACCCAGAGGGAGCGTATAAAGGGTGAAAAGGAGGGGGCCTAAAACAGAGCCCTGAGGGACGCCGTGAGAAACTGTGCGGGGGTTTGAAGAAAAACCGTTGGAAGAAACTAAATGTAAACGGTGGGTCAAATAAGAATGGAACCAGTCAAGGACTGTGCCTTGAAGGTTGAGGTGGGAGGAAAGACGTTGGAGGAGGATGGTGTGATCGACTGTGTCGAACGCAGCAGACAGGTCAAGGAGGACGAGGAGGCAGAGGGAGCCCTGGTCACAGGCGGTTAGGATGTCATTTGTAACCTTAACCAGGGCAGTTTCTGCGCTGTGAATTGGGCGGAAACCTGATTGGAGGGGTTCAAAAAGTGAGTGAGTTGAAAGGAAAGAGCGGAGCTGGAAGGCAACCATTCTTTCAAGGACCTTGGATAAAAACGGGAGGTTGGAGATGGGTCGATAACTTGATGGTTGCGACGCATCAAGGGAGGGTTTCTTCAGGATAGGGGTGATGGTGGCTGTTTTAAGGGAGGTAGGGATGTTGCCTGAGGAGAGGGAAAGGTTAATGGTGTCAGAAATGAGCGGGGCTAACAAATGGAGCTGGGTGCGGAGGAGGGGGGTGGGGATGGGGTCTATTGAGCACGTGGTGGGTTTCATGGAGGTAATTATTTTTGTGACTGAAAGCGGGGTGGTGGGATTGAAAGTGTGAAATGGGGGGTGAGTAGGGGCTGAGGTAACTGATGAGGGCGCGGAGGTGGAGGAGTGGTGGGGGGAGGAAACCACAGAGCGGATTTTCTCAAATTTGGACTCGAGGAAGTCCAGCATCTCCTCACAATGATCGTTTGAGGAGAGGATCTGCGAGGTGAGGCGGAGGAGCTGGTTGATGGTGGCGAAGAGGAGGCGGTGGTTGTCCTTCGCTTCCAGGATTATCCTGGAGTAGAAGGCTGATTTGGCGGTGGCTAGGGCGGAGAGGTAAAATTTGATGCGGTCCAGCCAGATTTGCCGGTGGACCGTGAGGCCAGATTTGAGCCAGGTGCGTTCAGCTGCTCTCACTTGGCTTTTGAGGGAACGGAGGTGAGTTGTGTACCACGGTGATGATCGGGAATGGGAGACGGTTTTGGAGGTGAGGGGGGCCAGGGTGTCGAGGGTAGTGGAGAGGGTGTTGTGGAGGGCGGTGGAGGCGGAGGATGGATCGGTGCAAAAAAAGTGCCACTGTGGGAACTTTGGGGAAAAAAGAGTTTCAATGTCACTGCTTATCTTGTGGGAGACAGACATTTAACCCACTCCTGTTATTGCTGCCTATTACATTGATATCAAAGGCATTATTTATGTTCGCTGGAGTGCATCAGCAAACTTCACTTAGCAGGTAGCACAGCTCTATCACAGCTCCCTGTGAGGTTGAGTCTTCTCACACATTGATGTTTGGATATGCCATAGCTCATTTGCAGAATCCATGCTGCCTTGGTGTAATGACTTCTAGACATTGAGTGTCTCTGATGTCCTTTGCACTCCAATGCTTCCCATAGCCTACAGTCGATGCAACACCCATTCTGCCTTTTATAGCTAAGCAGAAGAATTTCATGTTTTGGGCTCCGATTGATTTGGGTGTGAGTGACAACAAACTCCACAATGCTCTGAGGAATTTTTATGCATTTTCAATCTTTGGCAGCAAATAACAACCTTATTATAAGTTCCTAGTAGACTCGTCAGTATGAAGCATATGAATATAAAACATGGACTCTTACCAATTTCATATCAGCGCCACCCGATTTAAAAAAAAAAGCTAGAGGTTTCTAAATATCCAGTTGTTCATTTGTCAAGAATGATTTCTTTTCATTTTGTTTTTGCAAACACAGCTTACAAGCTCATCCATCTTTCAAAATCTTATCTGACCTGCTTGTTCAGTCAGACGTTAAGGAAATCATGGCACAATTCAGAAAGAAAACACAGCTTTTCCCGGTGTCTTGGTCAACAATCCTCCACTGAGATTACCTCCTGGATGTTTGTGGAACATCACTATGCATAAATTGGAGTAAATTTGCATTTACTCACAAATATACAGTAATTACTATAAAGTGCTTTGGAACATTTAAATGTAATAAGGCACAATATCAAATATACAACAATTATTATTATTAATATGTTGATGATGATGGCTTATTATTATTATCATTATTAACAACTTGGGAATGCAGAAACATTGGAAAGACGGAAGAGCAAAATAACTCAGTGAGGAGAACCAACAGATAGAAATGAAAATTATTTAACTATTTGTATAGCATTATTTATTTATGTTTACTTCTATTCAGCTTGACCAGAGTGGTGGAGAACATGAGAATGTTCATGCCTCAGATGAAAAATATACATTGAATACAATTATCTAAGAGCAAAAGTCCACCCATATCTGTTGTACTACATGCATGGAAAGAACTGATTTAGAGTTTTCTTTAAACCTTGTTAATTTTGTTAAATACAGCATGAAGTAATGAAAAAAATTGTGCCTAGTCTTCACTGAGTTGGATCATAAAGCACTTTAAGGACTTTGACCCCTTTTCATGTCAATGGGTGAAAAGCCTGAAGAATGGAGCCTGGAGTTTATGGAACATTCCCCTAATTCCACTTCCATGACTGTTTGTGGGACACTGCTGTGCGCAATTTGGCTACAGCATTTCGCCCACAAATATACAGTCAATTTTCCTACTCTTCTTCATCCTGCCCCGACCTCTCTCTCCCTGCTCCTTCCCTACCTAACTGTACAGCGCTTTGGGATGTCCTCTCGACGTGAAAGACGCTATATAAATGTAAGTTTTGGTTGATTGATTGAACATATCAGGTAATCTACTATTTTTTCAAATATTTTATGTTTCCTTTGTGTTATTTTCCACTAGGAGTGAATGTCATAACTCTGGTTCCAATGACACAGGAATTTTAGTTGTGTAACCTTAGGTGTAGAACGCATTGTCCTTTTACAGACTTCAAAATGTGGAAGGAATTCTGGCTGTATCTCCACATAAATAAATATATATCAAGATTATTAATATATAATGTTTTATGACATTTGTATTAAATTAGTTGGGAGAAAGCAACTAATTGCTTTCAGTAAAACAGAAAACCTTGTAATTGCATTTTATTTTTTATTTTAGCTGCAAAATAATGATATTCTGCTGATCAACCGCAATTGAAAAACAAGATTATTCTTCAAATCAAATATTGATTGAAACAAAAAAAGCATCAGGATGGAAATCCTTAAAGTGTATAAAGTGCACAATGCAAAGCGAAATTAAAAAATCTGATTAACCCTTTCCAGAATTCACGGGGAGAACTGCAGAGATTGTCATCAGTGCACTGATTCTCATTCTCTAAGAATAACAATAATAATAATAATAATAATCCTTGCATTTGATATAGCGCTTTTCACATCTTATCGATGTCCCAAAGCGCTTCACAGAATATACTGTAAAGTGAATTGACTGTATATTTGTGGGCGAATCGCGGCAGCCAATTGCGCACAGCAGTGTCCCACAAACAGTCGTGGATTGAAATGACCAATTTTATTATTGTGTTTTTTTTTGAAGGGATTATTATTAGGCGTGTGGGGTAAGGAAACTTGCCCAAGGTTTCACCCTGACCTGCCTGGATTCGAGCACAGGTCTCCCCAGCTTGGTCTCCCAGCTTGCAAGACAAGTGCTCTAACCAATAAGCCACAGGAGCTCCGGTCGTGGTGTTGATATTGGAATTGGATCTATTTTCAGATATGCTAAGGTAGCATAAAAGAGTCCACAGGTTAACAGTTTCAAAAGATAATTTCTTTGCACAAAAGTTAACTAATGAAAGGAATAGGTTATCAGGATGAATGCTTCAGGCCACAAAACTTGATACTTATCACAGATGATAACAATAATAATAATCCTTGCATTTGATATAACACCTTTTCACATCTTCAAGACGTCTCAAAAGTGTTTCACAGAATATACGGTAAAGTGATTTGACTGTATATTTTTGAGCAAAACGCGGCATAATTTCAATGAATAGAAGGTGGTTTGGGAAGTGAGGGGGGCAAGAGAAATCAAGAAGAATGGTGGAAAAGGAACGGTGGAGGAGAGTGACCGAGAAGGATATATCATTGCGAGAGGAAACCAAGAGGGGGAGTAGTTCAGTTCAGGTGACACCAAGTTGGAGAAGAAGGGGAGGGAAGATTTTTCCATGGGTGGTAGGAGATGAAGGTGTGTACTATTACAATGCAAACATTCAATACTGAAATTATCCATCTCTTGAGGGAAAAAAATCCATTGGGATTTAGATTATCTTAATTGTGTGGCAATTGAGTCCAAACTCCATACCCAAATCAAACCAGTCCATGTCAGGGTTCACTGGCTCCCAATTACTGAATGGATCAATTGTAAGATCCTCTCAATCGTTTTCAAATCCCTTCATGCTCTCACACCTCCCTACCTATCCGATTAGTTTACCACCTACACTACCCCATCTGCCTTTGCTCAGCTGGCTGTGTCCCTCGATCCCTATCGTGACTCCTGATTATGGCCGCAAAGAAGAGTATCTGTCCTCTTGACCATCTCGTCCCCTATCACAACCACATATCTTTTTGCTCCTCCCACTTGCGTGGCCTCCTGTACAGAGAGGCCAGTTTGCCCATCCTCCCTACAGGCTTCCTTGTCAAAACACTTTGCAAGTACGGTAACTCACAGTTTCCAAGTATCTGAGTTCTGTGGCTCAGTGGTTAGAGCACTCGCCTTACAAGCATGTGAGACCTGTGTTTGAATCCAGGAAGGGCTAAACCTTGGGCAAGTTTCCATACTCCACACATCTAATAATAATCCCTCAAAAAAAAAGTATAATTTCAATCCACGACTGTTTGTGGGACACTGCTGTGCGCAATTCGCAACCATGTTTTGCCCACAAATATACAGTCAATTTACAGTATATTCTGTGAAGCGCATTCAGACTTCTAGACCAGCGATTCTCAACCAGGAGTGCATGTACCTCAGGGGGTACAAAATTACTTCCAAGGGGTACAGGTGGCGGTACATTGATTTAGTTAGCTCTCTTATTGAGCGATTTATAGCCTTCCAAATTGTATATTTAATTGTTTTCCCCTCATTTTGTATGTGCTAGTTATTTTGTTATATAAGAAAAGCTTGGTCATAAACTGCAAGTGGAACGACGGGGGTGGTGTGTGTGTGTATGTGGTTGGGTGGGGGTACATGATAATGTTGAAAATGAACTAAGGGTACATTACTGAAAAAGGTTTGAGAACCACTGTTCAAGAAGACATGAAGAGCACTATATCCAATGCAAGAATTATTATTATCTTTACATATTACCTGTTGAATAAGGTTAAAACCCAAGGCTCCACCATCACTCTCTCAGGGGTCCCTTACCTGCCAGGCTGTGTCTTCAGACATTCTTTTTCCAGCTGAATAGAAGTAAACATAAATAAATAATGCTATACCAGGCACTTTTTGTATGTCCAAGAATCTGTCATCAGCATGCTGGTATTGTGGACAGGCCTGGAATATTACCAGCACATTAGTCACTCACCTAGTGAAGACTTTATTAACAAAAGGTCATTTATCTTAGTGAGATGCTACCCCACGTGAAGGGCGCTATATGAATGCAAGTTTTATCTTTCCTCACATTCACTGCAATGCTGCGAGCATGTGTGTGTAGACATAATCCAATCCTTATATAAGGTAACACAAGCATTTTATACATATTTTGTCTCCAGGGAGCATTACTTTGCGTGTTTCTTGCAAGTGCCATTTACTGATCCTTTGTAGAAGTGTTTAGCTTCATGACCCCATCTCCCCCATCCTTGCCTGACTCCATTGACTCCCCATCACCCAGAGCACCTAATTCAAGATCCTGGTCCTCATCTTCAAACCCTTCCACGGCCTCACCCTATCCTGATACTCTACCAACCCGCCCACCCGCTCCGCTCAGCAGGCTCCAGCCTGCTCCACCTTCCCCGATCCACCCACCCCACCATTGCTGGGCCTGCTGGCAGGGGTGGTTGGGTGGCCCGCGACCAGGGGTGGAGCCGACTGACTCCACCGCTGGCCATCGGGTCGCGAGTCTGGCTGACTAGCTGGGCTGCTGGGCTGGGCTGGCTGGACTGGGCTGGGCTGCTGGGCTGGGCTGGCAGGGCTGGGCTGCTGGTTGGGCTGGGCTGGCTGGGCTGGGCTGCTGGGCTGGCAGGGCTGGGTTGCTGGGCTGGCAGGGCTGGGCTGCTGGGCTGGCTGGCTGGGCTGGGGGGCTGGGCTGGCAGGGTTGGGCTGGGCGGCTGGGCTGGGCGGCTGGGCTGGGCTGCTGGGCTGGCTGGCTGGGCTGGCTGGCTGGGCTGGGTTGCTGGGCTGGGCTGGGCTGGGGGGCTGGGCTGGCAGGGTTGGGCTGGGCGGCTGGGCTGGCTGGCTGGGCTGGGCTGCTGGGCTGGCTGGCTGGGCTGGCTGGCTGGGCTGGGTTGCTGGGCTGGGCTGGGCTGGGGGGCTGGGCTGGCAGGGTTGGGCTGGGCGGCTGGGCTGGCTGGCTGGGCTGGCTTGCTGGGCTAGGCTGCTGGGCTGGCTGGGTTGCTGAGCTGGCTGGCATGGAAAGGTGCCGGGGGAAGGGGAGTGACAGCTGGTTTGGATGGAGGAATAAACCAGGGAGTCACGGAGGGAATGGTCCCTTCAGAATGCTGAGAGGGGAGGGAGGGATACACCTGGGACTTCTCAATTAACGTCGGGTATGTGTTCTTGAAAAGTGCGACTTTAATTGAAACAACGTATAGTGAAACCCAAACGAGCGTAGGCCCTAATGCTATCAATAGGGATTACATTTTCTAAAGTTGTTTAAAAATGTACAAAGGAGCAAACACATGCCAGCGATCAGCTGTTTGGTGAAGCTGTGGGAGGGAGGGGCCTCTCTGGTAATCCATCCCTTCATCCAAATGACTCTGCCCCCTCCCGCCCACTGACCACATAAACCATCCCCAGTAAGTGTTCTCTAAATTGTATTTATTATCTTATTTATATATTTACGAAACAACTAATATAAAATGTAATCAGCTAAAATCCCTTCATTTAATCCAATTTTCTAATTATTTTTTCTAACTACTGTATTTATTAATTCGTCAACAACGTATAATCGAAACAATGTATATCGGGACGATGTATAACAAGGAGTTCCAGTATATTGTAAAGTGCTTTAAGATGGCTCAACAAAAGAAGGAAGAATGGAAAATTATAGGAGGAAAATAACAATATTTACAATTGAGTTATGCTACACATTTAATATTCATGCTTCACATAACTGTTTTCCTCAATCCAATTTGACACCAATTGTAAGAATCAAAGAGATTTATCAATTAAAAATAATTTACTCTTCTTACACAATACACCAAAGGTTGCTCTGCAGGTAATTTGTTCTTTGCACAACACTGCCCAATGCTTAATCACACATCAATACATATTTATAGTTCAAAGACCATGGTTGGAGCCTGGTACCTTCATCTTTGCATACTTTACATTCGGATTCCTAAGAGAAGCAAAGAGAAAAATGTAAGAGGAGAATTTTCCTTTAATATTTTTATCAGATCTGCAAAATACTCTTCTTTGGTTGGAGTGAAGCGACTTAATCTTGGGGGGTTAGCTTTAATTGTCAGCCTGATTCTCTCTCGCATGAGTAAGTATTAGATTTATGTCTCCTTGATATATAGAAGCAAATAAATAATCCTGGAAGCTATATTAATTGTTTTGTTTTCTTAAATGTTTAAAGTAGCTGATGACAAGTGATTTATTTTAGTTACTCTTAAGAGTTGGATGATAATATCAACAACAGCAAATTACATTTATAAAGTCCCTTTCACATTACCAAGGCTCTGGACAGTCAGGGAATTGGATCCGAGTTGGGAGTTGGGATCAGGATGGGTGGAGGGCAGGGAGTTGTGGGTAGGAAGGTGGCCAAAGGCATGGTCAAGCATAAATTGGACTCAATTTATGCTTGACCATGACTAATTGACTTAGCTCACGGTAAAATTCTGATATTAAATTTAGTTTGCAGCATGTTGTAGATTGTCGTTATAAGAAATCATTAAGAAAATCACAAATATGTCAGCTTGTCTTAGTTGGTAACACTTTTGTCCCTGGGTCAGACGATTGCAAAATTAAGTAACATATCAGAATTTCAATTATTCTCAGTTCTTAACGGTCTCTATTGGCTTCTTGTCACAAAATGGATTGATTTTGAGATCTTGATACTCATTAACAAATCCCTTCTTGCCCTCGCTACTTCCAAACTGCTCACACCCCAAACCTCTACCTGTCCTCTTTGCTAGGCCATCTCGGGCCATTTGCACATCACCTGATGCTTCACAATCAGGCAGCCATGTCTTCAGCCACTATATCCCCATACCTTTGGAATTACCTCCCTCAATGCTCTACCTTGCCTTCTCATCTTCAAGTCACACCAAAAAACATTCCACCTCCACCATGTTTATGGAAATCATTCCTTGCTTCCTGGCTTGGCATCAAACTCCACCATTTTCAACACCCCAAGATGTTAACCCTTGTGAAGGATGAATGTAAAGTATTGTTGTTCATAGTCTAGGTTACCACTCCAGTGCATACAGATTGAACATTGCAGTATTGGAGGTACGATGTTTCATACAAGACATTAAGCTGAGGTACTATCCACCTGTTCAAGTCATTATTTAAAGATCCCATGTTATCACTTGAGATACTATATTTTTCCTGTTGCCCTGGCTTACCGCACTTCAGTTAAATCAATGATTCACTCCATGGCTCATTGCAGCAATTTGCTGTGGTTAAAGTGGTTGCCACATTTGCCTCCAAATACAATGACTGCAATTAGATTTGAAATGCTTTGAGCTTCTCTTCAGCTTCTATCCCAGTCATATACATGTGACTCTATGTTCACTTCCTATTTGCAGTACCTTTTGACTGATTTAAAGAAGGGTTTGATGATGAAATGAGAGGATGCTTAGGGTGTGCATTCTGGAATGTCGAAATCAAATGTACTGAAGGGTCGAATTTGCGCATCCCACACAATTACAATGAATCTGAATTCAACGTGAAATTTAATCAGGGAGGAATATTGTCCAAGGCACATCTTATGTATTATACATAAAAGGAAGTTTCAAAAACAGACAAAAATAAAAAGAGTGGTGACAGAGGGGTAAAAAGTATGGGAAGAAATAAAATGGAAGAAATTGTGGGTTTACAACTGGAGCAGTAGCCAATACAACCATTTGGAATGAATTGGATAGCTAGATGAAAATTGGTCCACATGTGACACCTTCCAGTGGCTACTTTGTAGGTACCATGGAAACAGTCTCTCAGGTCTATAAATAATAATATAATTGCATTTGTTATGGCACCTTATCACGTCTTTGAGACCTCTCAAAGTGCTTAATACAATTTACTGTTAAGTAAATTGACTGTATATTTTGTGGACAAAATGTGGCAGCCAGTTGTGCACAATAGGGGTACAAAACAGTTGTGGATAAAGTGACCAATTTATTATTTTTCTAAAAGGAATTATCACCCCCAGAAAAGCGATCCACCAATCAACTAACAACCGGGTTCCTACTTACTCCTAGGTAAACAGTGGCGTGTGGAGTAAGGAAACTTTCCCAAAGTTTCACCTGCTAGGAACTGAAGCCAGGTCTCAGGCTGGTGCTCTAACCACTGAGCTGCAGAACTCCTTATCAATTCCATATCAATTGTACAGACTATGCAATCTTGGAATGTTCGATCTTCAGTTTTCTTTTCTCACTCAGATTTGGTTTCTGACCAAGACTGTTAAAATGTAAATACAGTATATAACAATTTCCATTGCGTTCTTTTTGTTTGCACGTTATATTAATAGAAATAGTTGCATTTGATGTGGCATTTATAATATTGAAATTTCCCCAAGCACTTCACAGATAATTATTTTCAAATGAACAAATTGTATTTGAAGGCAAAAGAAAAAATCTGAAACAAGAACAGAAATTACTGGGAACACTCAGCAGGTCAGGCAGCGTCTATGGAGAAAGGAAAAGTGAGTCAACGCTTCGGGTCCTCGACCCTTCGTCACAACAGCCAATTTGTGCAGAGCAATTTGCCACAACCACAAAATTACAACAGCCTTGAAGTAAACAACCGATTATTTGAAGGATTGCTGACTGGTACATCAGGAAACATTTCATTCTCCTTTTGGACCATGTCTTGAGATTTTTAACAACAACAGCAAAATTACATGTATATAGTGCCTTTCACGTCAGGTGGACATCTGAAGGCGCTGTTGTAAAATATTCACTTTTACAAGCAGGTGGTTTGATGCCTCATTTGAAAGTCAAGCTTGTCAACAATACAGCACTCCCTCAGCACTGCACTAGAATATCAACCAGTAACGTTCAAGATCCCACATTGCACTTAAACGACAATCTTTTGACCCATAAGGGAAAGTGCTTTCAATTGAGCTCTTGATTCCTGCTCTGTTGCCAGAAGCAGCTATTATTCTACAAGGACTGCCAATTATCTCTTCAAAAAGGAAGCAGAGGATAAAGTAACATTTAAAGGATAAATGGATTTGAAATATTACAAAGATGAAGGAAATAATAGAGGTGCTAAACAACTTCATCACATCAAATCTTTACATGCAGATTCTAAGAAAATTCTACATCTTAGAAGTACAGTAACTGGCTAAGTGCGTAGAGTTCAAGATCTTAGGCCTCACCTTCGAAGCTATCCATGGGCTAGTTTCCTCCTGCCTCCTTCTCCCTGCCTCACTCAAGACCCATCTCAAGACACTTTTCTTTGGCCGTTCCTTTGATCACCTTCCTTCTCTCCTTGGCTTCCACCTCCCTGATCCTGACCCTCCCCAACTCGGGTCCAAAACACTTGATTGTCCAGGTCCTTGGTACATCCTCCCAACATGAAAGGCATTACATAAATGCAATTTATTTTGTTTGTTTGTGAGAGAGTTCCGCATTTTCATTACCCTTGGAGTGAAAAAAAAGCCTCCTAATTTCTCCCTGAAAAGGCCCCAGCTATAATTTTAATATTATGCCCTGTTATCTGGATTCCCCGCAGAGGACATAGTTTCTCTGTATCACCAACTCTTTTGGTGGGTCTGACTGGTGCTAGGGACAATTTGCATTGCTTCTCCCAAAGTTAGTCAAAGAAACAATGCTATGATATGTCAGAGGGACATTCAGGGTGCCAGCCTCACACAAAATGGGGAGAGAGCTGGGAAGTGGGATTGAATTGCTCTTTTCAAAGAGCCGGCACACACTCGATAGGCTGATTGGCCTCATTTTGTGCCATAAGATTCTGTGCTTCTATGAAAATGTGTCATTCAATAACCAGAAAAACTTGCATTTACAAAATATCCTTCACGCAAGATAACATCTTGGAGTGATGTAAAGTGGTGGGGATGGACAAGCAAAAATCAAGTAGTAGTGAATGGGGCTCGTACTTATGGTGCTATCAGGATGTTTCAACCATAAGGCTAAGGACTGGGGACATCAGACAGTCAGCAACGTCCAATGTAATTTTTCAGATTGCCACTGTTATACTCAGGAGGATTCAACGCTGAATCAACTTCTCCATGTTCCCTGCAGCATCAATAGCAATAAAGAAAAAAAACAAGCTACTGTTTCCCAAAGAGGCCCACATAATTTTATGCATTATTGACAGTCTGATGTCCTTGTGTGCTGTGGCAGTAATTTGAAAGATGATCACAGTATGAGGGTTGAGTGCTTTTAGCAGATTAGAATTGATGGACTTTCTTCATCTACTAATCTATGTACATGCTGAGAATGAAATGGGAAAAGCTTGCATTCCATTATGCAGACTGCATATAATAGCAGGAATAACATTATAGTAGCGTGTGGCTAATTTTTTTCCAATACCAGGACCAGCTGCCAATTTTGAGGGTTTTTTTGACAGCAGAAAATTTATAGGATAATCGACTTGAATACAAATGCTTGATCATTTTAAATCATTATCCTTGCATTTGATATAGCATCTTTAACGTCTAAATGTTTCTGTAAAGTATTCAGTCCTTGACCAAGGCTGCTCAGTTTTACGTTTTCCACATCTCCCCATCTTCCGCATCAGATGTCACCAAAACACTCATTCGCACCATTGTTATCCCATGACTCAATATCTTAAATGTACAACTCGCAGATCTCCATCGATTGCTCGACTATGTCAACCTCCTGCTAGTCGGTCTTCCCAACTCTTCCCTCCACTAGCTGCAGATCATCTAAAACTATACAACTTGTGTCCTACCCCACACCAGGCTCCGTGACCCCATTCTACCCACCCTTACCCGGCTCCACTGGCTCCCCATTCCTCAGAGGATCGACTTCAAAATTCTCGGTCCTCACCTTCAAGGCCTTCCATGGCCTTACCCGCTGCAATGTCTCTGACCTGCTAACACCTTATAAACCCATCTGCTCCCTCTGCTCAGCAGGCTCCGGCCTGCTTCATGTCCCCCGCCTGGCCTGCCCCACCATCGGTGATCGGCCTTCAGTCTCTGTGCCCCCACCCTCTGAACCTCAATCCCGTATTCCCTTCACCTCTTTCCCTCCTTTGCCTTCTTCAAAGCACATGTCATTCCCTCCTCTTTGACAATGACTTTGGTAACCCTCACTTCCCTCCACCCTCTCAGATCCCAACTTAACCCATGAATGTCCAGTGCCTCGGTACGTCCTCCCGACGTGAAAGGCACTTTACAAATGTAATTTTTGTACAGTTCCACTATCCGTAAGCTTCAACTGAAATATAACTCCACAGTCAGTATTGCCTTGTTGTGGTCATTACTGAGCATGTTGTTGGTGAAGCTGTATTCTGACTGACTGCTTTTTTGACATTTTGCTCCTTTTGTCCACAAATATACAGTCAATTCACTTTACAGTATATTCTGTGAAGCGCATTGAGATGTCTAGAAGAAAAGCGCTATATCAAATTCAAGGATTATTATTATTATTAAGTTACATCCTTCCCGAGATGATCATTCATGGACTGGCATTAACATACACACATAAAAAAAATTCATTGTCTTTACTTAAAAATTCTCAAATTATTTGGGTGGGGTGGTGGGAGAATCCACTAGAATTTAGGCCCATAAATGTCACGGTTTTATCCCATATTCCAGCAAAATTTGCAAACCCAACATTTTTACTTATTTTTTCTTTTTTTTTTCAACATTTCTATTGAACCCTTAAATGCAACTGCCACATTTTTCAGTTTGAGGTCTTTGGTGTACCCAAGTCATATGCAAATCTACTACTTCCTGCTGAAGCCACTCTCGCTTTCCTGCCGAAGCTTCTTATGATTCATTCAAGAACAAATTTAATGAAAACTTGGTTGCAACTTGGTTGTTGTGTAATCAACCAAATCCTCCTGCGGTGAAAGCGTTGATAGATAAAGTCACCTTGAAAGTTAAGCAAATTTAATTACAAACTTTGCAATTACTTCAGTAAACAATGACTCTTCATGTTTGACTATTTGTACTAATGTTCTGATATGCATGTAAACCCCGACTTTGATGTGGACAAAAACATTGCATGAGATTAACAGGTTTAAGCGTGATTTACAAAATCAAGGTGCGAGGTGAAAACATCCACTCCAGGTAAGTGTACAATTACACAGAAAGAGAGAGATACATCCACACATACATGAATCAACAAACAGAGATAGTTACGCAGGACAAAACACAAAATACTACAGATGCTGGGAATCTGAAACAAAAACAGAATTTGCTGAGAAAACTCAGCAGGTCAGGCAGCATCCATGGCGAAAAGAAAATAGTTACGCAGGAAATGAGACATACCTGCAAACATTGAGACAGAAGGATAAAATGAAAAAAACACATAGACGTAAGATGAGTGGAAGAGAGTGAATGTAATATCAAATGTAACAGGATAATGAAATTACAAAATAATTAACATGGAAAGCTACAGTAAATGGTAATTAATTGCACATGGAGTTTGAATTGTGAAACATGTCATGTGAAACAATGTAAAACAAATTGGTAGCATTCAAGGAACAAAAGTGGAAGATGCATAATGCAAGCTCCAACTAGTCCTGATTGTTCCAAAACTAATTCAGGATTGGAATAGATTATCCTCGTACTGTTAGAACAATGCTTTTTGATTGCGGCTGGGTGAAAACTAGTTGATGTAACTGTTGCTTATGGAAATCAGACAATATAATAATTTTGATGAAATTATACATATCTGTTATAATTATAATGTTATGAATGTATAATTCAGGAACTAAAAGCTATAATTATTCATTTGAAATTAATTTGTCTTCAAAAGAATTTAACTTGACATGAAACAAAAAGAATAATTGAACATTTGCATGAATAATGTTAAAAGTGTTAAAATTTGGATCAGGCTATAGTTACCAGTACAGTTATAATCTTAGAACAGCAAAAGGTAAGCAAAAATGTTTGATTTGGGTATAGTACTTATATCTCAAAGCATTTCACAATGTTTTTAGGAAGTGTAGTGACTATGTATTGGATAGCAAACAGAGAGTTAATGAAAACCTGCAATGTCCGACGAACAGCTATGAAGTGATTCATCAATTTTGAGCTGGAGGATTGTTGGACAAGATACCAGGTGAATTTCCATTGTATATTTGAAGTTTTGAGTTGTCTTAAGGTCCACCTGAATAAATCGAACATAGGAAAAGGAACATAGGAGCAAAGGATCATGGATGATCTGTACATCAACTCCAATTACATACCCTTGTTGCATATCTCTTCATATACTTACCTAACAAGTATCTATCCTCCTCAATATAAATGTTTTATTTGCATCCAGCATCCATAGGCTTTGGGGTAGAGAGTTTCAGATTTCCACTACCATTTGTGTGAAAACTACAGGTAGACCCCGCTTACCGATTTGTCACCAGATTCTCCCAATTCCCCAGCCTCCTCCTCCTTCTCCATCAACAATTAAAACATAGACCTCCTCTCTACTCCTCACTTCATCTTACTGTACGGGAACTTTCGTTTCGCTAGGGTGTTAAAAATTTACTAAATAAAATACTGTTCAGGTAAACAAAACAAACATTTTCATCTTTTATTCTTTCATCTTTCATCTTTTCATCTTGTAATTAAAGTATTGCAGCCTTCAATTGTGGTTCTGCCTACCTTATGCCTTTGCTGGTACACTGCAAATGTTAGCGCTGGGCACCGCTGGGAACAAAACAGATTTTTTTCACATACGGAAACACAGTAGCAAGCTCCCACCCGCTTAACAAAGTTCTCACTTTACGAAGAGTTTTGAAGTCCCTAACCCTTTCGTTAAATGGGGTCTACCTGTACCACCCTTTCTGTGAATGGGAACTCAGTTCAATAAATTATCTGAAAAGCAAGATCTCGCACAATACAGCCATCTTTCAAACACTGAATTGAAGCGTTGACGTGGATGTTCATCTCAGAATACCATGTGGGGCTTAAAACAAACAACTTTCTGACTTAGAAGAAAGGGTACCAACAGAGTCAGCCTGTCACCTGAAGATAGGGAATCTGTTTAACTTTGGGAATCTTATGAAAATATTTTGGGCTTTCAGAACAAAAAAGTGGCTAAAAGGGAATTTGACTGAAAAAGGTCATAATAAATTAGTGCATTGATATTTTGATTCAGTCTCATCAAAATAACAGACTAGATAAGGTTGATTACAATCATAATGTGAGTAATGATGTTTTACTTGGAAAGGTCAGTTTTGCCATTGTGAGACAATTATTTTTTTCGTTCCTACTAGGGGATATTGATTTCAAGATCCTCATGCTCGTTCACAAATACCTTCATGTCCTGGCACCTCCCTACCTTTCCATACTGCTTAACCCCCAACCCACCATTTGCTGCATCCACTCGCCTGGCTCTGGCTTTCTGCCCTCTTGCCCTCCTTTCCACCACTCGTGGCTGTGCTTTGAACCACTACTCTCCAAAACTCTGGAACATTTTCCCTCTATCCCTCTGCGTTGCCGCTTTTTTCCCAATCTTCAGGTCACACCATGCTCAGCCACTGTCAAGCACTCTGTGACGCTACCCTCCATGATGGGTGCCTTATAAATGCATCCTGTTTTTGTTGCATAAGATAACTGACAAAAGAACCGGAAGAGAGATAAGGCAGAATTGTTATACATAGAATTGTCACGGGATGCACTGCCTGAAAGTGTGGTCAAAACAGATGCAATAACAACTTTCAAAAGGGAATTGGATAGGTACTTGAAATGGAAAACAATTGCAAGTACTGTATATGGGAAAGCACTAGTGAGTTGGACTGATTGGGAAGCTCTTTCAAAGAGCCACAAGGACCAAATTGCCCCGCTCTGTGCTGTAATATTCTATCATTCTATGGCTCATAAAATAATATTATTATTATTCTATGATTCTATACCATACTGTTTGTGAGCCCAATCTGGGTTTTCCAATATGTACTGCAGGAAAGTCTGGAGTACACATTAATACTGTCAAATTCATAAATATTATTAATAATACAACAAACACAAAATGACATCTGTAAAACGCCTTTCACGGTGGGAGGATGTTCCAAGGTGCAGAACAGTCAAGAGATCAGGACCTGAGCATAGTGGGGCAGGGTTGGGATGAGCAAGGGCATAGATGTAGGAGGTTAGCTGAAGGCACGGTCGAAAATTAGGCTCCTGAGTTGTGCCTTGAAGGAGGTAAGGGAGGGAGCAAGGTGAAGGGATTGTGGTATAGAGTTCCAAGGGGTGCAGGCAGAGAGGTTGAAAGCCCGACTGCCGATCTCAGAGTGGGTTGGGCAAGGAATATGAAGCCTGCAAGGAATCCGTCCAAAAAAACCCACAATAATAAAGTTGGTCATTTCAATCCACGACTGTTTGTGGGACACTGCTGTGCACACTTGGCTACCGTGTTTCTCCCACAAATATACAGTCAATTCACTTTACAGTATATTCTGTGAAGAGCTTTGAGTTGTCGATAAGATGTGAAAAGCGCTATATAAAATGCAAGGATTATTATTATTATTATTATGTTGGAGCCTGCTGAGTCGAGGGAGTAGACCAGTTGATAGAGTAGACCAGTTGATGCAGATCATAGATGTAGGAAGGAGAAAAGCCATGGAGGGTTTTGAAAGTGAGGACAATGATTTTAAATTTTGTCCACTGAGGAATCATTTTCTCATTGGAGCCATTGGAGCCATGCAAGGGTGGGGTGATGGGGTATTGGAGCCTGGTGTGGGAGAGGACATGAGCTGCAAAGTTTTGGATGATCTACATCTTGTGGAGGGAAGAGTTGCGGAGGCCGACAAGAAGGGAAATATACTTGCATCTATTCAGCTATTATGCTCCGAATCTCTGGATTTTGCTGCCTCAATCCCTCCATCTTGCCCGTCTTTGCCCATCTTCAGATCACACAGGAAGACTTTCCTCATTGACAGTGCCTTCAGTCACCTTCCCTTCCTGCTCAGCGTCAAACACAACACTGTTAAGCACCCCAAGATGCTACCCATAAGAGCACTACATAAGTGCAAGTTATTGTTTTGTTGTTATCTACACTTCTGTAACTCTCAGACATTTAAGTAATTATAGCTTAAGGGTACCAGCTGGACAGCAGCAGCAACTGTATTTGGTGCCATGCCCAGTGCAGCTGAAGGTAACTCAGACTGATTTCAGTTGGTAGCATATTTGCCTGTGATTCAAACACTAAAAGATTGAAGGTTGTCGGTTGAATACTCTTGTTGGGATTTGATCTCATAGCCTTGGTTAACACTCTCGGCAATTTTGTGAGAAAGTTCCCAGAGGTGCCACCCTTCAGATGAAATCCTTTTCATAGAATCATAGAATCATAGAATGTTACGGCACAGAAGGAGGCCATTCGGCCCATCGAGTCTGTGCCGGCTCTTTGACCGAGCAAGTCACTTTTGTTAACCCCAATCACCAGCTTTCTCCCCATAACCCTGCAAACCCATCTTCCCCAGATACCTATCTCTTAAAAGCTGCTATCGAATCGGACCTCACTACCCTTTCAGGCAGATCATTCCAAATGATTCAAACAACTCACTGAGTAAAACAATTTCTTCTAAACTCCCCTCTGCTTCTTTTAGTAGATATCTTAAGACCTACCAGCGGAAACAGCTTTTCCCTATCTAGCCTGTTGAAACCTTTGATTTTCTGTTTGTTTTCAAGAAATTAAAGATCATTTAATAATAAGATCAAATCAAGAGAAATAAAAGAACAATTCAAAAGAGAAGGAAGTTTCCATTTCTTTTGTTTCTTTCTGTGTCATGTAACATAATTGTTTGTACTTAAAACATCTCCAGTTTGTTTTTGAATTTGATCAACTTTTATTTTATAAATATAAAATAACGGTAAACAATAAACAACAAAATTACATTTATAGAGTGCCTTTCACATCGGGAGGACATCCCAAGGATGTTAAAATAATAATTGTAATAGTTTCATATTCATGGGAGAAAATGATCAAAGTGGTTTCTTTGAAAATAATCACACTAATTGAATGATTCCACAAACCAGTACTTAATTTAAACAACTTTTATTCAAACACTAAAAGATTGATTAAAACATACTTTATTGTTCTCAGCAATGGGGAATAAAATCAAATTAGTGATTCAGCAAGCTCTTGATCTAAAAAATGTCTTCTTTCACTTCTTATAATGGGCAGTCTATTCAAGTTCCTATTTCTTCACAAGAAGTGATATGGATGAATCTACTCAACATGAAACCTTAGAAACCTTTGCAACACAGTCTTTTGGGACAAGGCATTTGTGCTGGTTCAATGGAGCAATTTACTTTAATCTCACTAAACCTCTCTTTTGTTGTACCATTTAATAAGTTCAAAATGAACATAGCTCAGAATTCTTATTACCTCAGTTTGAATTATAGATTTTGACCTAGAGGAGAGCTACATTGCAGATGAATTTTTGTTTGTTGGTAAAAAATACTGGGTAAAAATTCCATTCAGCATTACGCACAGCGTATTTTAAATACTTTGAGACATCCTCAAAATTGGATTATTATTATTATATTGTGTAATGTGTAACTTTAATGGGAAATCCCAATAGTGCTGATCTTGGTCAACTGTATTAACAATGGGAAGGATCCTAACATATTTACAAGCAGAGAATCGAGGGGTCAGTATTCTGTGTGTTGCATTGCAGCTACCAATTTAATAATAATAAAATTTGCATTTGATATACAGAAGCTCATTGTTTCAATATCAAGGTTTCTCAAGCACTTTTTAACTTTTTACTGTGTAGTGTACCTTATCAAATCTTACAACTCGGCCCTTGCCTCCGCTAAATTGTTGTTCTGCTCAAGTGTTGGAGGCCAAGGTTAACCCCAGGCTCCTCTTGTTCATCACCAACCAACTCCTCCACCCACCATTTCACTAATCTCCAATTCCAACTGTGAGGCAATACTGTACTTCCTCAAAATCAAAGTTGAGGGGATCTGCTCAGCTTCATCTGCCCTTCCATCTACCATACCCTCACACACTGGCCCCTGCCCATCCCTCTCTCCACACCTTAAAAACTATCTCCCATTCCTCTCTCACCACCACTATAACCCATCTTAAACCAACCACCTGCAACCTTGACCCCCATCCCTACCAGTTTCCTTACTCCCAGCTCCAGCTCCATCTCTACTCACAGACATCATAAACCTTTCACTGTCAATTGGCACTGTTCGCATCCCTTTAAAAATAGCCTTCATCATTCCTATCTTTAAAATCCCTTTCTGGACCCATTCATGCTTTCAAACTACCACCCCATCCCTAATCTCCCTTTCCAAGGTCCTGGAACAAGACATTTCTTCCCAACCTCTTTCATCTCCTGCCACTCCCTTCGTGAACCGCTCCAATCAGGTTTCCATATTGCTCACAGCACAGAAACAACTCTGGTCAAAGAGATCAATTACATTCTGTCCATTTATGACCAGGGATCCCTCTGCCCCCCCCCCTCATCGTCCTTGTCTTCTCCGCTGCCCTGAATACCATTGGCCACTCTATCTGTGTCAACTGCTTCTCGTCTCACCTCAATCTTGAGAGTTCTGTCCTTGAATGGTTCAGATCGTACCTCTTGCACTTCTCCAGCATTTCGTACCTCTTCTCGTACCTCTCCACTTCATCTCCAAAACTGGTTTCTCCTCTAGCTCCTGCACCATATCGTGCGACATTCCTCAGTACTCTCTTGGTGACATCATCAGCAGACGTATGGTCAACTTTCACATGTATGCGGATGACACCCAAATCTATCTCTGTGCACAAAAATGCAAAATACTGCCAACGCAAAATTGATTTACAATTAGTAATACACTAGCAGCTGCAATGCGATACATGGTATACTGCCTAATGATCAGTATTTCGACCCATGACATATTTGAACTTTGGCGTTCTAAAGTAAAATTAGCCACATCCCTTCAACTTAATTCTGAACAAAAATAAGTCTTGAGGTGAGATGATGGAATTCACTCCTTCAGCGCTGTCAAAGCCAAAAATCTTGGGACGTGTTGCCTTTAATAACCACTTAAGCAGGCAGAAGGAACCTCTGTTTAACATCATTGAACAATTTGCTTAGACTATTAGTTTAAGTTCTGATGTAATATTTGTACCCATCACCTTCTAACTCAGGGGCAACAATTGCACCAACTGAGCCAAGCTGATATGGGAATTGTACGAAGGGTTATCCATTGCCACTTCTCAAAAGGAGTTGGTTGACAGAAAGGACACCTACTTGGAAATGTCTGGTTCAACGGACATTCTTGCTCCAGCAAGGTTCACAGGGAGTTCACCAAGCCTCTAAGTGTATCCTTCCATCATGCGGCTTTCGAAATACATCATGAATAATGTAAAAGAAATATTTAATACAGCAGTGGAAGGCAATAAGCAAACATTCCTAAACCAGCAAAATGCGTAGAATCAATGAAGGTTGACAGCACAGCAGAAAGCCATTTTAGTCCATCTGCCTGTGCTCGTGCTCACTTTCCCACCGGAGCCATCTGCTTCAATCCCTATTCTATATTCTTTTCCTGTACTTTTTTAAATCTTATTTCTTCTCATTTCGTATCCTCTGTTTGTGGGCTGTTCAGATGCACAAATGTGAAAAAAAATCTCTGTTTTAAAAGTAGCCTTCTGTGATTTGTGATAATGTGTGTTGTCCCCACAACATAATTATTCATTATTTGTGCGTGTCAATTGTCTCATACCTGCCCGTTGAACATAGAATCACATAGAATAATACAGCACATAAAAAGTTCAATTGGCCCATCAAGTCAGGTTGATGTTTATGCTCCATGTAAGCCTTCTTCTCCTATTTCCCTCTCCTACCACCTTCGTTCCTTAAGAAATTCTCTATTGCAAAAGAAACATAGGAAAGGAAAAAAGAACATTCAGTGTAACAGGTCTATTCCATCCCAATCACATCATAAATACTTAAATGGTAGTCTTCCCTCCCCCATCCCTATTCATTTGTTCTCTCTTGCCGGAAACCTCTCTACATTTTCCAATGGAGCTTATCAAGGTAAGTGATCAGAATATCTGTGTACCAAAAATGTACAGTTAACACTGATCTGCCTTCCACTACTTTTAGTATGACAGATCATGATGTCTATTGAATACAAGATTAGCTTCCTCAACCAATATTTTATAATTTCTGATCCCTTTCCTAAAGATGTATTACTATTCTATTTATATATGGTGACACAGTCAAGTTATCCGAGAAAAATATGATCCACTGCTTTATCGGTCTATCTGTAGAAATTTATGAAGACTAGAGGGCCTGCGGATCATAGGCATGTGTTTATATGTGTTGTTCTCTTACCGTTCTATTTATTTTAAAAACAAATGCAATATGCATCAGGTTGCTGTGAAAATCAAGTGTATCCTCCATTTCACAGTGAAAATTAGATGCACTAGGGTGACCACACAAATAAATGCAGCTCCCACATTACGTACCATTTGCTTACAAAAAATTATATTCATAATATTTTACAGTATTTCTTTTGAAGCACTTCAGGCAAGTTTCCTTACTCGACATGCCTCTGTTTACCTAGCAGTAAGATTAACTGGTTGTTAGTCGATTGGCAGATTGCTCTCTGGCATAATAACCTGTTACAAAAAAAAATTGGTCACTCAATCCACCTCTGTTTGTTGGACACTGCTGTGTGCGATTGGCTGCCATGTTTTGCCCACAAAATATGCAGTCAAATCAATTTGAGATATCCCAATAGCATGGAAATGCTCTCTATCAAATGCAAGAATTATTATTAAATGAACTTGAACCACCAGTAGGTTGGCAATATTTTCTTATGAGCCTTTCAGGATGCTTATTGCAATATTATAGATTCGATAACAGAAGCAACAGCAACAGAAGTGTGTGCCGTTGCAATCAACCCTATAATTTATTACTTATAGCTTTGCTTGGAATCATAAGCCTATTTTCTAAGTCATTCAGTGGAAAATAAAATACCTATTGTGGTTGATGAGGTTGTAAGGTCCCTTTCAAACATCCTGTCAAGTTTGTTTCCATACACAAAATATATGAATTGTTATATCCACATTCAAAGAGAATAACAGGAATAGTTTGCAGCTCATTGTATATTTTTGGAATTTTCTTAGTTTACCTTTACTTAGCCCATTGTAAACAACTGCTTGTGGCATTGAGATAGAATAATCACAGTCATTTTTAATTTTAAAGGTTCCTCACATTCAGCAAACATCTTTAGTTTATATTATTTCTATTGTGTTTGCCGTCTGTAACATAATTGTACGCAAATTATATTGAAGAACTGATTTCTTTGGAGAAAGAGTTACGTAGAACAACCTTATCTGAAACTCCCAGACATAAATTCTCCGTTTCCTATGGCTTACAATTTCCCCATTAAAAAGCATTGAGCTAGACTTTATTTAACATTTAGTAACAACAAATCTTATGAATAGTATAGCATCAACAGGATGTGCTTCCTGAATTCCTATCTGTGGCTCCGCTGAAAACCAGGAGGGAAACTACATGACTTTTTAGAGCATGGTGTATTTGGTCATAACTAAATCAGATTTGTATAACTTTTAAAGGCAATGCACAGCCCACAAAATATGCCATTAATTGCAAGTCAATTAGGTTTCATCCTCAGAGATCAATGTTATTCAGGCTTCAGGCATTTGGACATGAGAATACCTTAATCACATGACTTACAGGAAAGTTTGGGGCTGTGTTCATTCGGAAGTTTATTCAATTTTTTATAAATAGTATATTTTTTCAGTTACTGATTCAGATCATTGCCCATTGCTGTTCAACTGTTTGTTTACTGGCTTCAATGTCATGGGATATTAGATGGTTTAAGGCAACGTTCTTGAATGGATTTTTCATTTACACACCACATTAGTGTTAAACTCAGAATTTGATCCGTTAGAAGCCTGAAATTCCACGGAACACAAGTCTGTAAGAACACTCTTAAAATTTAAGATCACATAGAATTGTTATTTTTTTTCAATTAGTCTGAATTTGGAAGCCATTTCTTTACAAGAACTGAGGAAAGCTAGCTTCCAAATGAAGGTCATTTTAAAAAATGTCACCATTCAATGTAAATTTTGAGAATAAATTATTTTACAGGATAAGAAAATGGAAGGTGAAATGGCAGACCACAGACTTATAAGAAGAGATGGGCTTATAACAAATTACTTTGCTTTAATATCTGATTATCATGAATTATGATTATCATTAAGTGGGAACTGTTCTCTCACATCACGCATTTCAAAGTCATTTTAACTGAGATTTAAATAGCTGCATCACGACCAAATCATACATTTTAAGTTTGATGAAATGGACTATTTTATTCACCAGACTGGAGACTTAATGATTCACAAGTATGGTTTAGATCTCCATAAATCTACAGACCAAATTGTTAATATGATGTAATTATAATCACGCACTCATTTCCTTTCATGTGTGCTGTGTGTAAATTCTATCTTCCTGCAGGCATTTACAAAAAGCAGTTAGGCTGGATGTATTTATTTTGGAATCCAAGCCTTATATTCTGCTGATCATGTTGAAACAAAAATCAATTCATTCTTGCGTACTCATTTATGCAATTTTTGTACAGGTTATTTCATGGAAACAAATTGAAATAATGGACTGTGTTTAGCAGCACTTTCAGTATTTTTTTTCCAATGAATGTGACTTTTTTGTTCAAATGATAAATATGCCATTCTCACAGAGGTGTTCATGAAGGCTAGCCTATGATGATTGATTATGGTTTTTGACAGACAGTTCATGGGATACTTTTTTTTATTAACAGAACAATCGGCAAAACTGGGATTCCTCTAACTGTTAGTCAAAAGCTATAAGCTGTAAGGCAGAAATTTGATAATGTGGGTTCAGATTTATGGATCTATCAGTGGCATCATTGACACGGGCATTGGGGGTTCTATATCTGGCACTTTCGATATGATGAAGAACTAATTTCCTGCCAAAGTGACCACAATGTAATATTTTGTTATTGAGAAATTACCTCCTTAGATTGGACATCCCCTTTCATTCCCATTTATTGTACGGGATCTTCTGCAAATGAAGTAATGATTCTCAAAATTTAGGCTTGGTGATGTATGTCATGACATTTGGGTGGACAGGTTATTTAAACTTTACAACAAATAGTTGGATTTTTTCAACTACATTCGGGAAGACTAAAATCAAATGAACTGAAAAGTCATTTTCATCAATACCTCTCTTGTGATCCCTTGTGAAAACATCATCAAGAAGTGATACAAATATATTAATAGCATATTTTTCAGTTTTAGCACAAATTAAAGATAGGTGCCCAGTAGTATGAGTATATTTTCATTGAAATCCTGCTTTGCAGAGATCTCACAAATAGTGCTCTGAGATTATTGTCAGCCACTGAGACATTTACAATACAGAAGACAGTCATTTTGCCCATCATGTTATAAGAACTTCAAAATAAGTACTGCTTCTTGTAACCCAAAGTACACCATGTAAATCAGGCCAACTGGAGAGATCAGCACTCTGAAAATTTGTGAGATACCAGCGCAATTTTCATTCAGAAATCCCTTTTCAAAAATACCATTGAGTTGGCATTCCCACTTGTTATGTTTTTAGCAACTAGGTGAGGGACACAAATGTGTGTTGCAATCTAGTTATCTGAAGTTATTGTCAGGATTGTCAGTTTCATTTAACATTTTGTTTTTGTAAAAAGCAATCGTCGACATTTGTATTCTAATCTCATTGAATGTTTGAAGCTTGCTTCTGTTAAAGATTCACAACAATGCTCCCCAATAGGATAATAATCTGACGTTGTTTATCTATTTGTGTCCAAACCGTTCGTTTCCAAGCATAGAGCAAAGCAATAGCAGGGACATTTCTGCTTGCTTGAGATACGTGAGAGTTCTTTGTCAATGACAAGATAATCTCAGGCACCTCAACCTTGAAAAGAAATGTGTCACAGGAGATCTTAATCTAGAGATATACTGTAAAAATTATAAATAATCTTGCATTTGAAATGAGACAAGATAAACCCAGAACAATAATTTGAGATATAACAATAATAATAATCCTTCCATTTGATAAACCATTTGACCACATCATTGAGATGTACTGATGTGCTTCACACAATACAATGTAAAGTAAATTGAGTGCATATTTCGTTGGCCAAACCCGACAGCTAATTCTGCATAGCAGGGTCCCACTAACAGTTGAGGATTGAGTGACCAAATTAATATTATTTAAAAGTATTTTTTTATATGGGATTACTACCCCCGGAAAGCAATCCACCAATCATCTAGCAACCGGGTTCCTACTTGAGGTGTGTGGTGTAAGCGAACTTGCCTAAGTATTTCTTGCTGCCCATGAATAGAACCTGGGTCCTCTTGCTTGCACATTGAGTGCTCTAACCATTATGCTACAGGGCTCCACGTATGCTATATATATGCCAAAGCAGTGGGGCAAAGGGTCAAAGATTTAGGATTGTGAATTACAATTTTAGGACAAACAGCACAAAATATTTCTTTACATAGAGGGAAATTAACCGTTAGAAATATTTCACAGACATGGACAAGCACTGCACTCATTTATGAAACAGCTTGTTATTGTAATGAAGAATGTAGGGAGCGTATTCTGAACAGATAGCATCAAAGGTGCCATAGGGCCTTCTCTTTTTGACCCTCGCTTGTGACTGATGGTCTTTTGAACCTTTCGAGCTGCTGTTGCTTCATAATCGACTATATTATAGTTGTATGTTCTCTAGTTTGTATCAATGGTTCAATATTGTTTTGAGTTGTAATCTGACATCTTCTGTCTAGAGAGATATCACATTGTGAACTTTTGTCCTCCAGTCTTGGCCAACAAATTATGTCGCATTGTTTCCTGGCCTATATTTAATTATAGATTAACGCTAACTTTATTCTTATCCTTCAATCATTGGATGCATCTCTCGATTACCCCACAAAAGAGATAAGATTTTGAGTGTTTCAGTGTTCAGTTACAACATTCCCCTAAATAAACAAATAGCTATTCACTTCATGGCTGTTTTGGGAACATTATTTGTGTAAATAGGATGTACTTTAAAGTAAATCCCTGGAAGACTTTGAGACACCATCTTCATGTGAAAGGCATTGTATTACAACAACAACAACAACAACCAACAACAACGAAATTGCACTTATATGGTGCCTTTCACGTCGGGAGGACGTTCCAAAGCGCTGAATGTCAGGTCAGGACCCGAGTGGGGGGGCAATGGGAGGGAAGGGGAAGGAGAGTGGGAGAGGGGGAAGAGTTTGTGGGGCAGCCAAAGGCGTGGTCGAAGGGGAAGGTCTTGAGACCGCCCTTGAAGGAGGAAAGGGAGGAAGCGAGGTGGAGGGGCTGCGGGATGGAGTTCCACAGTGTGGGAGCAGAGAGACTGAAAGCCCGGCCGCCGATGGTTGGGCGGATAGGGCGGTGGACGTGGAGCAGGCCTGAGCCTATTGAACGGAGGGGACGTGCAGGCTGATAGGGAGACAGTAGGTCAGAGAGATAGGTGGGGGCAAGGCCTTGAATGACCTTGAAAGTGAGAACAAGGATCTTGAATTCGATCCTCTGGGTGACGGGGAGCCAGTGGAGATGGGCGAGGGTGGGAGTGATGTGGTCACGAAGACTGGTATGGAAGAGTACACGAGCTTCTGAGTTCTGAATGATCTGCAGCCTGTGAAGGGAGGAGCTGGGAAGGCTGATGAGGAGAGAGTTCCTGTAGTCGAGCCTGGAAGTGATAAAGGCGTGGCTGAGAGTTTCGGCAGCGTGGGGGTGAGGTAGTGGTGGAGTCTGGCAACGTTACGGAGGTGATGGAAACCTGTACCGGTCAAGGGCAGGAAGGATAGTTCGGGGTCGAACAAGATGCCCAGATTCCTGATTGGCTTCGAGAGGTGGAGAGAGCAGCCTTGAACGCTGATGTTGTCAGCGCCTGAGCGCTGACGTGAGCCAATCAGGAGGGCTTCCATCTTGTTGACGTTGAGTTGTAGGAAATTTGCCCTCGTCCAGGACTCAATGTCAGACAGACATGCAGTCAGAACGCCAGTGGTCTTGGAATCGAGGGTTGACATGGATAGGTAGAGTTAGGTGTCATCCGCATACATGTGGAAATTTAACCCATGTCTGCGGATGATGACACCCAGTGGGAGAGTGTAGAGGGTGAAGAGCAGGGGGCCAAGGACAGAGCCCTGGGGAATGCCACATGTGACTGTGCGGGGACTGGAGGAGAAGCCATTGGAGGAGACGAAGTGAAGGCGGTGGGAGAGATAGGACCAGAATCATTCGAGGACAGAGCTTTGGAGGTTGAGGAGGGAGGAGAGGCGGTGGAGGAGGATAGCGTGGTCCACGGTATCGAAGGCAGTAGGTAGGTCGAGGAGGCCGAGAAGGCAGAGGGAGCCCTGGTCACAGATGGTCAGGATGTCGTTTGTGACCTTGACCAGGGCAGTTTCCATGCTGTGGGAGGCACGGAAACCCGATTGGAGGGGTTCGAGGAGTGTGTGTTTTGTGAGGAAAGAGCAGAGCTGGGAGCCAGCACTCTTTCAAGGACCTTGGAAAGGAAGGGCAGGTTGGAGATAAGCCGGTAGCTAGATACCTGCAACGCGTCGAGGGAAGGCTTTTTTAGGATTAGTATTTATTATTCAAAACAAATATTGGGAAAAATATAAAACCATTGAACATTGGGAAAAGATTGAGTGAATCATTATAAAATTTAAGATCTGGACCTACCTATCGGTGAAATAAAGCACCAGTCAGAAACCTTCAAACAGAGAGCATGTTCAGATTATCTCAGAGGATAGATTCATTTCTATCCATACAAAATCCTACATCAATATGAACCGTTGTTGCGCTGTCCAACATAAAATATGCACTTGGAGAATGCACCTCCTTCCAAGAAAGTCAACAACAGCAACAAAATTACACTTGTAACAACACAACAACAACAATTTCCATTTATATAGCATCCTCCACACTGGCCGGCCTCTCAGAGCGCTTGAATACACAGCTGAATGCAAAACAAGGACAGTCAATAGGTGATAGGGTCGTATTCCGACCAAGGGCAGAGGAGATATCAGAGATGATGTTAGAGGAGGGTTTGGGGGACAATAAATCCGGAGAATTTTGAGGGTAAGATTGGAGAGATGATAGAGGGTAAGGTGCTCGAAGGAGGGGAATGGGCCGAAGGAGTTAGGGGACAGAGCAAGTAAGCACCTGGAGATGAGACACACACTACCGCAAAGCTGGAAGGTAGAGAAACGCATAAGATGAACTTCGATGCTGGTCAGATGGCCTGCGGGAATGTTTGGAGAGCTGATCCTGAAACATCTGAACAACAACAAATTACATCTGTACAGCAATGTTCACATCAGGAGGATGTTCCAAAATGTTGGATAGTCAAGGATCCATACCCAAGCTGGTGGTTGGGACTAGGCGAGTGGAGGGCCTGTACAGGTAGCAGGGTGACCAAAGGAAGTGGCCGTAAACACGGTCAAAGAGCAAGGTATTCATATTGGACCAGAGAAAAAGGGAGAGTGGGGGGAAGGTGGTTGAATTGAGCGAGAGTGTTGCAGAGTTTGAGGGCGTAGTGGCTGAAAGCGTGACGTCCAATGGTGTGGAGGAGAGAGTGCAGGATACAGGTGCCAGTTGAGCAGACGCGCCGGGCAGTGGACTGGGGAGTGAGGAGGTCGGGATCTTCCACAAATTTAGCTGTTTTAGGAAACTCAAGTGTATTAACATCCATTCATATGTAACATGCTTAGGGATAAAACCTTTTTACCTTCCATTGATTTCAGATTGTGTTCTGACGTGAAAGACACTCTATAAATGTAAGTTTGCTGTTGTTTTCGTAATGCTTAGCAATTAACTCTGCTAGATTGAGTATGATTATTTGTACTACCAGTTCTCAGCTGAAATAAATCTAGTTCTTATTCAGTAGCAATGCAATTATTCATTCATTCAGCCAAATCCTGGGCTTAGTATTCATTTCATGATACTAACCAGCCTGGCACCAATGAGAAAATTGCTTCAAATTAAGAAATCAGTTGAGTGAAAACATCAGGAACCATGAAGGAGAGCCTAACACAGCTTTGATGGATAATTTTTTCCAGCCAATTCACATATCAAAAATTAGTTCTGGTCACAATTGGAACAAAGGGTACCCTAGAGTCAATAAAGAAACAGGACTAATGTTAGAGAAATATGTCATATTTTATCAAGTCTTTATCCCTAAGCATGGAAACGCTGGCGCCAACTTAGCCTCAAAATATGCAGCTTTGTTCTACAGTATTTGAAAGACAATATGGATTTGGTATGGAGCAAAATCTACAAAGATACTGTCCGTTGAGGATCTGATGAGACAAGTTCACCACCTAGCTTGTGTGTTGTTGCACTGCTGGAGTTCAACTAACGAAAAATATATAGCTTGCCATTGAAAACTAGAATTACATAATCTTAGATCTTTATTTAGGGAGAACAGGTCTATTAGGCTATGGGGAGCGGGCAGGGCAGTGGGATTGAATCGCTCTTTTCAAAGAGCCGGCACAGACTAGATGGGCCGAATGGCCTCCTTTTGTGCCGTAACATTCTATGAATCTATGTATCTATGAATCTATTAAAACATTAGCAGGATTATTAAGGGAAAATTGACAAACTGAATAAGGGTTACTTCTCTCTGGTGAAGTTATCGCAAAACAAAGATTGATTGAATTAACTTGAAATCTGAATTTTGATCATTTAATTGAATGTTTGCAACTATGAAATCATCCAAGAAAGTATTTTAAAAAGGTACTTTGCGTATATTGTGTGCATAGTTCAAAGGGCCCCCAAATGTGATCCGGTTTAAGGCCCCCTGATCCCTTTAATCTGCTCCTGGATAAAGAATTGAATAGATTTTATTTATAGTATTATTGATGTGGTTATCACAGTCATCACAATGTGGTTTATATGGAACTAGAAATATCAGGAAATACATCAATCTGAAAATTGAAAGCAGATGTATGTGGCAATATAAAACAAACACAGTTCCAATAGTTACTGATACAATTGGGATGGTTAATCAATATTTTCAAATATTATCAGTATTTGACTTGACAAAATATCTGGTGACCAAAATCTCCTGCAAAAATGAGCTGTTTTAGGAACCTTAAATATATTGGCATCCATTAATATGTAACATGGCAGTTATATTGATGACTGACACATTAATGAAAACCACATGGATATCAGATCTACATAGTGATTTAATCTGTAGTAACGTAATAATAATCCTTACATTTGGTATAACCATTTTCAAATCAGAAGGGTATCCCAAAGTGTTTCACAGGATATACTGTAAAGCAAAGTGACCATTTTTAGAGTGAATATACAGATAGGCCAATGCTCACTTCATTTGATTACAAGGAATTAATAATAATATAATAATAATCCTTGCATTTGATATAGCACTTTTCACATCTTCTAGACTTCTCAGTCTTCATAGAATATACTGTAAAGCGAATTGACTGCGGGTCAATACATGTGGGCTAAACGTGGCAGCCAATTGTGCACAGCAGTGTCCCACAAACAGTTGTGGATTAAAAAGACCAATGTATTATTGTGTTTTTTGTGAGGGATTGTTATTACGATGTGGGGTAAGGAAACTTTCCCAAGGTTTCACCCTACCTGGAATCTAGCGCAGGTCTCTTGTTTGCAAGACGATTGCTCTAGCCACTGAGCTCCAGGACTCTTAATTGCTTTGCAGTTGTTGATTCCTTGAAAAACGTAGATCAGATTATTAACTGTTGATTATGCCTAAAGCCAAATCTCAAGATATTTAAGAATAAACTTGATGCTTGCAAGAGTGAGAAGGGAATAGATGTGTACAAGAGTGGTATTACGAGGAATGGAGGTTCATGTGGGGTCTGAACACTGGTAAAAACTAATTGGGCTATTGCTGTAATGTTTTATCTAATTCGATTTCATGTTTATTCAGTGCTGCATTACAATGAATTCCTAGAGAAAGGATTGCGACATTTCTATGAGAAAGAATGATAATGGTGACCATATGTTACATTTCTCTTTTATTGATTTCAAAATATGTTTACATTTACTTTAGAGTAAACATGCAACAGTAAAATTGGGTAAATTTGCCGCAAGCATGGGACAGAGCCAACTTGTGTCCTTGGTGAGATAAAACTGTCCATTTCCAGGGTCGAATAGTCAATTTCCGAATGTTTTGCCGGGAAATGCAATTGGAACTCAATACTGTGTCTTGGATACATCGTGTTATGCGGCACTGCTCTATCCCTTCATTAATGTTGTTCGAGTTAATTGTGTGCAACAAAGCACACAACTGTTTTGAGCATTCATGATAATGGATTTCAGTCCACTGTTTAGCACCACAATTGAAGATTTATTTCAGCGCTGATCACAAGACACCAGCTCTGTTATATTTCCCGTGGCATTAAAAACATAGTGTTATCAGGAAATCTGGAGTTTTCCCAAGTGCCCCCATGAATGGTTTCTCGAGTGAACCCCATGATTGGCTCACCGTACTTACCACCCCAGAGCCCAACAGCTGACTGAGTGACAGCTTGTACCAGTCAATCATTGCCCAGAGCCCACCCTCCTTGATAAGTGACAGCGATGATAGCCAACCACCCCTGGATTCCAACCTCCTGTTGTTTCAGCTCAGGTGTTTAAACACTCAAATATGTTGCACTAAATCAGTACTCTCATAAATTTCCACTATCGCATCTTGCAGATTGATAGAAACTCATCTGTGGCAGACTTTTGTTTTCATTCTATCATATTGTCACACTAAATATTCAATGCTGATCAAATTTTGCTGGGTAAATACTGGATTAAGGCATGAAACATTATTTTCAATTATGACTCCAGAAACTAGAAATTTCTGGGTCTTTGTTCAATGGCAGGAAAATATAACAACTCACTGCGCAATGTATCTTTCATACCAGTCACCTTTAGAAAGCATTCGACAATTGAGTGAGATTATGAATTGCTGCCAAATTATGGTCAATTCTGACTATTAACAACTGCTTTGATGTTACAGAACAACAACAACAAAACAACATTTATGGAGCGCCTTTCACATTGGGAGAATGTCCCTGAACAGTCAGATCAGGACCTGAGCAAAGGAGAGGGGCAGAGTATAATTGTATATCCCTATGAGTTCCCCTCTTAGTCATTTTCTCTCAAGATTGAAGAGTTGTGACTTGTCTAATCTCTGCTCATACAGGCCCATACGCAGGGGGGGTGCGACGGGTGCGTAGGCCCCCCCTCAAATTATAAAAGGTCCACATTTTCCGGGGTAGAGAATTGTATTTTTATCAAATTTAAATACCAAGTAAATTTATTGAACATTTGTGTAACAATTAATTCTTCAAAACTATGTATTACTTATAAATACACATCTTTGAATGATTTAGTGTTAATATAAAATTACTCGCACCCCAGAATCAGCGTCTACCCAAAACATACCGCGTCGATAGACGCGCTAGTCAATGACATAGGCGCGCGCCAAGACTCAAATCCATCCTCGTTTGGAAATCATCCCATATACAGCCACAAAGTAGCACCACTTCTGGAAGTTAAAATCATCTTTTCATCTGATCACCGTAAGTAAAAATTACTCACGTTTTGAGAGGTGTGCCTATAATGCTAGCAAACAATGACAGCATATTTACAAGCTTCTGAGAAATTAAAGCTTTCGAGAACCCAACAAAAAAGTTATATGTGTCTGGACGGAAATGCCTATCTTTAAAAAAGATACTCATGGACGTAAGCCTATGCTTTAGCGCCTATGTCTACGTGGTGTGTCAATTGGAAATCATCCCGTATACAGTCACTACATAAAAAGGTAGCACCACTTTGTGGAAGCTGAAATCATATTTTAATCTGATAAATGTAAGTAAAAATGACTTAAGGTTTGATAGGCGTGTTTCTGAAATATCATGTTTCTTGTTTTGTCTTGATTATCACATTTGATTTATATTATTAAAAATGTATTCCTGTAATTAAACATTGCTTTTAGAGACGTCCACTGGCATGCAAAAAAAATATGACCGCAAAAATGTGTAAAATATGACCTCAAACTGTGTAAAACGTCGGAGCCTCGAGGGGGCTTTGCCCCCTTCACCCCCGCCAGGGGCCCTCGTGGGCAGCCCCCAAGCCACCGGCCATTGTTGGTCCCATCACTAGCAATTCGCACCCCCCCATTAAAAATCCTGCGTACGGGCCTGGGCTCATACCACATTCATCTAACACTTGAGGTCATCCTTATTGCTCTCTTCAAACAAACAGATTGAATGGCCTGTTTTTATTCCATGCTTTCATATGTTCTTATAATAATCCTGATAGTCAGAATGTTACTGCAAATATTTGTATAACACAGGCCAGAAAACCTCCAACATTTAATGCAAATGAATGGTAAACAACCATCTTTAGAAACATTGAGAAAACCCACACTGTGTTAGAGATGATGTTTATTGTGGGAAATATCTCATTTTTACTACCGGTATGTATTTCTATAGTAATTACTGAGCCTTTCTGTTGAGTGTTCAAGTGCCTGGTATGGCCGGGAATCGAATGGATTGTATATTTAATATTGTTGTATGTTTCTGCTGAAACCAAAAAAAAATGTCTCTTAAAACATGGTCTATTCAGAATTACAAACAGGATATTTCTGTTTAACTAATGCAACAAAAGATCATATTTGAAAAGAAAATTGAAATAGTCATCATTTTACAAATGTCTCTCCATAATGGGGTTATGTTTGTTACTCAAAATGGAGCCATCCTTTCCAACTGGTTTCTAATTCATATCCGGTAGACTTATTCATACATTGCCAAATTATGGTATTACTAAAATATGGTTCTTATTGATTGACATCATTGATTTATAACTATGGGACAAGCCATTTTTTGTGTGCTTTCTAGCTTTCTACTGATGTTTTTTTATCAAGAAGCTTAGTGTACTTGGATCTGCCATGTAATGAGATTTTGACATTGATTTAATAGAATATTGATCAAATATGTGAATGGAATACCTTGACCACTGTGTGTTAAACAAAGAAAACCAATTCATACATACAGTACATTTGTACTGTAACACAGTTGACCAGACAGGCAGTCAATAAGTTAAATTAAAAGCAAGCCAGATTTTATACTGTTTTGTTTTTACAGGCTTTTTTCACAAATGGTTGAAGACAGCAGTAATTTCCCCACATTAAGCTAATTTTGCACGACAGATTCAGTTCATGCTTCAGCTGTCAGAACAACTGCTGGCACTAAACTGTTAGTGAGCTTGACATTGCTTTAAGCAGTTGGTATATAACAGACTCTATTCAGTTAATCCGATGGCAACATTTGCTTTAGAAAGCCAAACAACACATATAGTAATTATATGAGATGTTGCACATAGTGGAATCATGTTTAAGAAAAGCTCCACAAGGTGAAAATATAACATGTGCAGCTTTGTTCTTTCACGAAACATCTGGTTTATAGGCTCAGCGTCAGGTAATGTCTCAAGGTCCTAAATAGCCGTGGGACCTTTCCCGCTTTTTTGAGAAAAAAAATCCTGTTCAAAAGTGCGTGAAGAAAAATGATCATTTATTTATTAACAGTAAAAAAATATTATTTATTTGCTTTGAAATGTTTTATAGCAGTAAGGCACGGTATATATTTCAGAGAAGACATACCATTGTATCATATGGAATTTCTTATATTTTCAACTTGCAATACAATGTAATGTATCATATATACATTATCATACATTGCCAACATTTTCTCACTAGTAAAACTTACTTGTGAGAAACATAATTTAACATAAAATGAAAAACTATACGTGTGAATTGAATTGAATATAATTTACTTGATTCAAGATCAGTTTTGTGTCGATAGCTGAAAACATTGAGCACTTGATTGTGTCTTGTTAAACACGCATGAAAGGCATTTGTAGAGAATGTAGATAATTGTTTTATAAAGATAGCAGGATCAGAAATCCAATTACTGAACTGCGGAGAATGGCTGAGCCTTTGGGAGATACCTGCCCACGACTCACTAAACTGTAAAGGATTAATCTTCTGGTTCAGACTAGCTAATCTGTCACATATCAACAATGCAACATTGGCAAATATGATCAGAATACTTTCTTGAAAATGTCCTTAAATATTACATTATCTTGAACCACACAATGGCTATTGCCACTGAATGTAAATCAGGCGCGAGATTTGCTTGCATGCTTGCTAATTTTAGTTATAAATCTGATGTAATAATAATACTTGGATTTTTTATAAAGAAATGCTGATATGTGTAATGATTTTGTGATTTTCACGTCTTCTAGACATCTCAAAGCGCTTTACAGAGTATACTGTGAAGTGAATTGACTGTATATTTGCGCACAGCAGAGCCCACACATGGAACCAACAGGTGAACGACACGTGAAATTGCAACACCTGAAATTGTTGGGTCGGTGTACATGAAAGCAAAAGTGACAGCCAAAATTTGCATAGAGCGAGTTCTCACAGCAGTGAAGTGATTGTTGAAGCTTTCAGAAGAAAATAGCGGCTTGGGAACTTTAATGTCCACCTCAAGAATAAAAGGAGAGGAAGATCCTATGACACCATTTTTTTTAACAAATAAGGAGTTTCTCCCAGTGTTCTGGCCATCAGTACCTCATACAAAATTGGTTACTCCCTTCTTCCGCCTTCCACTTCCTTTTCACTTTCATTACTCCCTTAAAAATAATGAAATCAATTAAATACTTGATTGTGCCGCTTGTTTTTCCCTCCCACGCACAGGTTTGGTTTGGAGGAAAGGAAAAAGGCACTTCAATCTATTTAATTTGATCCTTACTGAATACCCACCCTGTGTTCCTAACACAGTATCAATACGTTTTATTCATTGAAAGCTTTTGGATTCCCTCTCTGCTCAAACTCCCAATCTATCTGAGGTGTTTTCCTACATCAAAGGCACTCTGTAACTTCACGTTGTTGTTGTGACCATTTTGAAACTGCAATATTTATTGGAAAGGGAGTTTTTTTTTAACTATGTGAGATTGATCGACTGTACTTTACATTCAGAGGCTGTATAATGGTATGAATGTGAACAACTGTAAACCTGGACTTGGTGCATCACTGGTTTCTCTGGATGTGTGAATAGGTCATTGGAAAACAATATGTGGCAGCTGCAATGGTGAATGGATCCTGCAGAGGCTTGAGTTCAATGTCCTTTTTTCACGTTTAAAGTTTTCTCAATTTGACATATGCTTTTAAAGGGTTTGATTAGGATCATGTGATCTGGTTCGAATTCATATTAAATTTCCAAAAGGGAAGTCTTTGAAGTTGGGGTTATTTAACAAAGAGAGTTTTCTACAGCGAGTAAGTTGAGTGAAGACTAACTAATAATCAAATATTAATCAAATCGGATAATAATCAAATCGGATAATAATAATTCATCGGATAATCAAATCACAGCATGTTAGTTGTTGTTTTGTTCTGCATTGTTAAATACACGAGTTTCTGGTTCAAATGTTTTTTGCTTGTGGCATTTATATGAAGCTTAACTTTTTCCACAGGAGACAGAAGTATTTGATGGCCAGAGCTGGTGTTAACAGTTGTGCTATGGGATGGCGGAAGTTATAAAGTCAGAGTAAGGTTTTCCAGAAGTCAACAATTCCTAACAATTCGCAATTCACTTTCACTATAATTTGAATATACATGCAGTGTTTTCATTTATTGCTTTCTACATCATGATAACATTGCTCAGTTAGTAAAACTTTACATGTGTAGGTCATTCCACTTCTGAATTGGCTTCTTGAAGGAAATTTGCTCTCCCTGACTTCTTTAAAATGGTTTCACACAAAATCTGGTGTCAGATCAGTTTTTGCTAAGCTAATATCACATTTAGTGGAATAATCCTCACCAGTGATAATATGAAATCATCCAAAAATACAGTTAAATGAGACTCCTATATATATATATGTATATATATATATCAACAAGCTGTGGTAGTGAATCCCCCTCCCACCTTACCATTTGCTTAAAATTGTGACTTGTTTTTAGCAGTGATAAGAAGGCTGCCACTGGCAACAACTGTGGAGGGCAGCTTTCCAATGCCAATGTACTGTAATTATAATGATCCTCACAACAAACAAAATCCAGGATCGGCTCCAGTGCCACAGGAAAATCCTGCTCATGTTTGTTGTACATCTGCACCTCAGACCCATGTCTGTTGCAGTATAAGTAAATGTGTCCAATAGCTAAAGTATGAATATGTGACGCATCTGTTCACATTCTTGAGGGGTCAGCTGGGTGTCTGACACAGGCGGAAACTCATCCCACCCAGATCCTCCAAACCAAACCAATCTGTTCAGATGCACATCATTCATTATCATTGAATAATAAGTGGTTATGTAATGTTCTCTGATATGCCAGTCATAATTTGTGGTATTTTGCTGATAGGGTTAGAACTGAGATCAGTAAGCATTTCTTCACATGGATGGTGGAACAATCAACACAGAAAATTGTAGAGGCAGAATCGATAGGGTGTTTACAAAGAGATACTTGCTTGGGTAGTAGATATATTAAGGAGTAATGGTGAAATGGCAGGACTTTGAAATTAAACAATCTGTCAAGATCTAACATGCTGTGAAACAGTCTCAGTAGAGTCAATGGCCTCCTCCTGTTTTCCTACGATTATCTAATAAGAATTCCCATTGGAATTACCAATGTATACTCCTGAAGTAGATGATTTGGGAGCAACGTTCCTGGAGGAAGTATGGTGTACCTTCAATCTCCAATTCCCAGAAGAAGTTTGTAGAACTCAGAGTTCTTATCAGGATACCCAGTATGAAATACCTCCAATTAGACAACTTATTGAATTTAAAAATACCATGTTGTGTTCTGGTGTTTCCAACCCTACTGATGACAGTGGGATATGGTATTTAATGGAAGTCAATTGAAGTGAATAACTGTAACAGAGCCTTGTCATCCTAGTTGTAAAGTTGGAAAATGTCAACTAAAGACAAGTCCACATGCAAACCACCCTACATTGATTCAGAATCACATAAATTGGTGAAAGAATATATAATAATAATCCCTGTATTTGATATAGCACCTTATGAAACTGACAACCTGCTCCCTTGACACCTATCCTTATCCATCTCCTTACATCCCAGCTCCAGTTCCTAGCCCCTCTACTCACAGACATCATCAACTTCTCCCTGTTCACTGGTACTGTTTCCACAACATTAACTATGGCTTATTGTCACTCCTATCCTTCAAAAGCCCTTGATAGAACCATTCCTGCTCTCAAATTACCATCCCATTTCCAACATCAATTTCCTTTTCAAGGTCCTGCAACAAGACGTTGCTTCCTGGCTTTGCACCTTTCTGTCCACCAGTCCCATCATGAACCCCTCCAATTGAGTTTCTGTGCAGCCCACATCACAAAAACGTTTGGTCAAAGTGACAATTGACGTTTTGTCCATCTGTGACCAGAGCTCTCTCTGCCTCCTCGTCCTCCTTGATATCTCTGTCGCCTTTGATACAGTTGACCACTCTATCCTCATCCATTGCCTCTCCTCTCACTTCAACCTTCATGGTTCTGTCCTTGAATGGTTCAGATCATATCTCTCACACCATCTACACTTCATCTCCACAAATGGTTTCTCTTCTCTCCCCCACACCACCTTGCGGACATCCGAGGACCCATTCATTGGTGCATTCTTCAACATCTACATGCTCCCTCTTGGTAACATTATCCACAGACATTGGGTCAACTTCTACATGTATGTGGATGACACCCAACTCTATCTCTCTGCCTCCACCCTCGACTCCAGAGTACTGTACTATCTTGCTGTTGGACATCAAGTCCAGAATGAAAGCTAGCTTTCTACAGTTGAAGTCAACAAAACTGAGGCTCTCTTGATTGGCTCCAATCCACACCTTAGGTGCTGACAGAATCACCATCCATGGATACACACTCCATCTCACTGAGCCAGTCCGGAACCTTGACGTCTTGTTTGACCCTCAACTATCCTTTCAACTCTACACCCATGCAATAACCCATTCTGCATTCCCCCACCTTTGCAACATCACCCAGCTCCACCACTGACTCAGACTGCAGGCACCCGAGACCCTCATACATGCCTTGCGTGCCTCACCATTGACAACTGCTTGATTTGCCTGAAACTATAATGCTTCTTGCAGATAAACAAAAGAGCAGCATTGATATAGTCCATCTTTTTTTTAGCTAGGTTGCTATTTCAGCTACTGAAGGTCAAACGACGGTAAGGAGGCCTTTACCGGGGTAATAAAATCAAATTCTGAACACAAAAATGTAAAGAAAAGGCAATATATTCTAATGTCCTTCAAAGGATGGTAGAAATCTGGAATTCTCTCCACCAAAAGGTTGTGGATGCTGGATCCATCCACACTTCAAGAGTGAGATCGATAATTTTTTGGGTAGGTCAGGGTATTAAGGGATATGGAGAGGAAATTGTAATTGAAATGATATGTAGAGGTACAAATCAGTCATGATCTAATTAAATGGCAGAGCATGCTCAAACGGCTGAATGGCCTACTACTGTTCCTATGTTCCTGTGTGTTCATTCTTAAGCTAATATATTGTCAACTTAAACCAAAGTCACGCCTGCCTGTTGAGGTGGATGATAAAAGATTCCATCACACTATTCAAAAAGAGAAGGTAGTATCCCCTTGTTTCTCGTCCAACAATCCGCCAGATAAAATTGGTAATTTGCTTCATGGCTGTTTGTGGGACATTATTGCATGTAAATTGTTTGTTGCATTCACATTCAAAATACACAATTATTGCACTTTACTTTAAACCTGAGAAAGGCTTTGAGATATTTTGACGGCATGATAAGTATCAAATACAAAGATTATGTCTTATATCATAGAAAGTTACAACACAAAAACCAACCAATAGTTCCTCTGCTCTTTCACTACATTTAGAATATTACCATTTAAAATGTGTTTCCATTCCCTAATCTTACTAGATGCTGGGTTGAAATGGGACGACTGAAACTGATCAAATCTGGCAGTGACCAAATGGGGTGCTACATAAAGTGCAGTGTAATTGAGAGAACTAATGAATTAATTAACACGGCAATATAAAAGCAGGTACCAGCTTGAGCCCAAGGCATGGCACACATGTTAGAAAATCTGCTCCTGACAGAAAGTAATTACTGAAACAGATTATTGCTTCTGCCTAAACTGTAATGCTAAATGAATAGTAATTTGGCCCAAGTAATGCGAATGCAGTATACATATTAAATATCAAGCTAAAGACTCCAGCGGTAATTATCTTTCTTTCTAAGCAAAATATGATTTGAAGTTAAATAATATACCTTCACTGTAACTCGAGAATATGTTTCCTCTGCAATAATCACCATATGACCATCTTTGCTATGAAGCAAACAATAATAATACTGACAACAAGAAATATCCTTACATTTTGATAGAGTACTTTTCGGTTTAGGAATACATCTCAAAATACTTCACAGGATAGAATTCAAGAGAAGTTACTGTGTATTTTGGTGCCATGGGATCCTTAATCTTCACCAGTGCTTTAGGACGTCCTCCAGAAAGGCACTCTATAAATGTAATTTTGTTGTTATTTTGTTGTTGTTGGACAGGCAGATGTGATCTCAGTTTAACGTCTCATCTGATGGATGACATCTCCAACAATAACAGCACTGCCCCAATACTGTGCTGAAGCAATAAATTCTGAGAAACACTTTAACATGTCCTCCCAATGTGAAAGTACTTTACCAAGAATTGTTATTTTTTATTGTTAACATTTTATCAGCAAAAAATCCCAATGTGCTTAACAACAGTAATGTGTTTTTCTATTGAGTTGAAAATGAAGAGGAGGTGGCTGAAGGCAACGGTCAAAGAAGAAAGTTTTCAGGTGTGATTTGAAGACGGGCACAATGGAGGGATTAAGGTAGGGAATTACAGATATTTGGGAGCATGAAGGTATTAAACAACTTCCTTACTAAATACTCTGGTGATTTGACACAAGAATACAATGGTACATAGTTAGGGCATTCATTAATAAGCCTTCCTAGAAACAGAAGTGTGAGACAATAAGAAGAGAGCAAAGTATATATAAGATATTCCTAACCATATTTGTGCTTGTGCTGAAAATTACTGTCAAAACAATGTCAAACAGTCGCAGGTACCATTAAGTAAACTGATTTATTTCTGTAACTGAAACATGGAAGAATTTGTGTATTTTTGATGTGTCCAGATCTTTGTCATCAGAAGGTTTGAGGGTTGGGCCTGCTGCAAAAAGTATTTAGGCTAGTATTCTACCGACAGTGAGCAAACATACTGAGATGATATTCACCGTCAACAGTTAAATTCCTTTTTGGATTGCAGTGACTAATTCATTAAAAATATACCCAAACAAATTTACATAATAGCATAATAATGTTAATCACAGTGAATGCAACAATTTACACTTGTACAGCACCTTTCGCATTGGAAAGACATCTCAAAGTGCTTCACACAACTGACTGAAAGCCGGAGCTGCAATCATAGGAAAGCACAGCTAAGTAGTTTGTTCCTGGTGTGTTGTGAGCTGTGATGTGGTGCAGTGCAACGTTGAATTGGTAAATCAATAAATAGGAATCCAGCTGTTAGTTTTCCGGGGGTAGTAATCCCATCCAAAAAATATTTTGTCACTCAATTTACAACTGTTTGTGGGAAGCTGCTGTGCGCCATTGGCGACATTTTTCACCCACAAAATACAGTCAACCCACTTTACAATACTGTATATTCTGTGAAGTGCTTTGAGACATCTCAACAGCATGATAAGGCGCTATATCAAAAGCAAAGATTATTATTATTAAGAGAAAGTTTCCCCCAAATGGGATCTGACCAGGATTTTGTCCAATGGCAAAAATACTTCTTGACTCCTATATTCCAGTCCACAGTATAAACAACAATAAGTCGCATTTATATATTACCCTTCACATGGGTAGCATCACAGAGCACTTGACAGTGGTGCAGTCTAACAATGAGCCAGGGGGAGAGGGAGGTGGCAGGTGACTGCATGCTCAATCAAAAAGGAAGGTAGGGATGGAGCAAAGTGGAGGGATTGAAGGAGAGAACTCACGAGTTTCAAGGCATAGTGATTGAAGACTTGGCCACCGATGGGTAGAACAGAGGGAATGAGGGACAAACAGGATGCTGGAGCCAGCCAAGCAGAGGCAGCAGGGGTGGAGGTCAAGTGGGGGTAAGCTGGTCGGATAGGTAGGGAAATGCGGAGACATAATGGGATTTGAAAATGAATGAGCATCTTGAAATTGATCCCGACACTCATTGGGAGCCAGTGTATCCTGACAAAGACTGGTGTGATGGAGGTACAGAGTTTTGTGCAGGTTAGTAACCTGGTGTCAGAGTTTGGAATTAATTGTATTTTGTGTATGGTGGAGCTGTAGAGACCAGTGATGGGGCATTGGAAAAATCAAGCCGGGAAATGATGAAGGTATGAACGCGGGTTTCGACTGCGTTAGTTAATATAGTTCATTTCAATATTGCAGTAGTCTTTTTTGATATTCTCTGCAGCTATACATTAATTTTTAATGATTTAGTTACATGAACACCTAGATCCCTTTGCTGATTAACTCTGTGTTTTCAGCATCACAAATACAGTCTGACTTGACTTTCTTAAGTGTAAGATCAACCATCTCAAACTTTGCCATATGAATCTACATTTGGTTAATTCAATGGCTTCCAAACTTCAACCAGCCCCCCCCCCCCCCCCCCCCCCCCCGCCTAACTCAGCAAAAGTTTTTGTTGCGTTCCCCTCCTTTACACTCGGCTCTGCATGCACTCGGGTCCTCGGTTCCACACACTTTGGTCCTCTTGGAGACACCAGAGTGTGGGTTAGGGTAAAGCTGGAGTGTAACCAGCTGAAACTATAGAACTTGCCATTGAAAGCAAGCTTTCCTACTGCTTGTCCCACTACAACCACCCTACCCTTCATGTTGAGGCTGAATGGGAAATGAGAGTTGATGTGTGAAAAGTTCCTCACCCCCAGTGACTGGACTTCCCTTTCAAGTCATCCCTTTCAAGTCCCACCGACAAACCTGTGCTGTCACCATCTATACCATGGAATACCAATGGGCACAGGGAGTTAGCTCAATTCTGATATTCCTTTGCCAACCATGTCACCCTTGAGCCAATTCAGCTCCAAAAATACCTTGCTTACTTCTCTCACAAGGCGGAGATTTAATGTAGAATATAATGACTGTGCATCTTGTAAGTGAATGTAGGATATAGTGACTGTGCATCTTGTAAGCCAAATTGCAGACAACAAACTGACCAGTTTGGGCCTCCACTTGAAATGGAAATTCCAGCATTTGACCGACATAAATATATTGACCAAGAGGCTTGATGTGATACGTGTCTTTGTGTCAGTGTACTCATGCATTTGAGGACACAACTACTATCTGCAAAGTGTCAGAAAAATTAGTAAATTCCTGATCTAGATGAGGTTGAGGTTTAAAGTCAGGAGACAGAACAATAAGTCTCTGCCAGTCTCATTCAAAAAAAAACTTTCAGGACCAATTCAGTTACAACAGATTATCCACCCATTAATCATGGATATGGCAGCAATCTATAAATTATCAAGAATATTAACTGAAAAACGGTTCAAAATCTGTAACCCCATTGCTATTTCTGACAACAAATATAACATCAAGAACCCACAATGCAACAAACAGACAGTATACATAATAAATGACTAAATAGATTTACAAAAAACATTGCTCTGCAAAGTGGTGCAAGATGTATTTTTACCTGCGGTTCCGCATGAACTGAATTGCCAATCTTAGCTATGCTTCGCGGAAAGAAGGCTTCACTTTAAGTGGTAAGCCATGGTAGCTTCTGATGGCTGGTTTACAGCAGCTGCAGATGCTTTGCAAAAAATATGTGGAGTGCAGAAGAATGTTTAATTTACGATCTTTGCAACCAGGATTTCGACTTTTATAGCATTGTTGATGTTTGGAAAGAGAAATGGCAAGTCCATAGTCAACCATTTCACTCTCTGTCCTTTTTTTCAGACCTTCTTGGCTTTTGAAAATCCCACCTTGGATTAGTTGGTAGCAATTTGCAACAATCACAGCAACTTGAAATTATATAGCGCCCTTCAAACAGGTCTTAACACTTAACAGTGGGGTGATTTGATGTCAAGCTAGAAAGAGAAGGGAGATGACTGAAGGCACTGAAGTCAAAGCTTGATTTGGAATTATCCTTTGAGTCAAACGGTTCCGGCCCCATGCCAGGATGTTGGACTTAAGTCTGGGTTGATTTTTAACTGCAAGGCTGTGGGGAACACTGCTTTGTCAGAGGTCCCATTGCTTTTCTCGAAAAGAGAACAGTTTCTCCTGGTGTCCTGGCCAACAATCCCTCAGATTGTTTTTAAAATATGGTCCTTGGTGGTTCATTATGGACACTGCATATGGACAATTGCTGCTGTTTTCAATTTAGAAGCACACAGTCACTACTGTTTACAGGAAAAAGTCAGTGAAGTGTTTTGAGGGGTAAGATTCAATATCAAATGCATGTTTTGGTGCTATAAATATGCAAGTTATTTTGTTGTTGACATGAATTCTAGTTAATTTTGCATTTTTATTTGCATTTTACTCTATGGTGGTTGAATTATAAATATGTGTCTTCCATAAGGAATTTGTATCAGTGCTTTCATTATTTCTTTATACTGCTAGACATGTATTATTTGCACAGTACCTTCATTAGATTGCATTAGATTGCCCCATGTTTGAAATTCTGTATTTCTGTGTAAATTAGTTTGTCACGGTTTCTTATGTAAATTCAGCAGAATGTTCTGTGCTAAAAATTTTAGGGCTTAATGGATTACAAATGGAAGTTAGAGATGTAGCGGAGTGAATAAAAACAAACTCCTTATTGCAAAAATCTCAGTGTCAATGGTTTCATGCCTACAATAATAACAATGTAATGACTGGACCATTTCTGTGCACACATTAGTTGCAAAAACAGCTAAATAAATATTATGAATTGTTTATTGTTGGCTTTTATCTTGAGGGGCCGGGAATACAAAGAGGAATAAATGATGCTTCGGCTGCATACAGCGTTACTCAGACCCCACCTGGAGACTGCGTTCAGTTTGGGGCATCACACCTCAGGAAAGATATATTAGCCCTGGATGGGTTGCAGCACAGGTTCACCAGAATGTTACCAGGCCATCATTTAAGATGATAAAGGGATTTGATAGGTTAGATAGAGAGAAGCTATTTCCTCCAGTGCGAGATCCAAAACAAGGGGACATAGCCTTAAAATTAGAACTAGTCCTTTTTAGAATGGAATCTGGAAGCCTTTTTTTACTCAAACGGTGGTAGAAATCTGGATTTCTCTCCCCAAAAAGGTTGTGGATGCTGGATCCATGCATATCTTCAAGATTGAGGTTGATAAATTTTTGGTAGGTCAGGGTATTAAAGGATACAGAATAAATTTCTACTTAGGGGAACATAAGGTAATTAGAGACAGCCAACATGGATTTGTTAAAGGCAAATCTTGCCTAACAAATCTAATAGAATTTTTTGAAGAGGCGACTGCGAGGGTTGATGAGCGAGATGCGGTGGACGTTATTTACATGGATTTCAAAAAGGCTTTTGACACAGTACCGCATAAGAGATTAATAAAAAAATGAGAGGCCCACGGTATTAAGGGGACAGTGGCAGTTTGGATTAAGAACTGGCTGAGTGACAGAAAGCAGAGGGTGGTGGTTAATGGGTGTTTCTCGAAATGGAAGGAGGTGTGCAGCGGTGTCCCCCAGGGATCGGTATTGGGACCATTGCTCTTTCTAATATATATTAATGATCTGGACTTGGGCATAGAGAGCACTATTTCCAAGTTTGCAGATGATACAAAGTTAGGTAGGATAGTAAATAGTGAGGAGGACTGTAACCAACTGCAAGCAGACATACACAGATTGGTGGAATGGGCTGACATGTGGCAGATGGATTTTAATGTGGATAAGTGTGAGGTGATACCCTTAGGTAGGAAAAATTATAGGAGGCAATATAGACTTGGTAACTCAATCTGAAGGGGGGTGGTGTTCAAGTAAGCAAATCATTAAAGGTAGCAGGGCAGGTAGATAAGGCAGTAAAAAAGGCATTTGGTGTACTGAGCTTTATTAGTAGGGGCATAGAGTATAAGAGTAGGGAGGTTATGGTTAATTTATACAAAACACTGGTTAGGCCTCAGCTGGAGTACTGCGTCCAGTGCTGGACACCTTACTTCAGGAAGGATATTAAGGCACTTGAAAGGGTGCAGAGGAGATTCACGAGAATGATAGCAGGAATGGGGAACCTTAGCTATGAGAACAGACTGGAGAAGTTAGGACTTTTCCCATTAGAGCAGAGAAGGTTATGCGGAGATCTGATAGTGGTCTTCAAGATCATGAAAGGTTTCGACAGGCTAGATAGGGAAAAGCTGTTTCCGCTGGTAGGTGTGTCTGTGACCCGTGGTCACAGTCTTAAGATTTCTACCAAAAGAAGCAGAGGGGAGGTTAGAATAATTTTTTTTACTCAGCAAGTTGTTCAAGTTTGGAATGATCTGCCTGAAAGGGTAGTGAGGTCCGATTCGATAGCAGCTTTTAAGAGAGAACTAGATAGGTATCTGGGGAAGACGGGTTTGCAGGGTTATGGGGAGAAAGCTGGTGATTGGGGTTAATAAAAGTGGCTTGCTCTGTCAAAGAGCCGGCACAGACTCGATGGGCCGAGTGGCCTCCTTCTGTGCCGTAACATTCTATGATTCTATGATTCTATGATACGGGGAGAAAGCGGGAAATTGGAATTGGAAGGATTAGTAGAGATACAGATCAGCCATGATCTAATTAAGTGGTGCAACACGCTCAAAGGGCTGAATGGCCTACTCCTGTTCCTATGTTCCTATTAAATATTTTGTTTTCCATTCAGTTGTCTGTAAAAAATATATTTATATATACATTATATTGTCAACATATTGTCAATAAATATTTGCAAATGAGATGCTAATTAATAATGCAACAAGAATATTTTTGTATTTTACAGTTAATGTCAAAACACAAATCTCTGGTGTACCACATTGCATGTCAAAACAGGTTTAGGATGCACTACTTCTGAAAGCTTTTAGTTTTGTCTATGGAGTCACTGGGAATAAAAGTCCCAAATCGCGTGGTTAGTATCTCTTTGCTTGCACGTGAGCTTCCGGGCAATGGGAATTCAGTGTAAAGGTTTTGATACTGAAAATCCCTCATTAGCATGTACTCATCGCATGCCAAGTCCTTTAATGGTTATACTAGCCAGCTGGTTGAATACAACAATGAACAGCAACAACAAATTACACTCGTATCGCGCCTTTCACGTCAGGAGGATGTTCCAAGGCGCTGGACAGTCAATGTTTCAGACACGAACTGGGGTCGGGTTCAGGGAGGTTGGAGGTAAAGGTGGGGATATAGGGTGACCAATGGGACCGTCAAAGAGGCGGGATTTGAAGCACACCAGGGAGGGGGCCAGGTGGAGGTACTGCGGGATGGAGTTCCAGAGTTTGGGGGAAAGGTGACCGAAGGCTCGCCAGCTAATGGTGGGATGGGTGGGTGGGTCAGGGGATGTGGAGCAGGCTGGAGTCTGCTGAGCAGAGGGGGAGGGCAGGTTGCTAGGGGCTTTGGAGGTCACAGATGTAGGCCGTGGAGGCCTTTAAATGTGAGGACCAGGATCTTGAATTGGATCCTCTGGGTGATGGGGAGCCAATGGAGTCGAATATCTTACATATTGCGGAAATCCATCACTTAGCATGATAGATGCCAAAGAAAATGGGTGCAGTGTATAGATCTAGGTCTTCATTTCCCAAATGTCACATCAGATTATTATTAATAATACTTGTATTTAATGTAACACCTTACCACAATTTAACATAACTCGAATTCAAATTTCTTGTCCTCACTTTCAAGGCCCTCCTTAGCCTTACCCCTCCTACATCTCTGACCTGCTGATGACCCCCCCCCCCCCCCCCCCCATCAACCTGTCTGCTCCCTCCATTTAGCAGGCTCCGGCCTTCTCCATGTCTCCTGCTTGACCGGTCTCAAGACTCTCCTCTTCGACTGCACCCTCATCCGAACCCTGCCACCACCCCACCCCCCCACCCACCCACAACATGTTGCATCTTAAATCAAGGCTTTGTCTTTTTATTCAGGCGGAAATTATAGATGCCATAGCTCTATTCAAAAAATGAAAGGATTTACTTCCTTGCCGACAGTAACCCAGATAAAAATTATTTACTCTCTTCCTGGTGGTTTGGAGGAAGTTGATATACACAAATTAGCTGCTGCATTCGCCTGCAAAATACAATCAAAGAAAATCTCATAAAGCATTCTGAGACATCCTCCCGACATGAAAAGCATTATATTCAAATGTAGATTAGTATAATTTCTATCACAGATCTATCAGTCCTGTTTGCCATTGTTTTCAGTGTTTTCGTTCAGTGATTTGTTAAATAATTCCTTAAAAGCTACTTTTTTCTTCATAATTTATGTTACCTGTATCTTTGGTCTATGTTGCAATCTAATCAAATAACCATTTTATAAAGATTTTCATGCAGGAGCCTATTGCCTTTTTTGTTTCAAATCAGCACTTATTATTAATAATGATCCTTGCATTATATGTACAGCCGCAACTTTATGACATAAAGTTGTGGCGAGACAAGAGTGTTAACAGCTGATCCAGTTTGACACACATAATCTTACCACACAAACTCCAATTTAGAATAACCCAATTTTCTGATGATTGACATCTGCATTCACTATTTCATTTTCCTGCATCTACCAGGAAAATTCCAATACTTATCTCCATCTTACACATTTACCACCAATTCTAGTTCAGCAGTAAAGTCACACCGGAGTGACAAGTGCACTGTCAGAATTATCACTCAACTTTGAAATGTAAAACGTTCCGCAAACCAGCTCTGAAATGCAATGATTGGAATGGCGGTACTAATTTGGATGCCAGGGAGGCATCCAAACCTCCCTGGATGACTAAGGAAATCGGGGCCAAAATAAAACAAAAAAAAGAGGCTTATGATAAGTGTCAGGCTCAAAATTCAGAAGGGAACCAAGCAGAATATAGGAAGTGTAGGATAGAACTAAAAAAGGAAGTTAGAGGGGCAAAGAGACTGCATGAAAAACAATTAGCGAGTAAGATTAAGGGGAACCCTAAGGTTTTTTACCAACATATTAAGAGTAAAAGGTTGGTCAAGGAGAGGGTGGGGCCAATTAGGCCAATTTGTCTTCACAAAAGAAAATGATACAGCCAATGCCATGGTATTACAGGAGAGGGTAGGAGAAATGGATAGAATAATTATAACCAGAGAGGAAGTGCTAAAAATGTTGACGTCGCTCAAGGTGGATAAGTCACCTGGTCCGGATGGGATGCACCCTAGGTTACTAAGTGAGGCACGGGAGCAAATAGCAGGGACTCTGGCCACGATCTTTCAATCTTCCTTGGACACAGGGGTCGTGCCAGAGGACTGGAGGATAGCTAATGTTACTCCCTTGTATAAAAAGGGGCAGAAGGACAAGCCTGGTAACTGCAGACCAGTCAGTCTAACGTCGGTAGTGGGCAAACTTCTAGAGTCCATAATCAGGGACAAGGTAGATCTTCACTTAGAAAGATATAGGCTAATAAAGGACAGTCAACATGGATTTGTTAAAGGCAAATCTTGCCTTACAAATCTGATAGAATTTTTTGATGAGGTAACGGAATGGGTGGATAATGGTAGCGCAGTTGATGTAGTTTACATGGACTTTCAAAAGGCATTTGACAAAGTGCCACATGAGAGACTTATTATGAAATTAAAGGCCCATGGCGTAAAAGGGACAGTGGCAGCGTGGATCCACAACTGGCTGCGAGACAGAAAGCAGAGAGTTGTAGTGAGCGGCTGTTTTTCAGATTGGAGGGAAGTGAGCAGTGGTGTGCCACAGGGATCGGTTTTGGGACCATTGCTGTTTGTAATCTACATCAATGATCTGGACTTGGGTGTACGGAGTACAGTTTCCAAGTTTGCAGATGACACTAAGTTAGGGAGAATAGTAAACAGTGAGGAGGATAGTAGCCATCTGCAAGAGGATATAGACAAATTGGTAAAGTGGGCAGACACATGGCAGATGAAGTTTAATGCAGAGAAGTGTGAGGTGATGCATTTTGGGAGAAGAAATGAAGGGAGGCAATATAGGCTAGATAGTACAATTTTAAATGGTGTAAAGGAACAGAGAGACCTGAGGATTTGTGTTAGTGACTCTTTGAAGGTGGCAGGACAGGTAGACAAGGCTGTTAAGAAGGCATATGCTTTATATGCTAGGCTTTATAAATAGGGGTATAAAGTACAAAAGTCAGGAAGTGCTGACTAACCTCTATAGGACTTTGGTGAGGCCTCAGCTGGAATACTGTGTTCAATTCTGGTCACCACACTACAGAAAGGATGTGAAGGCATTGGAAAGGGTACAACGAAGATTTACTAGGATGGTGCCAGGATTGAGGGACTTCAGCTATGAGGAGAGGCTAGATAGGCTAGGGTTATTCTCTCTGGAGCAGAGAAGATTGAGGGGAGACCTAATAGAGGTTTATAAGATCATGAGGGGTTTCGACAGGGCAAATAGAGAAAAACTATTTCCACTCGTGGGTGAATCTGTGACTCGTGGTCACAGATTTAAAATAGTTTCAAGGCGCAGTAGAGGGGAGCTGAGGAGAAATTTTTTCACTCAGCGAGTTGTTCGAATCTGGAATGCATTGCCTGAAAAGGTGGTGGAGGCTGATTCGATAACAACTTTTAAAAGGGAATTAGATCTTTATTTAGGGAGAACGGGTCTATTAGGCTATGGGGAGCGGGCAGGGCAGTGGGATTGAATCGCTCTTTTCAAAGAGCCGGCACAGACTAGATGGGCCGAATGGCCTCCTTTTGTGCCGTAAAATTCTATGATTCTATGATTCTATGATAATTAACGTAGTGCACTGGCTTACTGGGTTGGGGGGCATTTTCTTCCTTGACTTAGTTCTGTCACAACACTGTTCAAGGAACTGACATAGTTTATCCACGAGGTAACAATGCTGAATCACATTTAATTTAACTTGGGAAGCAGCACAAACTCACAACCAAACTCCAGTATATAACTTTACTTGAGCAAATTTCAAGGGTAGCGGGATGAGCTAAGTGACATAGACTGGCAGACATTACTTAGTTCAGGAGTAAATCAACATTTTAAAAACACATTAGACAGAACATGGGGGAGATAGGCATATCTAATAATCCTTATATTTGATATAGCATTTTTCACGTCTTCTAGACCTCACAAACCACTTCACAAAATATACTGTAAAATGAATTGACTGTACATTTATGGGCAAAACATGGCAGTCAATTGCTCACAGCAATGTCCCACAAACGATCATAGTTCGAGATGAGCATTTTTTTTCTTGACGGATTATTATCATGCGTTGGAGTACGGAAACTTGCCCACGATTTTGCTCTGCTGGGAATCAAACCAAGGTCACTCGCTTATGAGGCTAGTGCTCTAATCATTGAGCTACAGGACTCCACATATCCAAGTGCAACTAGGGCAACAAGAAAATACAATTAATAAAACCTTACAACGTTATATGGAGAAAGGAGATGGTAAAGGAGAGTGGCTGAATACAACAACAATAAAATTACATTTATAAAGCGCCTTTCATGTCAGGAGGATCTGCCAAGGCGCTGAACAATCAGATCAGGACCCGAGCAGTGGGGAAAGGGCCTTGGTAGGGGGAAAATACATACAAATTGTACAAAAAGAGGTTAAAATATAGAGATTTGGGGAGCCAAGGGAGAATTGAAAAGGGATATGGCAGCAAATGTGAAATGTATGGCCAATTTTTTTCATCAATATTAAAATAGTAAGAGGATAGTTAGAGAAAGAGTTAAAACTTTATGGGCAAAAGGGGGCGTAAAAAGAGAATAAATTGGAGATAGCAAATATATTAAATGGCTACTTCCGAGTAGTTCTTAATCATGAAGAGACTAAATACCTTCTGCCCAACATTGAGTCAACATTGTTTGAGTTCCAAGACATTGACCTAAATAAGACCGATGTTCTTGATAGGCTAAGGACAGGCTGAAAAACAACAAATCCCCAGATGGTTGAAACTGGACCTGAGAGAAACCAGAGAGACCAAGTAAGAGATTTTGCAGCACTGATAGACATGAGAAGTGAGTTAATCACCCCTGGAGAGGTTCCAATGGAATAGAAAAGACGGAGCCATTTGGTCCACACTGCCCTCTTGTTGAGCACCCTGGAGGTCGGGGTTAGCTATACGAGCAAGCAAAAGCTACAGTGCATTAAGCAGTTGGTTTAGAGTTAGCGTTGAAGTTGGATCTCTAAAACATTAAAGTGGCTGGCACATTTACAAACTGTGCTAATCTAATTCTGCTCTGAACATAGACTCCGCAAAGCGAATTGTGCCAGAGAAACTTCACAGTTCGGACAAACTGAAAAGTTCAGTTCTCTGATTAAATATAGGTGGGGATTGATAAAGGTAATGCAGTTGATATAACATGTATGAGCAGCTTTTGAAAAGGTGCCACATGATAGACTTGTTAGCAAAATTGATGCCCATGAGATAAAATGGTCAGCGGCAGCATGGATACAAAATTGGCTGGCAGACAAAAACCAAAGGGTAGTGGTGAACAGTTTTTCAGACTGGAGAGAAGTATACAGTGGTGTCCCCAAGGCTGGGTATTAGGTCCAATGCTCTTTTTGTGATACATAAATTAACTTGGGCGAGGGTATGGAGAACAACATTTGTAAATTTGCAGATAACACCAAACTTGGGAATGTCATAAACAGTGAGAAGAATGCCAGCTGGTTGCAGGAGGACATGGACTGGTGAAATAGGCAGACGCATGACAAATGAAGTTTAATGCAGATAAGTGTGGGGTAATGCATTTTGGGAGGAAGAGTGAAGGGAGGCAGTCAATTAAATGTTGTCTCCTTCACATTCTGCCTTTCAAGAGTAGTCATTGCTTTCATCCTTCAAACTGCCCACCCTATTGACTTGAATGATTTGAAAGTTAATGGCAGGTTCTATAATTTATTAAAATAAATCTGTACTCTCAGGTTAGCTGTCCCAGTTATGAACTTGACTGTTTTGTGCATCTCTAGTATTCTTGTGGACATTATTGATTTATTTGTTCACCTTATTCACCTCCAAAGCCTTTGACAGGATCTGGAACCATACAACTCTAAATCAAGTTGTGCCTTTATAGTTTTCTACAAAGCTGATGTTCATAGGTACTAAATTTTCTTTCAATTTGCTCTTTCTTACTGTAGTTGACGGTTTATTCTTTGAGTTCAATCATCTCAAGGATTCTTCAGAACTCTGTATCTCCTTCTTTGATTCCACATCACTGACCACTCTTCCAGTCCTACCCTTATCTTCCAAAAATGATCTGACACTAGATTCTGTAACTTTCTAAAGATCACATGTATTTAATGTGCACAACCTTCATTGCTCATCGTCATCTGTCAAAATATGTTTCTAGCTCCCGCTGACTTGCTTCAAAATTTCCTGAAATAGCTTTTTGCTTAACCTGTACATGGTCCTGATTCTTAATCATATTTTGCTCCCCTGAACACTGCAGCAGTCCATTCTACATCAACAGAGATAGCAAAGATTTCTGATATATATTCTTTTTTGACATCCATTCTTATGATCTGTTTTTCTAGTAATATAGTTCTCCAGTTCCTCCAAAATTCCTTTTCTCCTATATTTCTGATATTCTAACGTACCCGTTAGCCTGACAACTTCTCAATTGCTCATTAAATTACATTCACATTTAATTAGCACATTTATACTTTGTGGTATTTCTTTATGACTTAATTCCCATCGCGTAGTGTTTAGCATGCTCGACTCGCAAGTGAGAGGACCTGGGTTTGATTGCAGGTTTACTTACACCACATGCTTAGTCAAGTTTACTTACACCACATGCCTCTGTTTAGCTAACAGTAGGAAACCGGTTGTTAGTCAATTAGCGCATCGCTTTCCAGTGATAATAATTCCTTCCCCTCACAAAAATACACTTTCAATCCCCGACTCTTTGTGGGACATTGCTGTGTGCAATTGACTGCTGCATTTCGGCCGCTAAATACACGGTCAATACAATTTACAATATATACAGCAAAGAGCATTGAGACTTCTCAACAACACTATCTCAAATGCAAGGTTAATCATAATTATTATTAATACAACATCATAAACAATTTGCATTTATATAAAGCCTAGTATCCTGGAAAACGTGATGCCGAGCCATGGGGAGGTGACTATAAGCAAAACGGATGGCCTTTAGTCAGGATTTGAAAAGGGGGGGAAAGAAGGCAAGGTGGAGTAATTGAGAGAGTTCAAGAGTTTGGGGGCATTATGGCTGAAGACACATTTGCTGATGTTGGAGCAGAGGGGATGTGGGACAAACAGGAAGGCAGAGCCATCCAAGTGGAGGCAGTGGATTGGGGGGGTAAACTGATCGGGGAAGGTGGGGAGGTGTGAGGGCATGAAGAGATTTGAAAATGAGTAAGAGGAATTTAAAATCAATCCATTAGATAATTGGCAGTCAGTGGATCCTGGCAAGGACATTTGCGGTGAGGGTGACGAGTTTTGTGCGGGTGAGCATGCAGACTGTGGAGTTTTTGGATTCATTGAATATTGAATTCAAATCCTGCCTAAAGACCTTTCTTATATCTTCTTCCTTCAGTAAAGATACTCATCTGACAGAGTAGCTTCCGTGTATGTGGGGCTGAACTGTTACCCAGAATATTTGAAAAAGAAACACTGTAAGCAACAATAAGGATTCATTCACTGTACTTCTTAACAGGATTCCTTCATAAGGCAAAAATCAGTGATTGCTGGGAACACTCAGCAGGACAGGCAGCAACTATAGAAAAGGAAAAAGTGAGTCAGCATTTCGGGTCCTTGACCCTTCATCAGAACTGGGGCATGATATAATAATAATAATAATCCTTGAATTTGATATAGTGATTTTCACGTCTTCTAGATGATTCAAAGCGCTTCACAGAATATACTGTAAAGTGAATTAAATGCATATTTGTGGGCGCAGCCAATTGCGCACAGCAGTGTCCCACAAACAGTCGTGGATAGAAATGACCAATTTTATTATTGTAGTTTTTTTGGAGGGATTATTATTAGACATGTGGAGGAAGGAAACTTGCCCAAGATTCCGCCCTGACCTGCCTGGATTCGAACACAGGTCTTGCACTTATAAGGCGAGTGCTCTAACCACTGAATATTAATATTATTACTATTAGTACTGGATCAAACACATCCTAGCATTATAATGAATAAATTGTGAATTATATTTTGCCAGATATACGATTCCTTTCATCCGTGTTTTGGAAAGAGGCAGAAAGAGATGTTGAGAAAGCAAGGATATATTAACTGAAAGAGTTTTGATGTGAAGTGAGCAGGCATGCCTAAGCCATTTGCAGCTTCTTTTCATGTACCCCAAGCTGGTAGTATGTTGTGATACATCCACAACTCAATCCACGACTGTGTGTGGGACACTGCTGTGCACGACTGGCTGCCGCATTTCATCCACAAAATATACAGACAATTCACTTCACACCTGAGGATTAGTCACTTGAGCAAAATACAAAGGATTAAAAGATCACAAGATTGGTCTGGATATTCTACAATATTCGCATTAATGGTCCCACACCATCACAATTGATAATTATTATTCAGCTAGCGATAATTCGCTCATTATCTCACTACAACTTTGACGATGAACCCACTGACACACACTGAAATTCCACTCTATCTTGCCCAGGTTAGGAATGGGCAGAATGGTGGATTGTTCTACACTCCAGCCTGAATTCGGGAGTTGCTTTCTGTTTAGAAATCGAGGAAATGTCATCTGAATTCTGGGTTTGACAGCAAAGGGAATGTGCATTTATATAGCATCCTTCATGCTGGACATCGGCTTGGAATGCTTCACAGTGGTGGAGCCTAATGTTGAGTCAGGGGAAGTGGAAGGAGTGGGCAAGATGGAAGGATTGTGGAAGAGAGTTCCAAGGCTTCGGGGTGTAGTGCCTGAAAGTGTGACTGCCAATGGTGGAGCAGAGGGCGTGAATGCAGTGCAGGTGTCCAGAGCCAGCAGAGCGGAAAAAAATGGAGATGCCAGAGTGTGAAGGGATTGGTAGACGAGTGAGAGGCTCTTGAAATCCATCTGTTCTGTAGTAGGGAGCCAGTGGATCCTGGCGAGGACTGGTGTAATGGGGGTATGGATCCTGGAATCAATGAGAACATGGACAACAGAGATTTGTACAATTTGAAACTTGCTTATCGTAGAACTCGGGCATCCATTAGAAGAATTGAAAAATTCAAAGTAAACAAAAGCCAGTTGTCATTCTGGTTATCCAGATTAAATTGATTATTCAATTCTTGACTGTTTGTTGGAAAGATGCCAAATTTGCTGCTGCACTCACCTATTGTAGTTATTTGTCATGGAATCCTATAGCTCAGTGGTTAGAGCACTCGCTTTACAAGCAAGAGACCTAGGTTTAATTCCAGGCTAAGCAAAACCTTGGACAAGTTTCCTTTCCCACATGCCTGATAATAATCCCTAGAACAAAAATGGTCATTTCAATCCACGACTGTTTGTGGGACACTGCCGTGCACAATTAGCTGCAGCGTTGTGTCTACAAATACATAGTCAATTGACTTTGCAGTATATTCTGTGAAGCACTTTGAGAGGTCTAGAATATGTGAAAAGTGCTATATCAAATGCAACGACAACAACAACTTGGATTGATATAGCACTCTCGATGCCAGATGGCATCTCAGAGCGGTTCACAAAGTGAATCCCGTGACTGAGCCTGGGGGAGGGGGTCAAAAGGTGTCTAAAAGCACAGTCGAACAGAAAAGTCTGCTGAGACAGGGAGACTGTGAAATCTGGCAAGGACTGAAGTAATCGAGGAGCGATTGGGAGTGAAGTTTGGTTTGGGTGAGAATGTGGGAATTCTGAATAAGCTGGATTTTGTGAATGGTGGCAGAGGGGAGACCGGTGAGGAAGGCATTGGAGTAGTCCAGCCGATAGGTGACAAAGGCATGGACCAGGGTTTCGGCTGCTTTTGGGGTGAGATATTGGCGGAGACACGAGATGTATCAGAGATGGAAGAAAACAGTGCTGGTGAAGGATCTGATGTGGGGGAGGAAGGATAATTGGGGGTCGAACCTGATGCCTCAGTTGAGTACAGGTTCGGAGACTTTTAGGGGCGGGTCGGGTAGGTGGAGAAGGTGAGCGCTGTGGTACTGAATACATCGATGAGAGCCAAAGAGTACGTCTTCCGTCTTGTCAGCATTTAACTGAAGGAAATATGCACTCATCCAGCTCTTGATGTCTGACAGACAGGCTGACTGAACATCAGGGGACTAGGGGTCCCAAATTGTGGTGGAAAAGTAGAGTTGGGTGTTATCCGTAAACATGTAGAAGTTTACCCCATGTCTGTGGATGACATCATCAAGGGGGAGCATGTAAATGCAAGGATTATTATTATTATTACAGTATATACATTCCAGTGAAATTCTGTGAAGTGCTTTATGAAGTTCTCCAGTCGTGAAAGTTGCTATACCATTCTTTCAGTTGCTATGCCTCAAGCTTCTGAAACTCCTTGTCTCATTCGCTTCACACTGTGTGAAGGGCACTAAAAATGTTTTAAAAAATTTGGGTGGTGGTGATGTTGTTCCAATTACACGGATTATTACTGCTATGAATGGCTTATGATGTTAAACAGCGAGATAACCAGCAAAAAGTTAGAGCTAATATTATTCAGAGTAAACAAATAAGTGAAACATGCAAGTGAGATTCAATTACTTTGCACAGTGAGTGGTAAATGTATGAAATGAAATGTCCAGTGAGAAGGTGGAGGAAAATTGTTAGCAAATTCATGGAGAAATACATTATATTTGGCTTATACCTTGACGGAAACAGAGATATAGCCATTACTTTTAAGCTGGACAAATGATCTTTGTCAGCCTTGTATCCTCTATGTTCCTATGTACAGTATTAAAAAAAACTCTTAAGTGTCTATACATAAAAAATAAGGATAAGAAAAGATAATATAAAAAATAAACTTCAATCCAATGAGCAATAGACTAAAGTATTGAAATCAACAAAAGCAAAATTATATTTGTATAGCGCCTTTCACGTTGGGAGGACGAACCAAGCTGCTAAAATCAGAGACAAAGATAGCAGATGCTAATCACTAACCAGTGATAAACAACAACATGCATTTATATAGTGTCCTTCACATGGATTAGCGTCTTGGAGCACTTATTAGCTCATGTATGATGAGCTCATATAAGGGGAGAAATTTCATTTGGGTCTAGATTTACTTTGTTTATATAGACCTTTATATAGACCCTTACCAACCTGCCCGCCCGCTCCACTCAGCAGGCTCTTGCCCACCATTGGGGGATGAGCCTTTAACCACTCTGCCCCCAACCTCTGGAACTCCATTCCACAGTCCCTCCACCTCACCGCCTCCCTGGCCTCCTTCAGGTCCCGCCTTAAGACTCTCCTCTTCGATGGTCTCATCGGCAACTCCTAATCCCCCCCTTCCTCCCCCACCTCCTCCCCTCTCCCCCAGCTCGGGTCTGAAACAGTGACTGTCCAGTGCCCTGGGACGTTGTCCTGATGTGAAAGGCACTATACAAGTGTAATTTTGTTGTTGTTGTTGCAAGGAGAGTAGCTAGCTGGTCAGCTCATTAGGTTTAGAAACCTTTGAAACATCAGATCATGTTCCATCCAAGGGTGCAATTTTTGAATTGATATAGTAGCTTATCACTTCATTGAGATGTCTCAGAGCTTCACAGAATAATTTATAAAGTAGATTTACTATATTGTGGGCAATACATCCCTGAGCAACAGAAAATTCTCGAAATTCACAGCAGATCTCAGCAAAAAAAGACATCAATTTGAAATGTGAGATTTAATTTGAGGCTTTACTTTCATTGCAATCAACTCTGTATGTTTGTCCAGCTGGGATGCTTCTGTTTAACTCTAACCTATCCTTCAAATCTCTGTACTCACCAGTTCAGGATTTTTTCTCCCATCCAAGGTTTCCATCATCTATGATTGAAGAAGCCTTTGGCCATGTCTGTGCTAGTTCTAGTATTCAAGGTAATAATTATAATAATACAGTAATAGTAATTAAATTGATATAGTGCTTTTTGTATCAGGAGAATGTCTCAAAGTACATCACAGGATATATTCCAAATTGTAGTTACTTCATATTTTGCAGATTGAAAGAGGCAGCCAACTTGCACAAAGCAATGTCCTACAAACAGCCATGAAAGGAATGATCATATCTATTTGGGGTATTGTTGGCAAGGACATGCTTATTTATATAGATGACACCAAGAGCAGGTTTGGACACTACATTGCTGAACATCTTAGTTTGATTCATAAATATTATTCTGACCTCTCTGTGGCTTATCGCTTCATCTCTTCTGACACTCTTTCTCTACCTTTATTAACTTTTTATCTATAAACCTTCACAGTTCATTAATTTAGTTGAGATTCTGGTTGAACTTAATTAAGCAACTCATCCTCCATACTATTCTTGAACCGTGAGATAGATGTGGTTGGTATTTGTGAGTGTATTTCTAACCTTGTAATCTAAAATATGACTGTATCAAAGTACTGCATTACCAAAGTCAATGAAAGTGTGTTACTATCAAGAAGGCACCCTGCTGCTTCTGGATTAATCTTCATTCCACCGCACGGATGTGTTTTTCTCTGATAAAAATGTTCAACAAAGAACAAATCTATAAAAAAAACATAAAACCTCGGCAGACTGAGAGACACAAAAATAAATGCTTCATGCAAGATGTTTAATCCAGTTTATCAAATGGCTTACATTTAAACTCATTTTAGCTGAGGCTCTGGAAAAAATTTAAATTGGAGTTTCACGCAGATTTGGATGGTTTTTGAAAACTTCAGAGTTTCTATAAGTCTCTCATGCTGAAATAGGTGCCTTAATGTAATGTAAATGTAATTTTGTTGTTGTTGTTGTTAGTTAGAGGAATATTCTTGCTCCTAGTGCTCTCACAAGAGCCTTTAACCTTCCATCTATATGAATGATGTTCATTTTTCAGTGTACAACAATTCAGCGTTATGTTGCATCAATATAATTGTTCACTTAAACATTTTGGCCCTCATCTGGATTTTGACTCAGGCATTGTATCAAATAGAACGGACTGCTGATTCAGATAGCCTATTTGGATGAAAAGCAAAATGATTTTCAGTCAAGTTTCACATTAGGGTTAGATGGCATGTACTCATCCCTATTTATCAGTAAGTTCACTGGTCTTAGCTGTAAGTGCTTGCTATGGGAAATTCATAGAGCCCAAAAATTGTACAGTGACACAATTTATAGCATTATGGTGTCAAATGCTTTTTTGTGAAAAATTGCCCATTTAGAGGTACCGAGTTAAAGTGCCAGAATACTGCTTAGGTTAGTAGGATATACTCATAATGGTCTAAAGAGGTATTCAGACCATATTGCTCAACGTGGCTTTACGAAAGGGAAGTCATGCTTGACTAATCTTTTAGAATTTTTTGAGGATGTATCCAGCAGGTTGGATAAGGGGGAACCAGTAGATGTGGTATATTTGGATTTTAGGAAGGCATTTGACAAGGTGCCACACAAAAGGCTGTTACTCAAGATTAATGCCCACGGGATTGATGGGAAATATTAACATGGATAGAAGAGTGGCTATCAGGTAGAAAGCAGAGAGTAGCGATAAATGGATCATTCTCGAATTGGCAGGATGTAACTAGTGGAGTGCCACAGGATCAGTGCTTGGGCCTCAGCTATTTACTATTTACATCAATGACCTAGATGAGAACATTGAATGTAACGTATCTAAATTTGCGGATGACACTAAACTAGGTAGCAGAGTGAGCTCTGAGGATGATGCAAAAAGATTGCAACAAGATATAGATAGGCTAGGGGAGTGGGCAAGTAGGTGGCAGATGGAATTCAATGTTAGCAAATGTGAAATTATTCACCTAGGTAGCAAGAATAAAAGAATAGATTATTTTCTAGAGGGGGAGAAGTTAGATAGTGTTAGTATTCAAAGGGATTTGGGTGTCCTTGTACACTAGTCCCAAAAAGTTAGTTTGCAGGTGCAGCAAGCAACTAAGAAGGCGAACGGCATGCTAACGTTCATTTCAAAAGGTTTAGAGTATAAGAGTAGGGAAGTCTTGCTGCAACTGTACAGGGCCCTGATGAGACCGCACCTAGAGTATTGTGTGCAGCTTTGGTCTCCTTATTTAAAAAAGGACATACTTGCCTTAGAGGGGGTGCAGCGTAGATTCACTAGGTGAGTTCCTGGGATGAGGGGACTGACCTATGAGGATAGGTTGAATAAACTAGGGCTGTATTCTCTAGAGTACAGAAGAATTAGGGGGGATCTTATTGAAACATATAAGATTCTTAAAGGGCTAGATAAAGTAGGCACTGAGGGACTGTTTCCCCTGGTAGAAGAATCTATAACCAGGGGTCATAATCTTAAAATTAAGGATCAGCCTTTTAGAACAGAGTTGAGGAAACATTTCTTCACTCAGAGGGTAGTGAATTTATGGAATTCACTACCCCAGAAGGCTGTGTATGCTCAGTCCTTGAACATTTTCACGGCTGAGACTGATAGATTTTTGAAAAATAGAGGGATTAGGGGATATGGGGATAGGGCAGGTAATCAGAGTTAGGTGAGAAGATCAGCCATGATCTTATTGAATGGCGGAGCAGGCTCGAAGGGCCGAATGGCCTACTCCTGCTCCTAATTCTTATGTTCTTATGTTCTTATTTACCACTATCCCATCAGTATAAACATGGGGTTTAAATTTCTAAATTCATAAAGTATTTGGTCAAGAATTACTCAAATATGCCAGTGTTGGATCTCTGGCAATGTTCTCAATGTCAACATATCTGCCTTTCATCCAATTGCTGGCTCACAGATCCTCGAAATTGGCTAATATTTAGCAGAACTACAGCTGTACAGCTTTTTGGAGAAGGTGTAAAAAACCAGCTTCAGAATGTTAGCCTGGCTCAGTTGGTAGCACTCTCCCCTCTGAATCAGAAGGTTCAAGCCCACGTTGAGACTTGAAAGTCATGTGCTCTAAGCTGACACTCCAATGCAATGCTAAAGGTGTGCAATGTTGTTGGAGGTGGGATGCTTTGGGCAAGGCATTTAACTGAGGATCTGCCTGTCCATGTGGATGTTATGGTTCCTATAGCACAATTAAAAAAGAAGGGAGTTTCTCCCAATGTCCTGGTCAACAAGCTTCCACATAAATTTGCACATTCACTTAATGGCTGTTTTTTGGACATTGGGCTCAAATTCATGACTGTTTGTGGGACATTGTCGTGCACATGTTAGCTGTTAAGTTTGCCTATGAAATACAATAGCAGCACTGTACCAGATAACTTGTGAAGTGCCTTAGGATGTCCTCCGACATGAAAGGTACTACACCAATAGTAAGGATTATTATTACCTATAAAAGCCTTAGGTATGTTTCCACAATTGTGACCTCCTGACGCGGATGGCGCTGTGTCAAATCTATCTTCTTCTATATACATAAAAGCCTTAGGTAGGTTTCCACAATTGTAACAATGAACTTCTAAAAGGAAAACAAAAACCAATACAGCTTAAAAACAACAACAAAGAAAAACAACCCAGTGATCAAAGCTCACTCTTTTTATTGTAAACAACAAATACATTATTTTTAAAAAGTTTCAAAATATATGAATAAACGTGTTCAAAAACACTAGGCCGCATATGTTATGTGAGGGTATAGCTAGTTATTCTTATAAATGATAATTGAATTTAACACTGAATTCCAAAATGTCCTTAATTTAGAGGTCACCTACAAATGCACAGTGACTACACTTTACAATAAAATTGTGTGAACTGCATTCAGAACTTTCAACAATGTGATACAACGCTATATTAAATGAAAGGATTATTCTTATTATTTAATTGTAAGGAAATAAGAATTATCCTAATAATCATCCTTGTATTTAATATAGGGCCATATCAGGTCTTTGGGATGGATCAAAGTGATTCAAAGAGTATATGTAAAGTAAGTCGACTGTATATTTTGTGGGAGAAATGTGACAGCCAATTATTTAATTGTATTCGGAATTTGATTAGTGAAATGGGAAGCAGCATGGCAGATAAGGCTTAATGTGGAGAAATGCGAAGTGTTGCATTTTGGTAAGAAGAATGAGGAGAGCAGTATAAGCTAGATGGTACCATTTTAAACCGGGTAAATGAACATAGAGACCAGGGGGTTCATATAAGAAAATCTCTGAAGATGGCAAGACAGGTAGATAAAGCTTTTAGAAAAGCATATGGGATACTAGGATTCATAAATACGGGCATAGAATACAAAAGTCAGGAGGTTATGTTGAATATTTATAAAATGCTGAGTAGGCCTCAGTTGGAGTACTGTGTTCAGTTTTGGGCACCACACTTTAGGAAAGATGTTAAGGCATTGGAGAGAACACAAAGGAGATTTACCAGTGAGGTACCAGGAATGAAGGACCTTGGTTATGAGGAGAAGTTAGCGAAACTAGAATTATTCTCCCCAAAGCAGAGAAGATTAAGAGGGGATTTAATAGATGTTTTCAAAATCGTGAGGGGATTTGATAGGTTGAACCGGGAAAAACAGTTTCCACTGGCATGTGGGTCAGTAACCCGAGGACACCTATTTAAGATACTTGTTAAAAGAAACAGAGGGGAAGTTAGGAGAAAAAAAATTCATCCAGCGAGTTGTTGGGATCTGGAATGCATTACCTGAAAGGGCATTGAAAGTTGATTCAATAACAGCTTTTAAGAGGGAAGTAGATGGACATTTGGAGAGGACGAGATTGCAGGGGTATGGAGAGAAAGCAGGCCAGTGGGATTGAGTTGGATTGATCTTTTCGGATTCGGCACAGACACGATGGGCCGAATGGCCTCCTTCTGTGCTGTATGATTCTATGAATTGTACACAACAGGGTGGCACAAACAGTCTTGGATTTAGTGATAAATAGCCCAGAGCATAGAACAGAGGTCAACAGACATACTAAACAATGAAAAACACAAACTCATGAAAGTATAAAAAACAAACATAATACAAGCAGATTCTGTGTTGCAAATGGGAGAATATTATGGCTTTTTATGAATAAGCGCTTTAAATTCATTTGGGCATCTTATTAATTCCTATGACATTGCAAAGTAAAGCTACTTTTCTGGTCTTGGAGGCATGGAAGCTGTCCTCTGCATTTGCCAAAAAGCTGAAAAAATTGTTGAACTTGAAGGCAATTCATCACCAAAATGAATTTCAGTTTGATGGATCAGTTGTAAAAAACATCACCTTGTTTCTCGTTTCAAAGGCTTTGCCGCGACAAATGGATATAACTTGATGTGTAAATTTCATTAGGTGTGATTATTTTAATGAAATATTAACTTGAGACCCACTTAAGTAATAAGCTAACCGAGATAGATGATGAACTGTAGACACAAGAAATTCCATGTATAAAGTCTTTATGAACTTCAATTTTGGACTCATATTAACATTAATATCTAGCTGCACATTTGTTAAAAAAATTCCAGGCACTTATCACAGTGTAAGGTTTCATATTACACAATGTCATTAAGTATTTCATAATTCTCCAATACGATTGTACACATTTTTTAATACATAATCCCACTTCCATGGACTCTTCGGTAAAATTTACATCACAATAGAGATTTCATCAGTATATAATGAGACCCTATAATTCTTCACTAATTAAACATTAAACTATTATGCTGAAACTGACACATTTGTACAGTCAGAATGATGGTCGCCATGTATTGCTGATAATACCAGGGAAAGGGCACTAAAAGGGATTATTCTGCTAAATGCAGCAAATTCATCGATGTTTGATGCCCTGTTCTGCTCAGTGTATTTATTACGCCACTACCTCACCCCCCCATGCTGCCGAAACACTCATCCACGCATTCGTCACATCTAGGCTTGACTATGGGAACTCTCTCCTCGTCGACCTTCCCAGCTGCTCCCTTCACTAGCTTCAGATTATTCAGAACTCTACATCTCGTGTACTCTCCAGCACTAGCCCTCGCGACCACATTACTCCCACACTCGCCCGTCTCCACTGGTTCCGAATCCCCCAGAGGGTCGAATTCAAAATCCTCGTCCTCACTTTCAAGGCTATTCACGGCCTTGTCCCCGCCTATCTCTCCGACCTGCTGTCTCCCTATCAACCTGCCTTCCCCCTGCATTCAACGGGCTCTGGCCTGCTCCATGTCCCCCACCTGAACCGCACCACCATCGGCGGCCGGGCTTTCAGCCTCTCTGCCCCTGCACTCTGGAACTCCATCCCACAATCCCTTCACCTCACTTCCTCCCTTTCCTCCTTCAAGGCCAGTCTCAAGACCTTCCTCTTCGACCATGCCTTCTGCTCTCCTCCTAACTCTCCCCCCTCCCCTACTCTCCTTCCCCCTACCCCGACCCCCCCACCACCCCCCCACCTCCTTGGGTCCTGACCTAACTGTTTAGCACCTTGAGACATCCTCCCGACGTGAAGGACGCTCTATAAATGTAATTTTGTTGTTGTTGTTGCTTATGCACATTTACTGAAAAACTGCAATTATGCTTTGAATACAACAAAATTACAAAAATAAAATATAAAAATTTAATTTAAATCCTCATACTTCTCTATTACCTTCTCTCTTGTGTTTGCATCAACTTTCTTCCCGAATATGTTAATGCTTTCTCTTTCAAACACAGCTTTCAATAGTGAGCAACGCATTCTCAGCACCCATTGTGTAAGGAAATTCCTCTCTAAATATTTGCTTAGATTTGCTAGTGTCTATCTTACTATGAATTCAAGACCAAGTGAAACAGCCTAGTTATGTCCACCTATTCAAACCCTTTCAGAATTTTACACGTCTCTATCAATTCATCTTTATCACTTCATCCATCTCAACTGCCACAGAGAAAAGTTCTATTCATTCTTGCTTTATAGTTGTATCCTCTCATTCCTGGTAAAATCCTCGTAAACTATACCCTCATACAGCTATAAGCTGCATGTACAGTTTCTGTTATGTATTTCTAGGTGGCAGTCCAAAAAATAAAATTTCCACACAGGAACATATTCACTTTGAGATACTCCTCCCAGCATGAAGGGCGCTATATAAATATCAATGTTATTGTACTTGTATCATTATATAGCTCAAAGAGCCAGGAGGTGGAAGGCCAATTTATCTGAAAGATTGGTATTCAATATTGTTCAAGAGAGCAAGCAGAAAGGAAGGGCAAATTGTGAAATTGTGGGAGTAGAAGAAGTAGGTTTCTCATTGCTGCCCTTGAAATAATAATAAATATCCCTACATTTGAATTAGCACCTTATCACACCTTCGGGATGTCTCAAAGTGCTTCGCAGAATACATCGTAAAATTAATTGACTGCATTTTTTTTGTGCGCGAAATCCAGCACCCAGTAATGCACAACGGTGCCCCACAAACAGTCGAGAACTGAGTAACTAAATAGTGATTATGATCGAATTAGCTTTTAAAGGGTTGATTAGCCCACAAATCCTTCGAGAAAAACAGAGGTATGTGGAGTAAGGAAAATTGCCTAATGTTTTGCCCTGTTCAGGAATCGAATCTGTATCACCTTGCTTGTGAGGAGACTGCTCTGACCAATACACAACCGCACATTGCCTGGAGATCTGCCATCACATATCCATTTTGACCAGTAATCTATGCGGTACTCTGGATGTAGTCTGACCACTGCATATTAATCTATTGATGTCTACGATAGGAGGCTAATTAGTTTCATCCTTACTTTCTCCACAAGCCAGTGTTTCAGTCCTGATTAAAAATAAACTGATTAAGTCAGTATTATCCTCTTCTTAACTGCGCTTAAATGGTGCCATAATAGAACACATCATTAACTTAAACCATTGTCCTGGGGTCAGAGTGGTTGCATAATTCATACCACATATTACTAAGAAAATTTGCCAGGCTTTTCACAAGTGCGATACTGCGTCTTTAAAGTATATTCAGCATAACACATTTATGAAAGATGGAATACAATTTGGAGGATCCTCGTTCCTTATCTTGTCCCTTGCTGCTGGGATGGGATGAGGGAGCATTGATAGTTTGCGAAAAATATAGTGGCCGCAAATCTTTATTTGTGTCCAGTCACATTGGACTTATTTGATGTTATTGATCATGTGTGATTTTGACTCTCTGTTGTAGGGAAACCAATCTTTTAGTGCCAGCTTTACTGCAGCACATGGCATGTGGCACTTGCCCAAGTTTATTGTTCAGTGTACGGTGGACGGTCAGCCCGAGGATGGTTAAGGTCAGGCCCTGCGCAAAATGTGGCAAACTAAGGCTTCTTTTATGCCCTTAGGCCAGGCTGCCCTATAGTGCCAGGCCCAGATGCCTGTTCTGCCAGGCAAGACGTAAAACCTGCAAGGTAAGTAACTCCCTAAATTGGAGGAACAATTCCTTGGCTTGTTTGTCTGATCGAGCTATGTGAGGCAGCCTGTGGGAAGCCTTTTTGCCCCGAAGGTGAGATTGACATCTTACACATGTGCCATGTAGAGAATGATATGATTGTTAGAATAACCAGAAAACAAGGTTATCTCCATCCATCTTTGTTTGCTCATGTGTTGCAAATACATTTTTTTTTACAGTGGCCCACAGTTGTCAGCATATCCAGGCCGGAAACTTCACCTCATCTTACCCCGTAACCTGCTTTTAGTCTCACATTTTACGATTTAGTAGAAAATTCTTCAATTCATCCCTAATTTGGAATTCATTTATTTTACAAAATGATTTTTAATGTAAGAGTGCACTGAGCTCTCCAAGGTATCATTCTGCTTGAAACGTTCTGTATAGAAGCAATTTGCTGATGGTGAATTTAAGAATAGTTGAGCACAAAGATTTTCCTTCTTTCAATTGTGCAATGGTGCGTTTGTGCAGCTTGAAAGGATACCAGTGTGAGGGAGTCAATATTATGTGAAGGAGAACTCAAATACAGCCTTTGTCATCAGAAAAATAAGTATTTTTGGCAATCCAAAGATTGCCTTTGGTCTTGAAAGGAGACTCTGAGTGGGGACCCTAGGGATGTATGTAAAACATGAAGTGCAATCAAGTAAGTCAACTCAGATCAATACTATTTTATGCACCAAGACACAGCTTTAGGGTTGCAAAAGGGCAATTTCATGTCAGGCAACAGGACATTTTTGTTTACCCATCAAGTGGTTAACAACCGGAACATGTTGCTAGGAAGTGTGGCTAACGCCAGGACATTGGATGTATTTAAAACTAAACAGTTTGCTGCTATGATATGAAGACAATGGGGTGGGTATTCTGGAAAGATGAGATCACAGGAGCCATAGAGCCTTATTAATCCAAACCTTTTATGATCATGATTCTCGCTGCTCTCTAATACATTGCCCATGGGGCTTGAGCTGTCTCCTTATGTTGCAGTGACCAGTAATCCATGCAGTACTCTGGATGTAGTCTGACCACTGCATATTAATCTATTTATGTCTACGATAGGAGGCTAATTAGTTTCATCCTTACTTTCTCCACAAGCCAGTGTTTCAGTCCTGATTAAAAATAAACGGATTAAGTCAGTATCCTCTCCTTAACTGCACGTAAATGGTGCCACAATAGAATACATCATTAACTTAAACCATTGTCCTGGGGTCAGAGTGGTTGCATAATTCATACCACATATTACTAAGCAAATTTGCCAGGCTTTTCACAAGTGCGATGCTGTATCTTTAAAGTATATTCAGCATAACACATTTATGAAAGATGAAAGAATGCAATTTCCATAGTTGTTTGCTTTTCAAGAGCCAAAAAGGAAGTTCAGTGCTCACAAGCTAATCTTCATTAACTGAAAATCCTGCCATTTAATTTGAGACATTTCCCTGATTGAGACAAAGCAATACATTGAATACATGATTGAGACAAAGGAATACTAGCATGAAAGTTGGAACAGTTAATCACTGATGCATTAGCTGGTGTTCATTTAATTCATATTTTTAAGAAACCACACAAAATAATCTTGCAATTAATTGTGACTTAATGGTTATAACACAAATTGCAATTAAAAAGCTTATTAATAATCACTATTAGATTGTTTCGGATCTGCCGAGTGGCGGGTGGGGGAGTGTGGAGGGAGGGTGGCCGTAAGCACAGTCAAAGAGGAAGGTTTTCAAGTGGGACATGAAAAAGGGGAGAGAGGGGTCAAAGCTGATGGATTGAAGGAGAGTGCAAGTTTCGGAGGGGGGGAGGGGCTATTGGCTGAATGCACAACATCCAATGGTAGAGCAGAGGGTGCGAGGGATGAGCAGGAGGCTAGTGCCAGTCAAGCAGAGGCACTGGTTGGGGGATTGGGAGTGAGCAGGTCGTAGAGGTAGGGAGGTGCCAGAGAGTGAAGGGATTTGAACATGAGGATGAGGAGCTTGAAGTCGATCCATTCAGTGGAGAAGAGCCAGTGGTGCCCGGCCAGAACCAGTGCGATGGGGTACAGACTTCTCTGTGTGCTGGTGGCAGAGTTCTCAATGCACACTCTCTTCCACAGGGACACATCCCATTTACCTAATTCTGGAAGGTGTTAGGCAAAGGCTAGGCTAACAAACACCAAGGCTTAGCGATCCCACAGTGTGCAGTAATGCTGGAGTCTAACCAGCTATACTCAAGTAGCTTGCCATTGAAAGCATTGTCTGGTAAGATTTTCTTCTGTCTGTCCTGCTACGGCCACTCTATCTATTTGAGGTTTAAGCTTCTCCAATATTTTCAGTTCATTAGGACGTCCTCCCGACATGAAATATGCTCTATAAATGTAATTTTGTTGTTGTTGTTTTTAAAATATGACATGAAATAGATTAGTTGCTGAGCAGCTCAAAGAGGAAATGTCCAATGAAGGACTGACAACTTGGAGGCATAGGGCACACACATCAATGTCCAACTGGAATATTGTTTATCAACTAGAAAAACAGTTTGCATGTCTTGCACGGCAAAGCCCCAGCCAGATCTGTACTCAAAGTGCTTCAAGGATGTTTGATTGGTTTCAGCATTGTTGAGCTATTTGAAGGAGGACAGTTGAATACATATCAATAGGTTGATAACAGCACAACGCTGACAGCTTCCATACCACAGTGAATGTGCAGCTAGTTGAAGGGAAAGTACAGAGCAATTTCATTCCTTAATTCATTTAGGTCACAAGATAGGACAGATGAACAACAACAACAAAATACAACCAAATTACATTTATAGAGCGCCTTTCACGTCCGGAGGACGTCCCAAGGTGCTGGGATAGTTGTGAGGTGTTATTTTATGAAGAAACCTTTTTGGCTTATCTGATCTGTTCTTTCCAGAATATTTATCCAACCTTCTTCCATTGAGAGCACGGTTTTTAAATGAGTCCAGTGTCCTGAACTTGACTACCCTTCTTGGTAACCCATTCAGGGTATTGATTTATCTTTTGTGTAAAGAAATACTTGTGTAAACATTGCCCTCCAAAACTGTTATCCTGTCCTGTTGTCTTGGTAATCTAAAGATGACAAACATTCTGGATTTACTTTATCTCAGTTAGCATATTATGCGCTTGTGAAAGGTACTCTCTATCAAGACTGTAGATCCCTATCTTATCTGGTATTTCCCCAGTTATTCCAACTGTTATCTCAGGGTATTATAAATTTCTAAAGCTGATACATTTTGAAATCAGTAGCTGACATATCCTTCTATGTTAAGGTGGTTACATGGAGCAACATTTGTTGTCTTGAGCATACGTTCCTAGTTGTGAGCTATTATTTTTATCTGTGTCAGTTCTCTAATCTGACAGACCGGTTTGCAGGCTTGTCATCCACTTTTGACTATGCCTATTGTCATGTCTGCCCCTTCCCTCCCTCCTAGCTCGAGATCCAACTCTACCACTGTGAAGCATTCCAAGATGTTATCCAAGATGTTGAGATGTCCTCCTTATTTGAAAGGCACTTTACAAACGTAATTGTGTATTGTATCGTACATAAAGGACACAAAATAAATTGCTGATGTTTCACAATACCTTAACACAATATAATATTTTTCTTCTATAGGTCACTGAGCCACTGACTGCCTGAGATTGTAAGAATATGTTTACTAAATGGAGCCAAAGGGAAATGGCACAAAAATACCACTTCTTTACACTTTGACAATTTATTGGAATAAAAACGCAGAGAAAATCTGTTTCTCATTAATGACACATTATATTCTTGTGAGAAGTCCTATAACACAATTTACTTGAAAGTATGTGACGTGAAAGGCGCTCTATCAATGTAATTTTGTTCTTGTTGTTGATGTTTGGTCAGAAATTTATGATTTTCCAGACTGTTGCTGAAATTGGTAGCTACATTGATGACTATCACTATATTTTATGACAAGTGGATACATGTACATAAAATATAATGGATGTGGTGTGTCTGTGCTATCACGTGTGTGGTTTGACAATTTGTTTGCATCAGGATCCTGGAGTTTAAAATAACCCTCCAAATGCAGTCAGATTATTTCATTCTATGGTCATTATTAAAGATGCAGTTGCCCTTTTTATTAATCTAGACAAGTAAATGTTGTACTTGCCCCTGTGCATTATGTAAGAAAAAAAATCACCCAAATCCTTCATGTATATTTGGTTTTGTTTCGGAAGAACATATAGACATTCAGAGATAACCACTTAGTAATTATAGTAGTAATTTAATAGTTTCACAGAGCTATTACTTGGTCATTGTTATCATCTTTTTTTCTTTGGGGTTAATCAACTTGTTCAAAGTGTATTTGTCAGCCTGGCTGAATCACTGACCCTTTTGCCTCTGAATCAGAAGGTTGTTGGTTCAAATCACATGTCAGGACTTTAAACACATCGTCCAGGCTGACACTTGAATGCATTACTGATAGTTGCTGTAATGTTGGGAGATGAGACTGAGGTTCTGTTTCTCTGTCAGGTCGAGATTAAAGAGGAGACATTGTCTCCCAGTGTCCTGGCCGAGAATCCCCCAAATAAAATTGGGGAGGGGAGGGGGATTGTTGTTTTTGAAACACAAATTGTCTGCAATGTACATCTACAAATACGCAGTTATATCTTGTGAAGAGATTTCAGATGTCTCAAAAATGTGATACATCAAATGCAAAACTTCTTCACTCAGAGAGCAGTGAATTTATGGAATTCTCTACCCCAAAAGGTTATAGATACTCAGTCCTTGAACATATTCAAGACTGAAATTGACAGATTTCTTATGGAAAAAGGGATTAAAGGATATGGGGATAAAGCGGGTAGGTGGAGTTAGATTAGAAGATCAGCCATGACCTTATTGAATGGCGGGGCAAGCTCAAGGGGACGAACGGCCTACTTGTGCTCCTTATTCTTGTGTTTTTATGTTCTTATGATGCTAGACGAAACAACTCAGGACATAAAGTGCATTTCATGGCTTGCACATCATCTTGGGTAAGAATAGATTTCTTACAAATTGATTTAATGTATGTGGATTTTTGGATTCTCCCAGTGTACACTTCTCTGTAGCTGAACAGATTGGGGCCATTAGGAATATTGAAAGTTATTATTGATTCGCATTTTTTATTTTTTTACACCCAAATCAATGCTTGCCGGATTTCCCAGCTCTTCACTCCACAAGTAGCAGATTATTCAGAACTCCGCAACTCGTGTCCTCTCCCACACCGGCTCCATGACCCAACTTCTCCTACCCTCGCCCAGCTCCGCTGGTTTCCTATCCCTCAGAAGATTGAGTTTAACATCCTTGTTCTCACTTTTAAAGCCCTCTAAGGTCTTGTTCCTTCGTACCCCTGTGACACATTAACATCATACCAACCTGTCTGCTCCCTCTGCTTAGTGGACATTGGCCTGCTTCATGTTTCCTGCCCCAACCACTCCACTGTTGGAAGGCGGACCTTCAGCTTTTCTGTCCCCACTCACTAGAACTCAATCTTGGAATCCCTCCGTCTCACCCCACTTCACCGCCTTCAAGGCTTGTCTCAAGTCTTTTCTTTTTGAATGTGATTTTAGCCATTTCCCATCTGATTCCAACCCCAGCTCCAGTGCAAACAATTAACATTGTAGCACAATTGGGTTTTCTTTTAGATTCTCTCAGTGTGCACACCTCTGTGACTGAACCGAGTGGGACTATTAGAAGTTGCTCAGTTTATTACTGATACAAATCATATACTATTTTCCCAAATCAATGCTAGTTACATCATAATAATCCTTATATTTGATACATTGCTTTCAAGGAGGAGGACATCTTAAAGAACTTCACAGGATTCACTATCAAGTGTAATATCTGCTGAATTTGTGGATGAACATGGTCCTGCCTTATCCTACAAACAGCTAGGAAGTGAATGACCAATTTTGGTTGGGAGATTGTTAACCAGGACACTGGGAGAAACTTTCTCCCCTTTTCAAATAACACAATGGGATCTTTAGTGTCCAACTTAATAGACAGGCAGGACTTTGTTTTAATGTCTCATCCAAAAGATAGCAATGCAGCCCACTCCAAACATTGCTTTGAGTCAGTGTAGACTACGTGAGTACAAGAACAACAACTAACATTTATAGAGCAATCTCTGAGCACTTAACAATGGCCTAATGCTGACGGTGGAAGAGGGATTACTGTAGACACGGACGAAGAGGAAGGTTTCAAGGCATGATCTGAAAATGGGAAAAGAGGCAAGGCAGGGGGACTGAGGGAGAGAGTTCCAATGTTGCAGGACATAGTGGTTGGAAAGATGGCCGCAATACTAGAGCGTAGGGGATGAGGGACAAGCAAGAAGCCGGAGCCATCCAAGCGGAAGCAGTGGGTGATGGAGTGGTCTGTAAGCAGATTCGAGAGGTAGGAAAGGGATGAAGGGATTTGTAGACAAGTGTATGGATCTTGCAGTTGATCCGTTCATGCCAAATCCGCATGTGGGCCTGAGCAAAGCACCTTCTGATTCAGTCAAGAGCGCTCCCAACCGATCCTGGCTGATACACTACAAGATAGTGTTTTCCCTAAATCAATGGTAAAATTGTTGAGATAAATCCTGAACATGGTTTGTCACGCCAAAGGAGGTAGATTCAGTAAGAAATTGATTTCCACCACTGTTGGACAAATACAGACAGCAAGATTTTGTCTCCATTCAAAAATTGCCTCAAAGAATTGAAAAGATTTTCAATTTTATTAAAGCACCAGTTGTACTCTTTAATCTTAAAACATTAACCATTTCTGATCTCTGGTTTGCAGAGGTCTATGTATTCATACATTGGTGTTCAGTCGTCTCTCTCTGCTTGATTTCTATTTCCACTGCTTATTTGCCGTATCTAATCTCATCACTTTCCATCGCAACTGACTTGTACCACTTGTCAGAATAACATCTGTCTCTCGTCAGAAGCCTCTGCATCTGGTCCACTTGTTCCCAGCTGTTTGCAACCATTCTCTCAATACACAAATTTGATTTCCCTGTATCCATTGACAAAGTAGACATAGGAGGGCAAAATAGGGCCTGAATTGCATTAAAATACCTTGTTGCCAATAAAACACTACGGGTGATAAATGAATAATAGTAACCCTCGCACCTAAAAGTAAATCTCTTAAAGAATCAAATTCCACTGCAGTTTGGCAAACTGTGAAAGCTGTTGGCAGATTTCCTCAATCATTTTAGCGCCACCTGCTGAGAGTGGAAGTATTTCAACGATAGTTTGGAAAGAGAAATTTGGGCAGGATTTGACTGTCTCCAAAAATATGCAGAAGGGATTCTGTGTCAGGGGAAGTACCCTACTTATGGTTCTCACCCAAAGAAAGAACAATCTTTCAGGGAAACAGTGAGATAAGGGAATGGCGCAGTGCTTGACATGACCTAGTGGAGATCATAACACACCTACCCGCCAATACCATTCTAATAATTTTAATTGCTTCTGTCCAAAGATGACTGTTTGTGGGATATTGCTGCCCGCAATTAGCTGCTATTTTTCACCTACAAAATATCCGATCAATTCAGTCTGTGGTATATTCTATGAAGTGCATTGAGACATCTCAGCAATGTGATAAGGTGCTATATCAAATTAAACAATTATTATCATTTGCCAGCAGCAGCTCGGGAATAATTTCTTCTTCTTCTTCTTCCTCTTCTTCTTCTCTTCAGTGTTTTCAACAAGCTATAGAAAACCACCTGCTCTTCTCGGTGTACCCAAAGGGGCAGTACAGCTCAAGCACAATGTTTGAGAGGAAAATCACAGATTATAAATGAGGTGAATTGTAACACCATGTTCAAAGCTGTTAACCAAATTTGTAGGTGTCTTACATTAGCAGTCACCCATTGCTACAGGCTGAGTAATGTAGTAAGTCTCGCATCGCATAAATACAATGCCTGGTCTGGCATTTACACTGTCTCATATTGAGTAGGTGTGTCAATCTAACTCAGCTGCTGGCCCTCTTGGTTGAAATCAGAAGGCGATGCGTTTCGTCCCAATAACGGAGCTTTGAATTTACATAATCTAATATGACACCCCAATGAGGTTCCCATAATGTGCAGTATTGATCTGCCATGCGCAATTGGCTGCTGCGTTTCACCCACAAAATACATAGTCATATACTCTACTTAGAATATATTCTGTGAAGCGCTTTGAGACTCCTCAACACATGATAATAATGATAATAATCCTTGCATTTGATGTAATAACGCTTTTCACGTCTTCTAGACGTCTCAAAGCGCTTCACAGAATATACTGAAAATGAACTGATTGTATATTTGTGGGTGAAATGTTGCAGCCAAGCACACACAGCAGTGTCCCACAAACAGTTGTGGACTGAGTGACCAAATTATTATTGTGCTTTTCATTCTTAAGGGATTGTTAGTAGGCGTGTTAAGGAAACTTGCCCATGGTTTCACCCTGCTGGGATGCTAGAAGGGGCTATTATGATTGTAAGTGTCATCATTCAGGTGAGACTTTAAACCAAGGTCTTTTCTGCTTCTTCAATTGAATATTAAAGACCCCACAGCCCTAATAGAAAAGCGAAGAAAATTTCTCCCTGGCCAATAATCCCACAAATAAAATGAATTATTCACTTTATTGCTGTTTGTGTAATGTGGCAGTGCACAAAATTTGCTGCTGTGTTTACCTGCAAAATGCAGTCACTGTTACTGTAGCTTAGTGGTTAGAGCACTCATCTTACAAGTGTGAGACCTGTGTTCGAATCCAGGCAGATCAGGGCGAAACCTTGTGTCACCTTTGGTCTTTCCCACAAACCAAGCAATAGCCACCCATCATCACTTGGCAAATTTGATATATTTAATTAAAGAAATAATGTACTACTTTCCCACAGTGTACTACATTGCCATGGGGAGCAGTTTTCGAGTGGGAAAGAATGTACTACAAATTGCACCAGAGCAAACTAATATGTTTTAGGAATCTAGCTACAGTATTTACTGTATTTACTCTGCACTATATTTTCCACTCAACGATGCACTTCTTGCTATTTTTTGCCTCTGAATACATGAACGTAAGAGCAAAATGGGCTTTAAGTGCTCTCTTTTTCTCTTATGAGTGAATGCCAGGAGAAATCAGTCACAGCTAAAGATGGGGGCCAGGGGTGAGGGGTGGGGGAGAGAACAGTTCAAAGCAAAGAAACTGCACAATATCAAACAGATTTTCAATGCCCTGGTATATACTTATATTTCTAGTGGTGAGCCTCGTATTCTCGTTGGATGTCATTGATCTACACCTGATAACAAAACCTAATGCTTTGGATCTGTGATATGGCATTGGTTTTAAGGATAATCTGTTTCATAGGTCCACTTCCCCAATAACGTGACTGAGCTGCCATGGGAGAGGTTACAAAAAGATTCTCTGGGTTATGTAATACTTCATCTGGCAGTTCAGCTTCTGTTTTTCTGCTTCTGACTTTCACTGCCTTCTGGGCTTCGCTCTCATCCCTGATTTTTGTTCTTCAGTGAGAACACGTTCAAACACACTGGTGTGTGCAGATGGGAGAATGATTCAATGCTAGTTAGTAAATTTACCAAATCTAACAGACAAGGGTGTCCTGCATAGGTACATAACATAATGACCTTGGCGGTGGAAGTTTATCCCAGGATTTTCCCACAAGAAAATAAGGTTCCATATAGCTGACATACTGACTCTTTGAACCAGGCTGGCCCACAGTATTCAACACCCACATTTACCATCTTAGAATAGAATTAAGGATGTTACAGCACAAAAGGGGGTAATTTAGCTACTGAGCCTATGCTGGTACTAGCTCCTCCATTGCAGTCAGATACTGTAACCCGCTTCCCTAATTTACAGTTCAGTCACTGTAGCTTATTTTGTATTTAATATTAATAATAATAATTGCATTTGATATAGCACTTTTCACATCTTCTAGACGTCTCAAAGCGCTTCACAGAATATACTGTAAAATGAGTTGGTTGTATATTTGTGGGCGAAACGCAGCAGCGAATTGCACACAGCAGTGTCCCACAAACAGTCGTGGATCTAAATTGAAATGGCCAATTTTTAATAGATTTTTTCAAGGGTTTATTATCAGGCATATGGAGTAAGGAAACCTGCTCAAGTTTCATCCTGACCTGCCTGGAATCGAACCCAGGTCTCTCGCTTGAGTGCTCTAACCACTATTCCTTCAGACATATATCAAATTGCCGAACTGTTACATTCTTAGCTTCAGTCATCAGTTGTGGCAACTGAATCAGATTCCACCCTACCCATTATATAATAATAGATAATAATAATAATCCTTGCATTTGATATAGCGCTTTTCACATCTTATCGACGTCTCAAAGTGCTAATACACTGTAAAGTGAATTGACTATATTTGTGGGCGAATCGCGGCAGCCAATTGCGCACAGCAGCGTCCCACAAACAGTCATGGATTGAAATGACCAATTTTACTACCGTATTGTGTTTTTTTGGATGGATTATTATTAGGTGTGTGGAGTAAGGAAATTTGCCCAAGGTTTCGCCCTGATCTGCCTGGATTCGAACACAGGTCTCACACTTGTAAGATGAGTGCTCTAACCACTAAGCTACAGTAACAGTGACTGTGCATTTTGCAGGCAAACACAGCAGCCAGGCTGACATAATATTGTATGTTCAAAGTTAGTTTTAGTTATTTTACATGTTGTCATGTAAAAAGAAACAGCTTGATACCGTGAAGGGAAGACAGCAAGGTGGGTGTTATGAAAAGATGAGACCAGATGGATTGAAGTGTTTTCTTCACCTGAACTAAGCTTATGATCTTGTGATGCAGAATAAACTGGTTCTACACAGAGTAAAGCAGGAAATGAGCAAGCCAGCACAAAAATGGCCTTTTGATGACAACAGTCTCTGAGCAGGTGAAGGGGGAGCTTTTAAATAAAACATTCTGAATAATTTCAGAGACTGCATGTCAATTACGCAGAAGGTACATTTCCTGCTTGATTCTCTGTGCGAGCATATTTGTCATTTTCATGTGTTCCATTGTTGTATGAAATCCATGAATGGTGGCGGGTTTACATCTTTGACGTTCTTGGTAAGTAGAGAGAGAGAAACAGATCCCAGGATATTCTGGGATGTGGAACAGAAACATCATCACGACCTGTTGTGTTTAATGGCATGTGAAATCATTGAGAGAACAAAATAGTTACCTTGCCGTCACCTCTGGGTTACATGAGTACAAATCACAATGTGTTGATTTCTGATTGCACAATTCTTAATTTTCTTTATTATTAGCTTTGAAACTCCTTCGCCCATTTTTGCCTAGGTTTGCTATCACAGGACAGGGAAATTACTATAGAAACCAAAGATGAGTGTTAATTTTATCACAGTGGCCAGTGTTCTCAATAAATAACTGGTTACTTATTCTAGATAAATCAGAAAAAAAACAAGGTAACATTCTCCAAAGACCCTTTTGGTGAATGTAAGAAACAGGAACAGACATGAAACAAAATTATAATTTCACCTAAGGGAGCAGAAAGCTGAATGTACTTTGATTTATCTTAGACATAGTAAGAACAGACATCAGGACCAATGCATAATACTCAAAAATATGTAACCCGAGGGGTGATATGATGCAAATATTTTTAATCTCAAAGGTCATCAGCAGAGCAGGATAGATTTTTCTTGTAAAACTATGCACAGAGACCTTCATGATGTGACATGAATATTAGCTAAGGAATAGATAGCTACAGCTATTTTTGCCCACAAATATATAGTCAATTCACTTTAAAGCATATTCTATGAAGTACTTTGAGATGTCAAGAAGATGTGAAAAGCACTATATGATATTTAGGGATTATCATATCTAATTTGTAGATGAACTGTTTTACATGTAGAACGATGACTTTTGGTACAGGTCCCCCAGCATAGTAAACACAGTATCACTTGAAGCACTTTTTCCTCTTCAGTCTTGAACTCTTTGTGGAATAGTATTGTATCTGCACCATATACATTCTCTAAACCTCATCTCCTAAGTAGCTATCCCAACTCAAACAGTATTTGTGACCAATTGTGATGTGATTGTACAACAACAACAAAATTACATTTGTATAGTGCCTTTCATATCAGGAGGATGTGCCACAGCGCTGGATGTCCTCATAGCTTTGATTCAGTTCCTGTCCTCACCAAACTTCCATTCAAGGGTATTCTTCAGCTAATGGTTGGGTCACTCACTTACCCATGATTTAGGGTAGCAGAATTTACTCCGACTGTTCACAATTGACCAAAACGTTAAGTGATATATTTTCCATTAGATTATTCCAGCGTCGATAAATTAGTTGGAGAAATTTTCGCCATGTCTCCAGCCCGACCAATAACAACAACTTCGATTTATATAGCGCCCTCCATGCCAGACGGCATCTCAGAGTGCTTCTCAATAGCGGATCACGGGACCGAGCCAGGAGCAGGGGTAAAAAGGTGATCAAAGGCGCGGTCGAAGAGAAAGGTCTTTAGCTGTGACCTGAAGCTGGGAAGAGAGGGGGGCGAGGCGAAGGGAGTGAGGAAGGGAATTCCAGAGCCTCGGGGCATAGTGGCTGAAGGTACGGCTGCCAAGGGTGGATCGGGGGACATGGAGGAGGCTGGAACCAGTGGAGCGAAGGCAACGGGTTCTGGTTTGGGGAGAGAGGAGATCAGAGAGGTAGTGGGGTTGCAGAGGAGTGGAGGGATTTGAAAACAAGAGTGAGGATTTTGAAGTCGATCCTCTCAAGGACAGGGAGCCAGTGAAGTCTGGCAAGGCCTGGGGTAATGGAGCGAAGCTTAGAGCGGGTGAGTATGCGGGCGGCAGTTTTGAATTAGTTGGATTTTGTGGATTGTGGTGGCGAGGAGACCGGCGAGGAGGACATTGCAATAGTCCAGCCGTGATGTGACAAAGGCATGGACCAAGGTTTCAGTGGTTTTGGGGATGAGGTATTGCCGGAGACGGGCGATCCGTCGGAGGTGGTTGAAGGCAGTGCTGGTGAGGGACCGGATGTGGGGGAGGAAGGACAGTCGGAGGTCGAACCTGACACCTAGATTGCGCACAGGTTCAGAGAGTTTTAGGGGCAGGCCGGGAAGGTGGAGGAGGTGAAAGCCGTGCGAATTGAGACGTTGACGAGAGCCAAAGAGCATGGTTTCTATCGTATCGACATTCAGCTGCAGGAAGTTCATGCTCATCCAGTTCCTGACGTCTGACAGGCTGACAAAACATCAGGGGACTGGGGCGTCACAAAGTGAAGTGAAAAAGTAGAGTTGGGTGTCATCAGCATACATGTGGAAGTGTGCCCCATGTCTGCGGATGACATCCCCAAGAGGGAGCGTGTAGATGAGGAAGAGGAGGGGGGGCCGAGGATGGATCCCTGGGGTACCCTGCAGGTGAGAGCGGGAGAAAAAGCCGTTTACGGAGATGTACTGCTGGTGGTTTGTGAGGTAGGACCCGAACCAGGCGAGTGCGGTCCCACTGAGGTGGATGATGGAGGACAGGCGGTGAAGTAGGATGGTGTGGTCGACTGTTTCGAACGCAGTGGACAGGTCCAGGTCCAGGTGGATAAGGAGGCAGAGGGAGCCCTGGTCGTTTGTGACTTTCACAAGCGCAGTCTCTGTACTGTGGGCAGGGCGGAAACCATACTGGAGGAGTTCGAAGAGGGAGTGGGAGAAGAGGAGGGCGCGGAGTTGATTTGCAACAAAGCATTCAAGTGCTTTGGAAAGGAAGGACAGGTTAGAGATAGGATGGTAGTGGCTAGGGTTTGAGGGATCAAGGGAAGGTTTTTTAAGGAGCGGGGTGATGGCAGCAGTTTTGGCTCTATGAGGCACACCTCATAGAGGTGTCTGGCCTGTTTTTGTACACTCTTTTCCTGGAACCTATCATTTACTTATCAGTTCCCAAATGACTTCCAACAAATCATTGCATGTACATAATAATAACAGTACATATGCAGTAAAGTGAGCAAGTATAATTTCACTTGAATGATGAGTTTAGGATAGGAACAGTAGGACGTGTGCTGATCATCTCGAGAAATAGTTTATATCAGGATACTGTTAGAAAGAAAAATTCCAATGAGAAGTAAATCGGACAGATCTATAAATCTGACAACAGGCCAGTACATTAGAGATGGCCAATGTCATATTTGAGATATCGCTCAGATCAGTTGTTGTCTCTCTATAATACTGTGTGCGAATATGATGTCTTACTGCAAAACTGATGCAATAATGTGAAAGAATGCTAGATTAAATATGGGTATTATTATAAAAAATTTATTGTGTGCTGAAGGTAACACTCCTTATTTTCGAAATAGTTTTTTTTAAGTTGCTTACTTAAGTAAGTTGGATCATATACTTACGCCATAGTAATTGACAGCTCTGGGAATGCTTCTGAAGTCCTCTTTAGCATGTTGTTCTTTTTCACTCTCTGAAAGTGGACAGCAGGGATGTTACGTAACAATATAATTGGAGAAACAGAAAAAAAGAGTAGAATTACAATTGGATATAATATAATGATTCATTTAACAGGACAGTGATCTTGTCAAGGAATCACGATAATGAAACAAAGTAAGGAAATTAATAGTCTGTCTTGAAAAATACAATTAGAATCATGTTAGGCAAACACTGTATACGAATTGTGTAAAGATATATATGCACCTTTACAGCTATGTATTCTAAACCCCACCCTGAATTAGGTATATTCAATCAGTATAAAAAATAACGTACTGTACAATGATTATCTATGCATCTTTATATAAAACACTGTATTTATTGCAGGAAATAAAAGTGAAAAATTCATAAGAGACTTTATCACTTGTAACTTTAACAATAAATGATACACCCAAATAAAGAAATGCACTTTTCGTGTGACATGTCTTAATTTTGAATTAGGAATCATGTTTTTCATCTATGATTTTAAAGAAGCAATAGCATGCCTCAGTTGCCTATTGAATTATGATAAGTTCATTAATTTATTAATGTTTGCGTATCTGAACATATGTAGGCATCTGACTGTTACTTAGTCTCTCATACTCCCATGAGGGTATTGTGATTAATAAGAGAATAGAGGGGGATAGGAAGCGGGTAAGGAGAGGCAATTAGGATGAGCGAAAACTAATCCAAAGTATAATAATTATGATTTTGTTCGACAAAGCGTCTTTCAGAGCGGATGGACATCTCAAAACACCTCAAGGGAAACACTGCAATGATGTAGATAAATGTACGTCTGATTTGTGTACAACTTTGTTCAACAAACAGCCATGAAGTGAGTGACTAATTTTATTTGATGGATTGTTGCCCAGAATACTGGGACAAACTGTTTTGCCTTTTTGAACAGTGCTATGGGATCCTTAATGTCCATTTGAATAGGCAGGTGGGACCTCGGTTTAGAATCACCCAAAGGTCAGTGCCTCTGATAATGAAGCACACCCCTATCACTGCAATGGAGTGTCAGTTTAGACTTGTAAGTTGTGAATCCTGAAGTGAGGTTTGCACCTTGGTCCAGCAGCATTCCTTTCAAATACGAAATCCTTCACAGATACATTAAAGAACCAATCTTTCAAATTCTGTGTCAAACGAAAATGCTACTGCCCACCAAATGGATATGAAGGATCCAGGGACACGATTTGTAAAGTTTCTCCTGATTTATTTGGTTTAACAGATGAATATATTCTATTATTTTATTCGAGGAATGGGATCTAACAAATTTTATTCAAGGAATGGAATTCTGCCTGCGTGAGAACCAGTTTGAGCAAAAATAAATAAATAGATCCCTCAAATAAAATTGGTCACTCATTTCATGGCTGTTTGTGGAAGATGTTTGTTATTCAGATGTCTCAAAATACTTTACAAGATACTTTGTAAAGTGGTTCGACTGTATATTATGTGGATAAAAAGTGATGGCAAATTTACATGTATCAGTTTCCCCTCGAACCTCCTACATGCTCCACAAGTGGTACCTATATAATAATAATAATCCTTTCATTTGATATACTATACTGCCTTTCATGTCTTCTCAAAGTCCTTCGCAGAATATATTGTAAAGTGAATGGACTCTCTGTTTGTGGGCAAAACGCAACATCCAATTTGTGCATAGTCATAATGATCCTTGTATTTGATATACTGTACCACTTTTCATGTCTTCTAGATGTCTCAAAGCGTTTCACAGAATATACTATAAAGTGAATTGACTATTTATTTGGGCGAAATGTGGTAGCCAATTGCACACAGCAGTGTCCCACAAACAATCATGGATTGAAATGACTAATTTATTATTGTTTTTTTGTGGGGGATTATTATCAGGCATGTGGAATAAAGAAACTTGCCCAAAGGTTTGCCCTGCCTGGAATCGAACACAGGTCTCTCGTTTGCAAGATACAGGTTTTGTTTGAATAATTTTTTAAGCAAGGAGATGGGATTCTGCCTGCGTAAAAACCAGTCTGAGCAAAAAATAATTGTTTTAAATGTGTTAGTATATTGATTACTGCAACTTCTCATGAAACCACAAGATAAACTACTTTACTGAAATTGCATTTGTTGGATCACTGAGCTAACTAATTTAGCCTTGGCATGCTGACTCTTTCTGACTAATGCAGTTCATGCAAATAATAGCTTCACATTCTAATCCTCCCTTTGCATCATGTGTTAGAAAGTGCAATATTTACATGCTGAGGTGCAAATGATGAAGTCAACAATTTATGCTGAGCAAAGGCTGGAAGAATCGTATGCATGAGCATAGAATAGAGATTGATTCAACATTTATATAGCACCTTCACACAAAGGTATTTACACAACTGACTGGCGCCGAGCTGGGAGGGGAGAGCTGGGATGAGGATCGAGGGAGAAGGGTGGGGGAGGGGAACTAACTGAAAGACCAGTTGAAGGTCTCAAAGAGGATTTCGAAGTGGGGAAGGAAGGAGCTGGGCAATGGGATTCCCGGTTGTGTTCCAGAAAGTGGAAGAAGAACGGTTGAAATTACTCCACCAATGATGAGGTGGATCATTTGGGGTTTGCTGAGTGTGGCTGGGGCAGAAGATTTACAGTTGGGATGAGGATATGGAGGATTTTATATCCTCCTTTCCCTGAGCTGGCTCCAATTATGTACTTTTTATTGTGATTGAATTGAAAGGTACAGTATAATTTGAGCTAAACAGAATGGTTCAACAACAAATCTTGTTGGGGCACTCTGCTGAGAGCACTTTCTGACATAGTTTTATAGAGCATTGGCTATATCTGCTGTAAAAAATTTGAGCAAGTGAGAGACTGGGTTTGATTCTCGGCACCTTGGACAAGTTTGCTTGCTCCTCATGACTGATAATAAGCACTCAAGAAAAAATAAAGAAATGCTAAATTGGTCTCTCAATCCACATTTGTGGGACACCGCTCTGCGCAATTGGCTGCCACGTTTCACTCACAAATATACAGTCAATTCACTTCACAGTATATTCTGTGAAGCGTCTTGTGACATGCAAAGTATTATAGTTAACCCTCTTCGATCGCAGGGTTATGTTCCTGGAAAACTGCGCACTCAGTAAAATCACGTTGGGTAAGCTTAACAAGTAATGGGAAAAGGGGGGTTAAGGGAATCCAGCCACAGGCTACCCACCTCAAAATCCAGGCACATCCGCACCCAACCAATGCAAGATACGTACTGAGGTGGGCTACAGCCAACTAGCCCGCTCCTCGCCACCCACCAACCATCCCCCGCCCCCAAGCAATAAAACGAAAGCATCACAAAGAAATAAAATAATTAAAAATAAAGCAATAAAGTAGGGTCCGTCAAAATGGAAATTTTAAGATATCGATATATCGGTGGGCTCATATCGATAGATACCGATATATCGATATTGCCGGGGTTTTTTATCCTGTGTATGCGCGCGCATTCCGGTGTGCGCGCGCATTCCGATGTGCGCGCACATTCCGATATGCGTGCTCTAGGCCCAGGAGGTTTGCAATGCCGGCGACAAGATAAGTTGAAAAAGTTTTATATTATACCGATATAACCAATATATCAATATATTGCCCGATACTATATACCGATGTTTTGTGATATACCGATTTTTTTTAGATACCGAATTTTTCGATATACCAATATATTCAAATTTCCAATATTGGCATATCGACATGAAAAATTATACCGATATTACCGATATAACCGATATATCGCCGGACACTACAATAAAGCAATAAAACCACAACTAGGCTAAATTATTTTACTTTTGGTCCTGGAAGTGTTTGGAGACTCTTTCTCTCTCTCTCTCTCTCTCTCTGTCTCTTCTGTTTACCATGCAATGCCATCAGGATGCTCCGAGGCCAAAGAGTCATTGGACTTTCCCAAAGGTGCATTGCGCACAGGGCCAGCCAGCCGAGGAATCATCAGATTTAGTCGGGAGCCACTGACATCCTCACAAGTGTGCATTTGTGCGGGGGCCACCCAGCACATATACACAAGTTTTACGCGCACTGCACAAAAAAGTAACACTTGTTTTTCATCACCCATACTTGAATTCGTAATCAATAAAGTCCCGTTCGACGAGGGTTAACTGTATATCAAATACAAGGATTATTATTTTTATTATTGTTATGCAATTCCAAGGAATCCCTAAGACGTTTCAATGTTATTGAAGAGCTGAAGATTTGCAATTGGATAAATCAATTTTCCTGTTTCTAATAAGAATAATACTCATTACATTTGACATGGTGCTTTTCACATCTTTTAGACATCTCACATCACTTCACAGAATATACTGTAAAGTGAATTGTCGGTATTTTGGGGGGCAAAACATGGGAGCCAATTGTGCGCAACAAACAATCCAACAAACAGTCATGGATTAAATGACCAAATTATTATTGTTTTTCTCTTGAAGGATTATTATTCACAGAAAAACAGTCTGCCAAGCGACTAACAACCGGTTTCCTACTTACTGATGGTAAACAGAGATGTGTAGAGTATGAAAACTTGACCAACATTTTGCTGTGACAGAAATGTAACCCAAGTCATTCACTTGCAAGATGAGAGCTCTAACCATTGAGCTATAGGTTTACTGCAATATAACGTTACTTTTCTATTCACTTTACTGCAATATAAACTGACTGAAGGTCAGGGCGAATTTTTTATTGTAGAATAACAAGAAAAGTTTCTACTAAAGATGCACATACACATAGATGCTTACGACTTAGACACAACAGCTCCTGTAGCTCAGTAGTTAGAGCACTCACCTTACAAGTGTGAGACCTGTGTTCGAATCCAGGCAGATCAGGGTGAAACCTCGGGCAACCTTCCTTCTTCCACACACCTAATAATAATCCGTCCCAAAAAAACACAATAATAAAAATTGATAATTTCAAACCACAACTGTTTGTGGGACACTGCTGTGCGCGATTGGCTGCCACATTTCGCCCACAAATATATATACAGTCAATTCACTTTACGGTATATTCTGTGAAGCGCTTTGAGATGTTAATAAGACGTGAAAAGCGCTATATCAAATGCAAGGATTATTGTATATATAATACTACAACAAACTGCATGATTTCTGCCTTAACCTGCTTACCACAAATGGCTATTCAGAGATGATAAATGCAGAATGAATTCACGGTCGATGAATCAACTTTAATCAACAACTTCTTTTGAGAAAAGACAAGATAAGCATAGAAAAGACAAGTTAATTATTGGAAGAACACTTAGAACTCTGAAAACACTATTCTGTTGTCTTTATAAATCAAGAGGTGCTTTTCAAAAGGTCAGCAAAATCTTATATGTAGGCTGCATACCGTGCAATGAGGACTTGCAGCGAAGTGGATCTGCCTGAGGAAAGAGTTCATGCCTCAGCCATAGAAGATGCTGAGCTCAACAGCCTGCTCATGCATGAATTAAGGGCAAACTTTACCCAGGCATATTCACAAATCCAAAAGGAAAATCACAATAATAATGCATTTATATAACACCTTTCTTTAAAAAACAAAACAATCAGAGTGTTTCAGAATTAAATGGCTAAGAAAAGTCAGTGAATAGTTAATCAGCAGGACATTGTGCTACCAGCATAATATAATAAATAAGAAGAAGAAGAATCCTGACATTTGCAGCTGCTAGGACTCAGGAAATCTCAGGAACTCCTTGCCTCGATCCCTCTGTCTTGGCTCCCTCTGTGCCCTTCTTCAAATCAGTCTTGCAGACATTCCTCTTCAACTGTGGCCTTGGGTAACCTCCCATCCCTCTCTGGCTCAATGTCAAACCACACCACTGTCGTTGTTGTATATGGAATAGTGCCTTTTACACCGGGAGGACATCTCACAATTTTTCACAGAAGATGCTGCAAAGTACAGTGATTGTTACAGGTAAACGCGGCAGCCAACTTGTCCACAAATAGCCACCAAGTTAATGAGCGTTTTATTTGGGGGGATTGTTGGTCAGGACAGAGGGAAAAACTCCCTTCTGTTTCCAAATCTTTAACCTGAATAGGCAGATGGGATCTCGGTTAGACGTAGATATAAAAGTTTCCGTGATGCTGCTAGAAACAACTTCTCCAGCTGTTTTGGCCCAACAATCCCACAGATAAAATTGATCATTCACTTCATGGCTGTTTGTGGGCCACAGATGGATGCAAATTGGCTGGCACTTTCACCTGCAAAATACAATGACTACATATTACATTCAATCTTGTAAAGCAAGTGGAGACATCCTTCCTATATGAAATGCTCTATATAAAATGCAAGAATAATGATTATTATTATATAATTATCATTGAATTTTAAAAATAAATGCTGCTTTGGTATTATAACTTGAGACAAAAACATAATGTGTTGAAGACTGTGAAACAGATCTAGTTGGGACCAAATACCTGATTTCTAAAAGGATCAAGAAACTTGTCTCCATGACACTTCAATTCCTATTGAGATTGAACACTTCTGATGGAACAGTTGTGTTTGATTGTATATCTACTTAAACATTTTCTTCATTTCAGTGAATAAGGACAGCTTTGTAAACTTACTAAAATACTGGGAGTTTCAGAAACATTTGTAATGCATTCTGTTGTGAAATGAAAAACACTAAGCTTTTATTTTAAGGCAGAACAATTCAGAAGCAAATGTCAAAGGATTAGTTCATCTAAATCTCTTGAGCACCGTACATCTGTTTAACATTCCTCGTGTGATCAACTGTCATTTAATTAAAACCAGAGCTGAGATAAAATAAATATGTTGAAGTATAAAATGTCAGATAAATTAGTATCCAAGATAATCTGAAAATGGGCAGAAATCCAATTTCTTCAATCAAATTTGTATTGGTTTGTGATTTTCATTTCCAGCTTGTAATTAAGAAACTAAGGTTAAATTTTGCCTGCATTTAGGACAATAGAGTTGAAAACCTGTAATACCACATTCACATGTAACTACTAGTACTGTTCTTGGGCAAAAATCAATATTAAACTTACTTTAATGCAACCTCATCATAGTTAATCCATAGATCACAATCAGCTGCAGTACAATTACAATATTCCTTCATTTAACTTGTAGAAACATTTTAAGATACGAATATCAGTTATGTTTAGTTGGTAGAACTAAATGAGCTTCATCGTTAGGTTTGGGGGTTTTCCCTGCAATATGTGAAATGTTAATATTGCCTGAATTAATTCATGATTACATTTCTAAAGAAAAATTCAAATTGCTGTTCAAAGCAAATTTGTTGCATTTTATAGAGTTGCGTTCGGCAAGGGTTGACTGTACTATTTATGTATGCTTTATTGGTAAGTATCCATATACTGTTCTGTTATTATTTAGTCTATTTTTAATATGGTATGTTTTATAATAAGTTAATTTTTTGTGTAGGATTTTCGGCAACTTGCCTCTCGAACATCTGGCATATTTGATTAACCGGCACCGGTCAGGTCCCAAGGGTACTGGATAACAAAGCTTTTACTGTGGTAAACTTTGAAAGGGTTTACGCTCACTTATTCTAGACTCATGCCTGTTCTAAAGGAATTTTTAACACTCTGGGAATTTTCATTGGTTAACTCATTTGACAAAGTTTCTCCTCAGGACCAATGCACTCCGAATGAATTTCCCAACTGTCCCGTATACTCGCTGGGGTCAGCTGTCGAGTGCGATATGTGCTCCCATGAAAAATCTGCATGGCTACATTTCTTTCATACAGATACACAAATTGAACCGTGACTATGTACAGACATTGTTCTCCAGTGGTCGCTCTCAGCTTAACATTTACGGGGTCATCTCTAAGGCAGTCACTGCTTGGATTTACACAAGAGAAGTTCAAGACAAGCGAAAACCCAAACCATGCTGATAATAGAGTTCATAGTAAAATTTGTCGCTAGTTTCCTGGAACATAAAAAACAGTTTTCCAGTAGAGCATTCTGAAAATCGCAATCATAGATCGCAGCAGTCTGTCTGGTTGGATTATTGTCACAGTCTGGGAAACGAGATAGTCTCTGCTGTTGCAAGAACTTGTTCATAACACAGACTGTATTAGAGTGACAATCTAACAAGCCCGCAGGGGCAAGAAGCACCAGGGAATTGAGCTAAGATTTGTTTCACTCTTATCAAGCACTCACAAAAATAAAGGAAATGCAAATCCATTAAATAAAAGGTGAATGATGCCCCAGCCAGGCTTACAGGCAGCGTCACCAGAGAATAAATTCAATGACAGTCTATCACTTGGTCTTGTCATCTTCTTATTCACACAGGCATTTGTTTCCTCTCATTATCATCAATTCAGGGCAAATATAAATAGGACAATGTTTCAAAATAATTCAGTGTCAGCTAGTAGTAATAGAAAATCCACATAATATTGTGATACCTGTCAGTTGTTTACATTTCATTTCTTATAAAATAGTCTATAGATGTTTATATCTATACCTACTTTCTTCTCATAGCTTTTTCACCTATTTAGGTTCCTCCTGCCCTCTGATGTTCCAACTGTCTCCAGTCAGGGCAGCAGGTAAATAGTTACATTTGGAAATGGGATGGAAGCATATTCTTTGATTGTATTATTTAAATGCTATTGTTTTACAAACTCTTCAGTCCTACCTAACAACTAATTTCTCAATCTAGCCGTTATGGTTCATATGTAATGAACTTTTGAGTGATATTTTTTATTGAAAAACACAACATAACTCATCTGTCTACCTGTACTTCAACATATTGCTCTGACTCTCAGAGCTTTGGATAATCGTGTGCACTTCAACTTCTATTTGCAAATGCAAGTATTATTTATTCCGCTTTCCTGCACTGAAGAGATGTAAATTTGAATCTACAATACATTTATGTCATCATCTGATACGAAGACAAGCCAATTCCTTTTGTTTATTTATTATTTGACTAAACATTACTCTATTGCCTGGGGAATTATTGGACAGATGAAGATTGTAAAATTGAAAGCAGGACTCACTAGATCCAAGACTGGTTCAGATGAAGAAGGCCCTTCAGTACATTTGAATCATAGCAGAGTTAGAGCACTCATTTCGCAAGCGAGATAACCTGAGTTCGATTCCTGGGCAGTATAAAAGTTTAGGCAAGTTTCCTTCTCCACACGTCTATGTTTACCTAATAGTAAGTAGGAACCCAGGTATTAGTCAATTGATGGATAGCTTTGTGGGATAATAATAGTTCAAAACAAAATTGGGTCACTCAATCCAGACTGTTTCTGGGACATTGCCATGCACAATTGGCTGGCATATTTTTTCTAACAAAATATACAATACAGTATTATATTTGTGTACAAAATTATATTTGTTTAGCACCTTTCACGTTCAGAGGATGTCCCATATACAGTCAATTCGGTATATTCTGTGAAGCACTTTGAGATTATCTCAACAACATGATAAAGTGCTATGTCGAATGCAAGGATTATAATTAGTATTGTCTCATCCTTCCAGAATACCCACCTTACCGTCGTCCCACCATAGCATACAGTGGCCTCATTATTCCTGTTCCAAGGCCATTGCTGCTGGCCTCCTTGAGGTAGAGTTACTATTTTCTGCAATGAAAGCAAGCGTCAAACTGGTGAAGTGGATGTGAAAATATTTGCTTGTATGGGAATCATATAAAGGAATGAAGATTATAACGTCTGCTTCAATAATTATGATCAATTACCACATCATCGAAAAGTGGGATCCATACTGGTTTAGGGACATAGGAACAGGAGTGGGCAATTCCGCTTGTTCTATTCTACCGCATCAGGGCTCATCTGTACTTCAACTCCATTTACCCGCCTTTACCCTTGATACCTTACCTAACAAAAATCTATTGACTTCAGCCTTGAAAATTTAAATTGACCACTATTTACAGCCTTTTAGGGGAGAGAGTTCCAGATTTCCACTTCCCTTTGTATGATAAAAGTGCTTCCTGATTTCACTCCTAGATGGCCTAGATTTAATTCTATGATTATGCCATCTTCGTCTGGATTTCCTCCACCAGAGGAAATTGTTTTTCTGTATCTACTCAATTGAAGCCATTTACCATTTTAAACATCTCAGTCAGATCACCCTTCAACCTTTCAAACTCAAGGGAATACAAGCCAATAATCCCTTACTCGTTATCACCACCATTTTGTGATGTCTGAAATTTGGTCTGAAATTGGATGTGTTTTTCATGCACTCACCATTTTTGCGTTACAGCCTTCAGTCACACAGTTTCAGTTCAACTGCATTGGACTACCAGCGATGCTCAATTCTGCAATGCAGTTTCATTATAACCTCATAGCTAGAGTGCATAAAATTTGTGCAATAACATGGGTGCTACATCGTGACATAATTTCCACATCATGATCATAAAATCCATCTGGAAGAAGATCCTTTGGCACATCAGATCTCTTCCCCACAGAATACTCACCCTGCCAATCTGTCCCACCAATCCTCCAACTGCTTTTTAAACGAACTGATGATGTGATTGTTCATTTGCTTCCCATGCAAAGGGTTGTCAACAACCAGATCATCAGGTTGCCACTAACATAATTTCCTGCCCATTGCACGAGGGTACGAAAAGCTGTTAGTCTCACAAAGTATAATGCGACCTGCATTTGGTTAGGTTGTGGAGTGAAGGAGTGTGCCACCAGACCTATTACAATTTTAATTAAACATACACAACAGTAACAACTTGCACTTATATAGCGCCCTCCATATCGGGCAGCATCTCAGAACACTTCACAATGGCGGAGCCCCAGGCTGATCCAGGGGAGGGGAAAGATGATCGTAAGTGCAATCAAAGAGAAGCATCTTGAAATGGAGGGGAGGGATTTAAACGCAAAAGTGAGGATCTTGAAGTCGATCCTTTTGCTGTGACAACAACAACAAAATTATACTTGTATAGCGCCTTTCACATCAGGACAGGAAGCCAGTGGAGGAGGGGAGACTGTCGAGGGGAGAAAGCTTTGAAGTAGTCCAGCCGAGAGGTGACAAAGGCATAGACCAGAGTTTCGGTAACTATTGGGGTGAGGTATTGATGAAGATGGAATAGCAGAGATGGAAGCAAGCGGTGCTGGTGAGCAACGAGGTGTAGGGGATGATGGAAGAATGCGGTGCTGGTGAGGAACTGAATATGGGGAGGAAGAATAACTGGGGATCGTACCTAACTTACATATGGGTTTGGAGAGTCTTAAGGACAGTTTGAAACAGTGACTGCATTTTGGAATTACTACCCTTTCTCACACCAGCACTTTCAATCATCTATCCCCTCCCCAAACCCCATCAACTCCCATCCCCAGTCTGGGCGGTTGGTACTAATAAGCAATTTGCGACATCCACCTAATGTGAAAGGCACTATTATAAATGTAAATGTCTCCATGTTGTATTATTCTTCCAAATCTGTTGATAATTAAAGATAAGTTTGGACCCTATGAGATGCTTCACTTAACAGTGATAGGTTGCTTAGGAATCATTTTTAATTACTGATACCCAAAGAGAATAATTCACAAAACCAAATAGTATCAATAGATTTGTTAAGCAGTCATGTCTTGTACTCAGCCATCCAACTTTTAATGTTTTTAATAGCACATTAGAAGATGTTATTAGTATTCAACAATAGTAAGGCTAGTTTAAATACTCCTTAATACATTTGTGGCCAGTTTCCCCATCTGAGTAAATCAAAATGTTTTCAATTGTGCCTTAATGTGCATTATATGGAAACAATTTTTTTTAGCACACTAACTACTGTATACATCAAATCAACTCTAGAGGTTTATGCAATTTAAAATCATCAAATTGGAACATATCCACCAGCATAACTGTTCAGCTTACCATAGCATCACAGGAGATGTTTGGATAATAAAGGCCCTTCAGCTCATTTAGAAAAATATGAACATAATGTTGAGCCTTTTCTGCCAATTCATAATAATAATAATCCTTGTATTTCATAAAGCGCCACATTGTATGAGAATCTCAAAATGCCGCACAGGGTTATTTTACTTAGTGGGTTCACAGGGTTACTTCAGATTCTTTTTTTATTTCTTAATAGTGGTATTTTCCAAGCATCTATTCCTCTCCCTTTTAATTGTCTCCAGCGCCTTGGGACATCCTCCTGACGTGAAAGGCACTAGAGTAATTACAAGGGTAATTTTGCTGTTGTTGTTGTCTCAATTGATTCTGTCTTTTCAGCCTTCTGTGGCAGTGTATTCCACTTTTTCATAACTGTTTATGTAAAAAATGTTCTCACTTTACACTTTCCCTTTAATTTTAACATTAACTCTGTTTTGGATCTCTCCATTGGAGGACAAATGCCATATTTCCTCTCCAACTTGTCAATTTGCTTTATTATTTTAAATGTTTCAATCATATCACCCGTTAACCTCCTCAGCTCTAAGGAGTGGAACCTGTGTCATAGGTTCATAGTTAAACACCTTTAATCCGGGTATTAATTATATAATCGATCATTGTACTTCCTTTCTAGGGTTTGTTTTCATCCTTCCAGAATGTAACCCCTACCATTTTCCAAGTACATCGGAAACTATTTCTTTAGTTCAATATTTTGCTCAATCATTCTTCCTGGAACTCCATCCCACAATCCCTTCCCCTTTCTCCCTCCTTTGCCTCCTTCAAGGCCAGTCTGAAGACCTTCCTCTTCGACCATGCCTTCAGTCGCACTCCTTTCTCTCTGCCCTCCTTCATCCCAACCCTGTCCCCACCCTCTGCTTGGGTCCCGATCCCTGACCTTGGGACATCCTCCAGACGTGAAAGGTGCCCTAGAAATGTAATTTTGTTGTGAATGTTGCTGTTCCTGACAACCCTTGTGAATTACCCTTTGAGTAAGCTCTATTATTATCACCTGGCTCAGTTGGTAACACTGTTGCCTCTGAGTCAGAAGGTTGTGAGTTCAGACCCCAACTCTAGGCCCAACACAATGTGCGGTGCTGATGGGGTGCTGCAAGGTTGAATGAGATGTTGAACTGAGGTCCCGTCGGTATATTCAGGACTGCTGTGAGTCATGGCCTTCAGCAAATACTGGGTAACACTTCCATTCTACATCAATTGCCTACTTTGGATAAGATATACATAACATTTGCTCATCTGAAGGTCATAACAAAGGTTCTGATGAACAGAAACATTTAGTCTCATTCACCAACAATATAATGACTACGTGGATTTATCTAATGCCCTCCACGTAGGTTAGTGTCTCAGAGTGCTTAATTACACAATTGCTTTCATTCCGTTAAAAGAATATTCAATGAATCCAGTAACAGCCTCAGTCACCTTCCAGTTAACCCATTCCAGCTTCGATACAGGAGGCTGAGAAATAATTAAAACAATACTTTAATTGGGAAATTGAACACCGGCTGAATATATAATTGTTTAGAACTGTTAAGCTCCAACAGGCTGGCGTGTATTGCTTAGAAGTTCAATAAAAAATCTACAGAACTGATCCAGTTGACAGATGAGGAATCAAGATCTGCTTAAAGCAAATAAGTTCTAGATTGTCAAACTGTATTTCTCAAAAAGTATACAGTTAGCAGATCAAATTCCATTCACCGTAATTATTCAAATTAAATTGACAGCATATTTGGATGAAAGGATTCCGGTAACTGGAAAAAAAAATCCTGCCAGTGGATTATGATGGACAGTCAGAAGAATTATCTTTAATTGCCCTTAAAGGGGAGTAATCCTGCTTCCTTAGGAAGGGAACTATCTGAAGAAGATAAGGCATTGCCTGGAACAAATTTCTGTGGTGAAGGCTGTGGACACAGTTGAAGAGATGCTCCAAAGTCAGCAAATGCTTTTTCAAGAAGATCCGGGCACAGTCTGTCATTTTAAGGCACATAAACGTATATGGGTTGTATTTTCTCTTTCAGACCGACCAGCTGCTATATTATTCCTTGAATGATGCTGTTGGAAGCAAATAAATGAAAAGGGTGAAATCAGGCCATATTTGGGTTGTAGCAAACAGGTCGCAAGCATTGGATATGATAATTATGAAAGTTGTCCTTAGCAATCGGTTCTGAACAATATGTTTGGGACCAAACGTACACTGTCTTCGAGAGAATGCTTTTTTCAGCCCTTGCTGAAGATTTGATATTCCCAACATGTATTCACTTTAATGAGGATACATTCAGACCCTCAATTGTTGCATGGCTACCTCATCAGGTAGCAGCTTATTTTTAACTCATGGACCAGTGAAGAAGCTCTGGGAGCTGTGAATGATAGTGGGCTACATCATTGTAGACAATATTGAATCTTCAGCAGGCTGATCAAAACAACTCTACCAGAGTCGCAGAGCAGTATACTTCCCTTCTCTTCATATTTTAAGGATATGCTTTCACCATGTGTCAGCCTGGCTCAATTCATAGAATTTTTGCTTTTGCCTTTGAGAAAGTTAAGGGTACAAGCCCCCACGTCAGCAATTGGAACTTGTATAGTTTCTACTGTCAGTCAAATGCAGGGCTTGGATATGTGCTACACTGTTCAGAGAAGGGGTGGGGGAAGTGGGGCGGGGGGGGGCAATGAAGATGGATTGAGGGAGAGTGTTCCAGAGTGTTGGATCATAGTGGCTGAAAGTGTGACCTTCAATGGTGAGGCGGAGGATACAAGCGACAATCAGGAGGCTGGTGCCAGTTGAGTGGATAATGGATTGGGGAGTGACAAGATCGGAGAAGTAGGGAGGTGCCAGGGAGTGAGTGGCTTTGAACACACTAATAAGGACCAATGATAATAAGAGGCACGAGGAGCTGTCCCCTCCATCCAGTCAGCCATAGATCATTCCTTGCAGTTTTTTAAGGGGGCATTGCTTAAGCTTTCAATAGTGTTGCACTCTAATTTACAGTGCATCCATATGTTGCTCATTTAAACAAAGACTGGGATCAAGCTCAATATTAAATTGGTCCTGGAAGTATATTTTTAAAAAGTTGATTTATTCAGGCGGAGCAGTAAGTGCCGACATTGAAGAAAATCCTTATATACAACTAAGAGAATGATGTGGTATGTGATGTGATATTTATCTAGAATTATTCAGTTATTCTCAGCCACGGGAGCAGCAATTGAATGCATCTTTACTAAATAGAATAAATTGATTAAAACCATTGCTTAAAATTGGTTTTACATGTTAAAATTGAAAGCTAATAGGTGTATCAAGGCAGAAATATACATTTTAACAATCCTAAGCAGAACAATCAGGGTTGCACTTTGAATTCTGATTAACGTAGAGAAATCCATTATCCTGAAGTCAGGGAAATGTTCAATAATAGTCTTATTACCTTAATAAAGTGTTGGGACAGAATGCCTGGAATTTCTATCCTTGTGATAATTATCTTGGCACATATCACATTATCCTACAGAGGAGTTATTGTATCTATTTTATATAAGCACTATATAGCATCATAATGATCCATACACATCAATAAAATCTGAGATTCAATCCATTCTCCCTGTTGGGTAAATCAATTTCAGTCTAGTTCATGTGAGCAGGTTGCTGGGTTCAGCCAGCTCCTTGGGACATCCTCCCGACGTGAAAGGATCAATAGAAATGTAATGTATAGAAAATATTTTGTTTAACTAAAATCTCACCTCAGTTTAAGATGAAGATGAAGTTTGGGAAAACTAAAAAATGCTGATGTTTTTATATATATATATAAATCAATGGGAAAGAGAATTCCAGTGCTTGGGATTTGAGTGAGAATTATCTCAGATCTAGCAGTAGTGAAGGAACATCTCCAAATATTAGGCATTTGATAATGGGTAAAATGTTTCACCCCTTTATCAATTGCTAATTTTTCCCCTTTGTAATTAAGTGTGTAATTAACTCAGGATCCTAAGATTCAGAATGAATGAGATTATTGCTAGCTTTATTATAAGAACAGAAGAAACTCCGTATCAATAAAGCACAGTTTAGGCCATCAAGTCTGAACCTCCCACAATCCATAGTCACCTGTATTGATCCCTCAAACACTATCTTTTACGCATCCAACTTGAATTTTTATCAATTGCTTTTCACATGTCTCCTCAGCATGCACCACAATGTCCATTTTAGACGTTTGCTGATATGGTTCAATAATTAACTCCAAGTGACAGGCTTGACATCACAATGTCAGACTTAATTCAATCCTCTGTGGCCATCTCGGTAGCAGTCTTTTGAGTCTGGTCTGCAGCACTCCAGAGTTCTCTGAATGGCAACCTATGTAGTTTCAAGTTGTACACCTTCACACAATCTGAGGTCCACAATCCTCAGCTCCCACCAACCTGCGCCCAATCCTCTCTGTAATCGGGTAAGCAGACTGTATCCCTCCAGGCACAGGGAAGTTGTTGTATGTTGATGGCATACGTATGTGGAACCGGTTTAATTTGGATACTCTTAAGCAATGCGGACGTGTTTCTGCAGCAAGGCCAAACAAATGTTAAATATCACAGCAACAATAACAATAAATATTACAGCAATAATAATTGCATTTGTATAAGGCCTTTCATGTGGTGTAGCATCCCAGAGCACTTTATCCCTTTAACCTTTCAGCCTTTCTTCAGCAGATACCTATCCTGCGCTTCGCTTTAATAATAATAATTAATAATAATAATTCTTGCATTATTGATATAGCGCTTTTCACATCTTCTAGGCATCTCAAAGCGCTTCAAAGAAGTGAATTGACTGTATATTTGTGGGTGAACCACAGCAGTGTCCCACAAACAGTCATGGATTGAAATGACCAATTTTATTATTGTATTTTTTTATAAGGGATTATTATTAGGCCTGCCCTTTGGGGGAAAATCCTTTCCGCTGATCTCCATTTTTTTCTACTTACTAGTAAATTTTGTCCTTTGTTCTCTGATTCCACAGACACAGATCAACTTAAATACCCTGCTTTCATCGACTTCAGAAAACTTCAGGCGTTAGGCTTTGTCATAATTAATTGCAGCATAGATTCAAAACCTGGGTAACCTTAGGGAAAAATAACAAAGGCAAGTTTTGGTTTTGTCTTTCGAAATATTGCTTGGAAATGTTGGACACGGGGCAAGACAATTTCAGTTGAGCTGAGTAGGACCATGATAACAGTTGCAGCATGAACAGTAAGGGAAAACTGCTGTGAACAAACAAAATGGCATCAAACCAATAATTGAGTTAAAGCATACTGATGCAGCACATTTTTTTCTTCATGTTTGTTTTCTAGATGGAGGCACCATCCTTCAGATGACATCCCGTCTGCCTGTCCAAATGGATGTTAAAGATCCCATTGCCCCATTTGAAAAGAGAAGGGATTTTTGCCCTGGCCAAAAATCAGTGCCCTGACCAAAATCTTGCAAAATTGGCTGTTGTATTCACCTACAAAAAAACAAATAGTTGCATCATTTTGCACTCTAATCCTTGAAGTGCTTTGAGATGTCTCAACAGCACGATGGTAAATGCAAGGATTATTAGTACTACTGTTGCAAAAACACAATGAGGAGAAACTAAATGAATACAAATGATTGATTTTCTAAACCATAATGATAGACTGCAGATGCTTTGAATGATGATATTGAAAACTGGATGGGTATCGATGAGTGAGACTCCCAATAACTTATTTTAATATAATGGCGTTCCAAAAAGAGAGTTTGTGTTTTTAAACTCAGGAGGGAGAGCATGAATATTCAATTTTAATTGAATTATTTTGCACCAAATTACTGTTTGATTTGCTTTACTTTAAGGGAGAGTTAACGTATGTAACAGTTTGGAAAGTTTTGATGCTAAGGTAGATTAGTGGGTATGTGGGACAGGGAAAGATGATGTGTTGACAATGAATTTTATTGGTTTTTTCTGCTCCCAAAAAAATGCGGAACATTCCAATGTTCCAAAGTGATGGAGGGTGACTGATATACCAATGGAATTTGTATTTCAATATGGACCAGAAGAGGGCACCTTGGCAACAGAGTCCCACATGATCAGCGTGCACTACCTTTGCATAGTGGGGGATGTGAGCATCAGAGAGTCCGGTGATATTTGACAATCCAAGGGTACTTCGACCTCATACAATTAAACTTTCACAAAAATATGAGTTATATAACGCAAAACGTTCTTGGGAGATTTGAAAGTAAATCTCCTGCTCATGTTACTAAATACAAATCAAGAAACACTGGTGCTATATTATATTATAATTAAGCTGGGAATCCTGGGGGAGATTGTGGAATGAATATTTGAATTAATCCTTTAGTAAAACGAGACAAAATCTGACCAAGTGCACATAGGAGAAATTAGGTGTGTCCTTCATTTAGCTCAGGAAAACTTTCTTGCATCACAAACCAAACTTCAGAATTAAGTTGTGTGGAATATGTGATCATGTTTGGTCAATCGGTTCCCAACCTTAGCTGGAGTACCCAGATAGCCTGCAAAGTGTTTTTTATGCCCTTTCAGTGTGAAAGGCACTATACAAGTGAAAATTATTTTGTATTTGAATCACATCACAAGTAGCATTGTTCACCCATAAAATAATAATTCAATAATATTCTTCATATAGCACTTTCGTGTCGAGAGGGCAACTCAAAGAGCTCCACCAAATTTATTGAAAAGTGAGGTGATTGTATATTTTGTAGGCAACATTGGCATGGCGTTTGGCACGCAATATTATCCCACAGGCTTGAAGTGAAAGATCAATTTCATCTGAGGGAGTGTCGGCCCAGACGTTTTGAGAAACACATTTCCTTTTTTGAATTGTGCCTTAACATCTACTTGAACAGATAGAAGGGACTTCAGTTTAACATATCATGTGAAGGACAACACCTCCCACAGCCCAGTGCACCCCACACACTGCATTGGATTAACTGTGAGTTGAAACTCATGGGGCTTGGCCAATTGCATTAGACCAATACAGCAGATATCCCGCGCGCAAGCTTGCACACACTCACACCCTGCCTACCTTGTCATCTATCCCCCCTTTTTCCCCTGGTCCCACTTCCATGGCTGTTTGTTGGACACTGCTGTGCGCAATTTGGCTGCTGCGTTTCACCCACAAATATACAGTTAATTTTCCTACTCTTCTTCATCCTGCCCCGACTCCTCCCTCCCTGCTCTTGTCCCTATCTAACTGTGCAGCACCTTGGGACATCCTCTTGACGTGAAAGGCGCTATATAAATGTAAGCTTTGATTGATTGATCGGTCGGTCAGTCGATCGATCGGTCGATCGATCGATCGATCGGTCGATCGATTGATTGATTGACAAATTTACTCTTTTATATGCAGAATGAAATATTTGGGAACATACAATACTGCAGAGAAAAGTTGTGAATCATTGCCAAAGTCTAACAAGGTTGTGGGAATGCAGTGACCAACTTCCTGTATAAGCGATGGTTTTTGTGCCTCATTTATTTTTGTTATTTTCATACTCATGTTTTTCATGTGAAATTAAATAAGTCATGAAAAACATCTATGAAAACTTACCTTTAATGTAAAGGAATAGACAAGCATATTGGGTTTCCAACATTAAATGTGTTTCCAGAATGAAATTGGTTTGCAATATTAAATAGGTTTGCACTATTAAATGGGATTGCAGTATTAAATGGGTGTTTGCAGTATGAAATGAGTTTGTAGTACAGTATACATTGTTCCCTTAAAAATGTGAACAGGGGACTGTTCAATCAAATTCAGAATGAATTGCCTCTCTTTATAAATCAATAACATTCATTTATATATATTGTGGCTCCATGTCAACTGTTTCATCTGAAGTTGGTGTCTCACAGTTTTGCCTGCACATGTACATTTAAATTTTAATCCCTCTCCCATTTTCAAACTAATAGTTCCCATGATTGTCAACTGATTCACATTGAAAAATGTTTCATCGAACTCTATATTGTCATGGTAACTGGTTTTGTTTAGAAAAACTGCAGCAACTGTGATATTATCACCAGATCCGGTTATATCACTGACAGTGATTCTCATCACACCCACATACAGCCCCCCCACTGAATGTATCAGCATGTCTGTAATTAAGCTTACATTGTCGCTGCAGGTAGTAGACCTTTAGATCTGACTAACTCAAGTTTACATCCCATTCATCACAATATAAACAACAATTTGCACTTCTATAGTGTCTTTATTGGCAATATAATATCTCAAAGTGTTTAACAAAGATAAAGTGGAATTTCAAGGGAGTAAGTGGGAGGTGGTCAAAATATAATCAAAGAGATAGATAATAAAAATAATAGTGTTTGTTGCGTTTAATATTGTACCTTTAATGTTGGAAGGATGTCTCAAAACTCTTCACAGCTTACCGTGTAAACTATAAATCTTCAAATGGGTTTGAAAAGCTGTGAGGGAAGGCAGGGGCAATACAGAACAATATCAGGAAGAGGGTTCCAGAGGGTGGGGCCGAGGAGATGAAAGATCATCAACTGATGTTGAGGAGAACAGGTCATGGGGTACACTGGCAGTAGGGCTGAAGGCATGCAGGGTTGGGGACAAGAGAACAGCTGCTGAGTTAAATGCAATTGATAAGAACATAAGAATTTGCTAGGCAAAAGAAAAACAAGGTCCTAGTTTGCCTTCCATCCTGGCAGTCGTTGACATGTGATGTCCCAAACTATATACCATATGTAATCCAAGATATTATTTTCTAGCATAAATCTAATCTATTCTTGAAACAAATGATATTTTCTGCCTCTATTGTCACACGAGGGAACCTGCTCCATATAAGACCATAAGACCATAAGAATTAGGAGCAGGAGTAGACCATTCGGCCCTTCGAGCCTGTCCCACCATTCAATAAGATCATGGCTGATCTTCTGATGTAATTCTAATTACCTGCCCCATCCCTATATCCCCTAATCCCTCTATTTAAAAAAAAATCTATCAGTCTCAGCCTTGAAAATGTTCAGGGACTGAGCATCCACAACCTTCTGGGGTAGTGAATTCCATAAATTCACTACCATCTAAGTGAAGAAATGTTTCCTCAACTCCGTTCGAAAAGGCTGACCCTTGATTTTAAGACTGTGACCTCTGGTTATAGATTCTCCTACCAGGGGAAACAGTCTACTTTATAAATTCACTACTCTCACAATGCAATAATATTTCCGCAGATTTGATCTGAATTTATCCCCTTCTGTTGTAGACCATGTCCTCTGGTTCTACAGTACATCCTTACCAAAATCCAGATGTACAACATCCACTGCCTGACCCTTGTCAAGCTCCTTTGTCATATAGATAAAGAAAACCAGTAAATGAGTTTGGCAAGATATTCACTTTCTAAACCCATATTGGTGGAGACTAGGACACTGAATATATTTAAAGAGCAGATTGCTGCTATAATAATAATAATCTTTGCATTTGCTATAAAGCCTTATCATGTCTTTGACATATCTCAAAGCTCTTCACAGAAAATACTGTAAAGTGAATTGACTGTGTACTTTGTGGGCGAAAAGTGGCAGCCAATTCTGCACAGAAGTGACTCTCAAACAGTCTTGGAGTGAACAATTTACTATTACTTTTTGAAGGAATTATTACCCCAGAAAAGTAATCCCCCAATGCACTAACAGCTGGGTTCCTACTTACCGCTAGGTAAACAGAGGTGTGTGGAGTAAGGAAACTTGCTCAACATTTCACCCTGTTAGGATTTGAACACAGATCTCTCGCTTGCGAGGCAAGTGCTCTTACTTACCACTGAGCTACAGGACGAAGGATGTTCAAGAGAGTTGAGCTCAGATGTGCCATAAAAACTTGTTCATACAAACAAATCTTGTGATGTGGAGGAAATATGGAATGTTTAAACCCTTCTTTTATGGTGTGACCAATTTGTCTTCTTTAAACTAACAATGACACATGAAGGTTTAGACAGTATAACATACATTATACCACAATAATAAAATTGGTCATTTCAATCCACAACTGTTTATGGGACACTGCTGTACGCAATCGGCTGCCGCGATTCGCCCACAAATATACAGTCAATTCACTTTACAGTATATTCTGTGAAGCGCTTTGGGATGTCGATAAGATGTGAAAAGCGCTATATCAAATGCAAGGATTATTATATTATATCATATTATATTATATTAGATTACATTAGAAATAGGAAGACAGATACATAATCCTATGAAGCAGAATAAAGAAAGTAATGTAATTGGGAAAAAAAATGTGTATGCGAGTAGTCATGTGTCGAGTTGTAGATGTCTTATTATTTATACAAATCATAAATGTCTTCTGCAATATTTAAAACCATGGCCATTGGTACTAAGGTATGTGGGCAGGTGAATAACACAAGGAGAAATATTATACATATCTAATTAATACATATTATACATATATGCATACATACATAATATTATACATATCAGTATTATACATAAGGGTCCTTGACCCATATGTATAGGTTCAAGGATAGGGTCAAAGGGTGATTTGATGGAGGTATTTAAGATGATAAAGGAATTCCATAGATAGATATTCAGCAGATTACGGATACGCTATTTCCTCTGGTGGAGGAATCCAAAACAAGGGGGCATAGTCTTAAAATTAAAACTGGGTAATTTAAGAATGAATCAGGAAGCATTTTTTCAATCAAAGGGTGGTAGAAATCGGGAATGTTATCCCTCAAAAGGTCGTGGATGCTAGATCCATCCACCTCTTCAAGAGTGAGGTTGATAGATTTTTGGTAGGTTAGGCTGTTAAGGGATATGGAGAGAAAGCGGGAAATTGGAATTCAAAGGATTAATTGAGGTACAGATCAGCCATGATCTAATTAAATAGTGAACAGGTTTAAAGGGCTGAATGGCCTACTCCTGTTGCTATGTAATCAACTGTTCAAATCCCTTCATGCACTCACACTTCCTCAACTATCCGATTTGCCTACCCACTCCCACTCACACTCGCTGCCTCTGTTTGGCCAGCTCCAGCCTTCTTTTTCTCTCTCAGCCCCACCAAGAGAGACTATACTTTCATCCACTACTGCCCGAAGCTCTGGAACTCTCTTCCTCAGTACCTCCATGTTGGCCCCTCCCCACTCTCAAAGACTTTCCTATTTCATCATATTTACAGTCACCTCCCCTCTCCCCCTGGCTCGGGGTTAGACTCCGCCACTGTTAAGTGCACCAGGACGCTGCCCCGAGTGAGAGCATTATATATATATATATATACAAGTTGTTGTTGTTGTTGTACACCCACAACACAGAAACAGCCCTGATCAAAGTTACAAATGACATTCTTTCCATCTATGACCCTCTATCTCCTTGTCCTCCTTGACCTCTAAACTGCCTTCAACACCATTGACCAATCTATCTGCATCCACCACCTCTCCTCTCACCTCAACCTTCACGGTTCTGTCCTTCAATTATTCAGCTCATACACCTCATATCACCTGCACTTCATCTCTACAAACGGTTTCTCCTCTAGTACCATCTTGTGCGGCATTCGTCAGGGCTCCATCCCTAGTCCCCTCCTCTTCAACATCTGTGTACGCTCCCTCTTGGGGTTTTCATCCACAGAATGGTGTCAACTTCCTCATGTCTGCGGATGACACCCAACTCTATCTCTCTGCCTCCACCCTCGACTCCAGGACCATTACTGTCTTGACAGAATGTCTGTCAGACATCAAGTCCTGGATGAGACCTATCTTTCTTCAATTGCACACCAACAAGACCAAGGCCCTCCTGATTGGCTCTCGTCACTGCCTCCACACCTCAGGCATTGATAGCATCACCATTCATGGATGCACACTCCATCTCACTAAGCCAGTTTGTTGAACCCTCAACTATCCCTTCTACTCCACATGTCCAGCTCGACCAATGTTTCACACTGCACACATTCATAACATCCAAGCTTAACTATGCAAACTCCTTACCTGTCAGCCTCCCCAACTCCTCACTTCGCAGGCTGATCATCCAGAACTCTGCAGCCTGTGTCTTCTCCCACACCAGGGTCTGTGACCCTATCACCCCCTTCCTCGCCCAACTCCACTGACTTCCCATCACACATATAGTTCAAAGTCCTCATCCTCACCATCAAAACTCTCCATGACCTTGATCCACCCTAACTCTGTAACCTCCTAAGCCCCCTACCAACCTGTCCGCACCCTCAACTCAGTGGGTTCTAATGTGCTTCATATCCCCCACTTCTCCTGCCCCACAATTGATGGGTAAGCCTTCATCCATTTGTCTTCACCCTCTGAAACTCCATCCTCCACAGAGTCCTACCCTCTCCCATCCTTTGCCTCATTAAATATCCACCTCAAAGCCCACCTGTTCGACTGTGCTTTTGATCAACCTCTTTCTCCACCCTGCCCTCAAATCTCTCCAATTCTGACCCCCAGCTCGTATCTGAAATTCTGCCTGTCCAGCGCCTTGGAAAGTCTTCTCAACGTGAAAGTTAGTATACAAATGTAATTGTGTTGTTGTTGTTATAATAATGTAATAAAATAATAAGAACCATTGCATTTCATGGAATCCTGTAGCTCAGTGGTTAGAGCACTTGCCTTACAAGCGTGAGACCTGTGTTCAAATCTAGGCAGGTCAGGGCGAAACCTTGGGCAAATTTCTTTAGTCCACACACTTAATAATAATCCCTCCAAGAAAAAGAAAATGAATAAAATTGATCATTTAAATCCACAACTATTTGTGGGACACTGCTGTGCGTACTTGGCTGCAACGTTTTTCCCACAAATATACAGTCAATTTACTTTCAGTATATTCTGTGAAGCACTTTGAGATGTCTAGAAGACGTGAAAAGCGTTATATCAAATGCAAGGATTATTATTATTCTATAACACCTGCAATTTTGCAAAGCACTTCTCTGAGATTTTCTGTAAATTATAGTGACTGCATTTGTAGTATCAGCGGGTAGCAGCTCAAAGCTTCTGTGCTGGTTTTGATCCCATTCCCATTTGGTGTTGAAATGAGGGAACTCCCAATTGAGCCAGGCATACTGTACTTGAAGCTCAATCATCCTTCTAGATTATTTAAGAGCTTTCAACAGAGATTGGAGGCGGCAATGATGTGCAGCTGTTGGGTTTACGCTGCATCACAATAAATTAGCTTGACTTGAAGCAGACTTCCTCCAGCATGCTTCTTGTACAATTTGCCCTAGCTCCAAACCAATTTGTAACAATTTGTACTGCACATTTCACGTCAAATTGCTGCCCAGCTATTTGAAATGTGAAGTATAAAGGAGGATGAGTGAATGAGCTATACTAAAAGGTGAATGTTCATTGAACCAATGTTCAAAATGATATTTTGTTTACATTTTTATCTTACATCAGTTGGTAGCACGCTCTGGGTTGAAGTCTTAAAAGATCTTGAGCTCATAGTTTAGACTTTCAATCCAGCTCCACATTGTCAAAAAGCACAACATCAACAGATTGGTACGGATGACAAAAGCTTTGTTTCAAATGATCTCATCCCTCCAGTATATCCACCCTATCATTTTTCCATCACAGCATCAAGCTGTGAAATATATTGGCCTCAACCTAACAGCTTTCATGTTGACAGAAAGTCTCAAAACTCTTCACAGGAATTTCTGTAAACTGAAACGACTGTATTTTTGTAGTTATCTGCCATGCTGCCGGCAATGTATGTTATAATTCCTCTTATTTAGGTTGTAGATCAGAACACACAAGTACGTTATATTGGAAGACAAAGACCAGTCACTTAAACTCTGTGGAGAATTATATTGTGTTTTCCCATTAATAGAACTAATATGCTGAATAATATCAATATGTAATAGTGCAAAGGACCATCAAGGACAAACACTAGACTAATTTAGTAAGCTAACAATAACTTCATGACTTATCAAATCTAAAATGAAATCTAGTTTTCAAATTACATTCATTCAGTGAGCCAGTATGACATCTTAATTAAAGCTTCACCATCAGTTTATTATCATGTGTTTTTTTATATATTGTTTAGTCCTGTCTTCAATGTAGGTTCGACCAAATGAAATAGTTATTGAACTTGATTCCCTCTCATTCAATGATATACTCGCAGCTAAGGAATAGCATTGGGAAAAGCCCAGAAGCTGAACAGTGGCCCAAACTGTGAAAATGGGCAGCCAGTTACATGGGACCTATACAAGGTTTTATTACATTGAGACCCAAAGATAGATATACAATCAGATGAATAATGGCTTTTGATTTGAGCCTGTTATTACAGAATTAACAACCCTGACTGTTTATGAAAACTGAAAGGTAGAACTGGATGAAATATATAAAAGTATTTTCATGGTAACAATGGTAGGAAATGTTTAATGCTAATAAGCAAAGACCCTCCCCCCCACAACTCTTCAGCACCTTGGGACATCATCCTGACGTGAAAGGCTCTCTACAAATGTAATTTTATTGTTGTTGAGTATAAATAATTGAAAGGATAGAAATAATGGTCAACAAATGGTATTGGAGCTCTGGCTGATGTTTGTTTACTGTGATATTCCCTTTTTTTAGTGTTAATCTCTGGCAGGCTCAAACCCAGCCAGCCATACCAGTGGGCAATCAGAAACCACTTTCAGAATTTGTTGCAAGAGTTAATAGCACTTTATGACCCTGGGTTGACAAACGAACAAGCTGATCATCCCATATGTGGCCATACATCATCACTGACTTCAATGGGAAATGAAATCACAAACACGTCACTGGCATGAGGATCTCTGGCTTTAGAAGAACATACGACCAAAGATCAAACAACTCTTCTGGAATTAGATTGTACTTGTGCAGACTGTGATGGAAAATTATGTTGTACTGTTTTGTGGAACTATACATTTCATCTGTAGGATCACAATGCTGAAAGAAAACAAACTCATTCATGTGTTTGCTTTGAAAAATGTTCTCCTTAAGAATGCTTAATACCCAAGAGGTCGCTACGAGACTGTTGGGTCTGTTGGGTTCTGAGCAATGAGCAGATTAAGACCATCTTATTCTCTGTAGCCTTCCTTTAATTAAGGACCTGAAAACCATAGACTCTCAGCAACGAATTCTTTGAAAATTCTTTACTTAATAAGAAATATTAAGTTTGTTAGTTCAATTATCACACAGGTCTAGAAGGCGTAAAAAGCATGATAACAAATGCAAGGGTTATTATTATTAAATGTTCGTATCAAAGTCAGTTGGTAAATTCACAAACAGTGGGCAATGGGCTGCCGTGTTTTGTTTATGATACATAGTCTATTCAACAATAACAACAAATTAAATTTGTACAGTTTAGTTAAAATATATTCTGTGAAGGTCTTTGAGAGCTCTCAACTATGTCATAAGGTGATAAATAAAGAAATATTATTATTGTAACCTAATGGATTTTGTAATCAGCCAACCTTGTCAAATTGAATGGTGAATAATTCAAAGAATTTATAAGATTTCAAGTGTAGGAATATTCTAGCCATTTATTTTGCACAATTCAGAGCTAACTTGCTACACACTGCTGCTATACCCAGTGGCTTAACTGAGACCTAGAAAGCCTCTCCAGCAGAGCACAAGTGACCATCAGCTGTCACTGGGTCTGAATACGTGGAAGTTCAACACGCATCACTGAGCTCATCATTTTATTCACCATTCAATTTATCTAATCATTTATTGATGATTAGATAAATCATTAGATAGATAAATCTAATAGATTAGATAAATTAAGACTGTCTCTGCCTTTGATTTTATTAAGCAATCTATTTAAATCTATTTAACACATCTATTACCATGCTGTTCTAAATAAAATATTTCAGCAATACCGAATTATTGGTTCCCTCTTGTGGAGAGAAATGGATTAATCTCAAGAACAAATGTGTATTTACATACTGCATCTAGTGAGTTTTTCCATACAACAACAGAATTTCTTCCAGCCGGATTTGATTTGTAATTCTAAGCAACAGGACTGGAAAATAACTTCTATATAACATCAGAATTTATAGATTATATAGAGTATCTACCTTCTTATGAGCAAGATGAGAATAATTCAAAAATTCATTATTTGGGAAGATTTTATGCATACGATGTGATACGAATGAAAGGTTCTCAACACAATCAGCTTCCTATGCAGTATCTGTAAGCTGCCTGTACTCTCAATAGGCATGAGAAATATTTAAACAAATTAAGAGAACATTATTCATAATGTTTTATGTATCACAAGATTTGTGCAAAATTATTTTAAGAATTTGTTCTAGTTTATGCAATTCTCAAGGGTGTCTCATTGATTCTGTTGTAATGCCACCTTACATAAGTGCGGTATGATGCATAAGGGTGAAAAATCTGATGTTTTATTTGTTAATTAGCAATGCAAATATTAGCAGATTATTGGAATTTCAGTCACTATGATTGTCAAAAAAATCACACAAGATTTGTATATTTAAACAACAACAACAAAATTACACTTATATAGTGCCTTTCACATCAGGCGGACGTCCCAAGATAGTCAATGTTTCAGACCCGAGCTGGGGTCGGGATCAGGGCGGGTGGAGGGAAAGGAAGGGAATAGGGGTGACCGATGGGATCGTAGAAGAGGAGGGTCTTGAGTTGGGACTTGAAAGAGACTAGGAAGTGGATGAGGCGGAGAGACTGCGGGATGGAATTCCAGAGGTTAGGGGCTGAGTGGCTGAAGGCTCGTCAGCCGATGGTGTGGCGGGTGGGTCAGAGGACATGGAGCAGAGCGGAGGGAGCTGGCAGGTTGGTAGGGGGCTAGGAGGTCGCACAGGTAGGGTGGAGGGAGGCCATGGAGGGCTTTGAATGTGAGGACCAGAATCTTGAATTGGATCCTCTGGGTGATGGGGAGCCAATGGAGTTGGGCGTTTCAAACCATTTGATCTCATCCCTCCAGAATGCATACCTCATCATCCTCCTATCACATTATCAAGCTATTTTTTAAAAGAGTTCAATGTCCTGGCCTCAACCATATTTCAATGGCAACCTGTTCCAGATATTAATTGTCCTGTGAGTAAAGAAAACCTTCTTGAAATCTCTTATGATATTGCCTTTTGAAACTCTAAACCTATATCCTTTTGTTTTATGTCTTGGTGCATCTTGAAAAGTATTGTTTGGTTTACTTTTTTAGTCCTATTTAAAACTCTATACACCTCTATAACTTCCCCTGTGAATCATCTTCTCTCAAGACTGAAGATCTCTTGCTTGTCTGATCTTTAATCAGTCATATCTCAGTCTTCAGAATACCTGCAGAGCTGAAACTTTAAAAACATTGTACTGCAATAATTTCTGTTGCGATTCATTATTTCTAGATCAGCAACTGAGTCATCTGCTGTCAATGGATAATGCGAAGACCTAAGATGTTTTTCTTTTTGGTGAAGAAAATTCAGTTCGGCTTTTACATGTATATTTGTAACTTGGCAATTTTTTGCACATTGTGGAACTTTGTAATTGTTAGCTTTGTAACCTGATATATGTCAGTCTTCAGAATGATCACAGCATCCATATGTATGAATGGGTTTGCAATTTCTCTCACTCTTCTGAACACAAACCTAATTTCTTACATTTCTTTGCATTTGACAGATCTGTTTAATTAAGCATACATAAATTCAGCTCCTATAAAAGAAAACAGGCTAGGGTTATATGTGTCTTTTCTGGGATGTGTCCTCACTCAATAGTTTCTCTTGAAAGGCTAAATTCCCAATTAATTTGATTTGATACTTGCAGGAAACCTTCTGAAGATTAATACTGTAAGGCAATTCAAAATCTCTCATTCTTTTTACTAACAATATCGTGCAGCAATTTTCCTGGATAGTAACATAGCACAAAATAACACATCAAAGTCAAATCAAAACATATCAGCCAATCACAATGTGAATATATTAGCAACAATGACAATTTTATTCTGAAGGAGTTCATGAGCCTACATTCTGTAAAGTTTCAGAAATCATGTAAGCCAGTTGTGAATTCCTCTACGCTCTATGAAAATAGTTATCAAACAAGCTGCATGGTTCATCCAATTCCTTCCATCCATGTAGTTATGGATAAAGCCATTTGGATTTACCTATGTTTTTCCATAGGGTTAAGGGACTGTGCATTGTTGCAGTTGCTGTACATGAGACATTAAACTGATGCCCTGGCTGCCTATTCAGATGGACTCTGATCTCCTCTCTCCCCAAACCAGCATCCGTTGCGTTCGCTCCACCGGGTCTGGCCTCCTCCATGTCCCCCGAATCCTCCGCTCCACCCTCGGCGGCCGGGCCTTCAGCCACTACACCCCGAGGCTCTGGAATTCCTTTCCTCACTCCCTTCGCCTCGCCCCCTCCTTTCTCAGTTTCAGGTCCCAGCTGAAGACCTTTCTCTTCAACCGCACCTTTGGTCACCTTTCTACCCCTGCCCCTGGCTCGGTCCCGGGATCCGCTGTTGCGTAGCTGTTGTGAAGCGCTCTGAGACGCCGTCCCGCGTGGAGGGAATTGAAATTCGAATCAATCAAAGTTGTTGTTGTAGTTGTTGTCAGTAAACCCAATGACCTTGAAAATGTGAACCTCTTATAATAAAACCACATAACCAGCCAGAACAATAATTTAGTTTGGTAACAATACTTTAATTCAGACAGCAGAATATAGGTTTAAAGTGTATAGAGTTGTATAGCATTTTAAATGGGATTGAAAAAGTAATCCAAATAATACTTTAAAATGCACCAAGACAAAAGAGCACGAGAATATAGGATTAGCGTTTCAAAAGGCAATTTCAGAACAGTTAATAGAACTTTTTTTCTTCACCCACAGAAGAAATTAATTTATTTAATTTATTCAATTTATAATATTTAATTTATTTTCCCAGAGATTACTTTAAACTGAAACATATTACCAGGATGGTTAATTGAGGCCAGGATACTAGACTTGTTTAAGAAGCAGCTTGATCCTGTGATGAATGGATGGTGGGGTGAGTATTCTGGAAGGATGAGATCAGAAAGGTCAAAGAGTCTTCTTCACTGAGCTAGTCTTGTGATCTCATTGTAAATCGAAAAGCATTATTCAACCTTGTTTATAGTACTCCTGAGGGCACATTTGGACATTGAACATCTGATCTCACAAAGATATTGAAGATATAGGACATTTATTGTCCTAAAAGAAGGACAACAAATCATGTGACTGGTTTTCACCTTAATAATAAAAAAAATTCAGTTTCATTTCACCATCAAAACATCTCAAAGTGTTTCTCAAGTATTTACTATAATTTGCAATGGCTCTGCGTTTGTAAGTGAACCCATAGAAGAAAATCAAACTTGAATATTTATACATTCGAGAAAAGAATTTTGAGGGGAATCATTATCCTGTGTTGAAAATGTATAGAGGAATAGATGCCGCATCTATAAGCAGACCACTATAGGGCAGGGATTAGAAGAAATTGGTTTTCTCACGCAATAGCACATATGTGGAGCAGACTCTCAATCAAAGTACTGTTATGTGATGTTGATTTATTCTTCAAGGAAGAAATGGAGTTGTGAAGCTCAGTGGGAAGACTATTTGCTTCTCAAGTGGAAGACCTGGTTTTTATTCCTGGCAGGGCGAAACATTGGGCAAATTCCCTTACTCCACACACCTAATAATAGTCCCTCAAACAAAATTGGTCAATTCAATAATAATAATAATAATCCTTGCATTTGATATGGCACTTTTTATGTCTTCTGAATGTCTCAGAGTGAATTGACTTGACTGTATATTGTATACAATATATTTCTGTATATTTCTGGATGTAACGTGGCAGCCAATTGTGCACAGTTGTCATGGATTGAAATGACCAATTTATTATTGTATTTTTTTTCAAGGGATTATTATCAGGCTTGTGGAAGAAGGACCTAGCCAAAAGTCTCGCCCTGCCTGGAATCAAATCCAGATCTTTTGCTTACAAAGCGAGCACTCTCACCCCTGAGCAACAAAACTCCCACAACTCTTTTGGGGAAACTTCTGTGTGCAATTAGTTCCTGCGTTTTGCTTTGGTGGAGTTCTGTAGCTCAGCGGTTAGAGCACTTGCCTTACAAGCGAGAGACCTGGTTTCGATTCCAGGCAGGGCGAAACCTTGGGCAAGTTTCCTTACTCCACACGCCTGATGATATTCCCTCAATTGCGGATTGCAGTCCACAATAGGACAATTGAATATGTTTTGTTTGATATGTATGAACAGACCATTGGGAAGCCATTCATCTTATCCAACCTTTGTTATCAGTTTATAAAATCATAGCAAATCATTTCATCCCATTTCGCCTTCTTCAGTTTGGTTCAGTGGTAGCGCTCTTACCTCTTAGTCAGAAGGGTGTGGGATCAAACCAATGTCAATGTCTGGACTTCGAACGCAAATAGACTATGCAGTGCTGGAGGTACCATTCCCAATATAACATTTTAAATCAAAGTCCAATCTGCCTATCCAAATTAAAGATCCAATGGCACTATTCAAAAAGAGAAGGAGTTCCTCCCTCTATCTAACAATCCCATTGATAACATTGGTTACTCACGCCATGGCTGTTTGTGGGACATTGCTCACTGCAATTTGGCCTCTCATGAATTGCATAGTCACACCACTTATTTCAGTATTTCCTGTGAAGCACTTCTCAACGATGTAATAGATCGCAAGATCAATTGCAAGCATTATATTAGATTCTCTCCATACCCAATAATACCCTTAGTTCCCAAGTACTGTATCCACATACAGTATTTCCCTTTTAAACATTCATGTTAATTCTGTTCATACAGCTATCTGGGGTTATACATTTCACATTTTTACCACCCTGGTTTATAGGACAGATGCTTTCACCCTTTTTATGTGTTCTTGGTTTTTAACACAAGCTACTTTTAATTGGATTGCCCTTTTAAAGCTTTTTTTTTTTTAGTATATATTCCAGACATGTTGACAATCATTAGCAGTGGAAAGGTGATATTTGGAGTCTCACTGGTACAAAAAAGTTTGGTATTCCAATTCAGTTCCAGCACTAAAGAGCAAGAAGTTCAGAAGTAGTACAAATGTGTAACTTATCTAAGACTAGGCAGAGATTCATGAGAAAGAAAGATATTCAGAGGTGATAGTAGAAGAGAAGAGTTGCTGTGGTTGTTATTTACACTGACAGAGACCTACACAACACTGGTACAGTTGGGATCTTGTCATCAAAGCATCCACATAAAAATATTTGTTTGGCAGCCCCATTGTAGGGGTTCGGGTAGAATTGACATTGGGATATGTGTAACATTTAATCTAGAAACACGATTAATACCTTATTGGAAAGATCTTGCACCTGGAAGTGATGTGTTTCGGTATCTCCTATCGTTCATGTGTTATGACCCAAAATGTACTTCAGTTTTGCATTTTTCACCGCAATTGCACCTGGCGATGGTTGGAAGGGAAGTTGGAAGGGGAGAGGTAGCTGAGCATATTCCCTCCATATTGGTCTGGAGGACGCCCAGCTTCTCCTCAAAGCTGGAGTTAGAGGAGAGGATGGGCTAGGGTGGACAGAGGAGATTGTTGGTGGGGGAAAAGAGGAGTCTGGGGTTGTTCTTGACCTCCAAGATTATCTTGGAGTAAAAGATTTTGTTTTAGAAAATGGGAATGAGAGGTTTGCCCTGATCTTATAAAATGATGATGCACACTTGAAAGGCCAATTGGCTTTCTCTTGTCCTTCGTTCCTTTTGTTTTACAAGCCTTGTTCATCTACAAAATACACAGATACTATGCTGTACAGTAAATATTACATTAAATATGTAAATTATTGTTATTTTAGTATGTGATTCTCAACACCATCAAAATGGATAGGCACGTGAGACATCCACTGTGTCCATTATACAGGCTGCACACACTGAAGAGGAGCTTCACTGGGGAGTCAGAGAAAATGGTCACATCAATAAGAAGAGGGGGAGAGGTAGAGTGAGAATGACTGGCATCCACACGATGGGGGGTAGAGGGTGAGAAATTACACATATGGCTGGTTAGAGAGAAAGGCAGCTTTAGCCCATAGCCACTCATTGGGACAAAAATGTAGTTGTGTTTTTGCCAAGCTCAAAATTTTGCTTTCAAAAGAAAAGTCACAAGGTGGCATTTTGGCATCTTAACTCTATATGGAGAAAACTCATTGTTGTGGCAGATGAAGTGACAATTTAGCACCCTGAAACTGTGCATAGAATAACAGACATGCTTAGCAGTCAGCTACCTGAATAAAATAAGTGAATGTGTGCTATTACCATAAATAGACACACCCACGTGGAAAGCCATGAGAATTCATTGTTTATGTGGCTGAATTGGTTCATAATGGATGCGTCGTACATATAGTTAAAGAATTCTGAAATATATTCCAAGTAGTATAATAATAATAATCCTTGCAGTTGATATGGTATATTAAAACATTTTTAAGACATCTTAATGTGTTTCACAGAATATAATGCAAAGTTAATTATATGTACTTCAAGCAGTGTCCCACTGGGCAAACTAAATTCATGGACTGAAGTGACCAATTTATTACTGTATTTTTTAAAAAAAACATTTTTGAAGGAATTATTACCCACAGAGAAGTGATCCACTAGTCAACTAACAACTGGGTTCCTACTTACTGCTAGGGAAACAGAGGTGTGTGGAGTAAGGCAACTTGCCTGATATTTCGCCCTGCCAAAAATCAAATCCAGATCTCTTACTTGTAACATGAGTGCTCTAACCACTGTACTACATGATGACATGTACACGGGATGTTATAAGATCTTTTAAGATATACATGCAGATGGAAAAAATGATTAAATGAGCTAATTTGATACTAGTTTTATATACAACGGGTACGTGAACATGAAAATCATCAGATCATGTTGAATCTGCGTAAGACATTGGTTCAGTCACGATTGTTGTGTGTTGGGATGTTTTGTCTATTCTACGTCTGCGGTCTCCATGTGGGTTCCTGTGGAAAATGAATGTAAATTGTGTACCATTCAATGCAGGATGAGCACGTGTTTCACTTGTCACACCAAATGAGACACAGCACTTATCGCTTTGTTGTTTACATGCACAATAAAGCTCACTTATAAATATGTTTCATGTCTTCAATTGTTTTGTCAGGTCATAATGAAGCGTCTTGCAGTCTGTCCCGTAGCATCTGCTACAATCTTTAACAGTAACTGTAGCTTGGCAATGCGCTAAGCAATGCTTCTGGAATGTCCTCAATGTACAGTATCTGCATGCTTATGCATCATCCCCATCCTCACCAGGTGCACTGCCACCCCATCCCCTACGATCCTTGTCCTCACTTTGAAATCCTTCCGCGGTCTTGCTCCACCCTACCTCTGCAGCTTTATTAATCCATATCAACCAACAGCTCCCTTAGCTCAGCAGGCACTGGGCTGGATTGCCTTGATTTGCTGCTCAGAATTAAATTTTGATTTCACGTTGGTGTCGTTAAACAACTGTCTGGATTTGGGAGAGTGATTTCCAGTGAATAATAATCCTTGTATTTGATATAGCGCATATAACGCCTTATCACGTCTTTGAGACGTCTGCAAGCACTTCATAGAATATACTGTCAAGTTAATTGACTGCATATTTTGTGGGCACAAAATGGCAGCCAATTAAAAGGATTATTTCCCTCAGAAAGTGATCCGCCAATTGACCAACAACCGAGTTGCTACTTTACTGCTTGTTAAACAGAGGTATGTGGTGTAAGGAAGCTTGCCTAAGGTTTCACTTTGCTTGGATCCTCTCACTTGTGAGACCAGTGCTCTAACCACTCCAGGATTCCACAATGACTTGGAGAAATTCTGTACTTGCTCAGAGCAGCCAACCGAGTGGAAGAGAGATGAGGGTGGGGGGGGGGGGGGAGGGTTAGATGATGAGTCATTCCTCATCATCCTGTTAAGTGAAAACCCAATAAATAAACAGCCAAAAATAAGAAGACAATTTTAAAATGGATTTATTTTCTGTGAGTTCCTTTGTCTATCGTACAGATCCGAACAAAACATAATATGTCTATGGCTTGGTTGTTGATGTGCTTTCCTCACTCATTTCATTCAGAGAAGTGAATAGTAAGATGGACGAACGAGCAGGGCTAGCTCAGTGATGGACCTCCAGACGTGTTTTTTTGGTGCCTTTCCTGTTGGAGGATCACAGCATCTTCCTCTTCTCAAACTCCTGTGGATAGAAGAGAGTGTATCTCAGTTTGACTCACACATAATGACCTTCAAACAAACAAAAAAAATTACATGTATATAGCGCCTCAATTCACTTTGCAATATATCCTGTGAAGTGCTTTGAGAAGTCTAGAAAACGTGTAAAGTGCTATATCAAATGCAAGGATTTTTATTAGTATATTCACTTCGGGAGGACGTCCCAAGCCACTGGACAATCAGAGATTTTGACCCAAGCAGGGGTTTGGGATCAGGAGTGGAGGGCAGAAAGGGTAGGGGTGAGAGGGTGACCAAAGTCGCAGTTGATGAGGAGGGTCTTGAGATGGACTTAAAGAGACAAGATAGGGAGCAAGGCGAAGAGACTGTGGGATGGAGTTCCGAAAATCTAACCACTGATGATCGGCTGCGTGAGGGACGTGAAGCAGGCTGTAGTCTACTGAATGGAGTCCGAAGACAGGTCTATATGGACCACATATAGGATCACAGAGGTAGGGAGAAGCAAGACCACGGAGGGCTTTGAAGGTGAGGATGAGGATTTTGAACTTCATCCTTTGCATTGGGTGGGGATGATAGGGTCATGCCCCTGCAATGACTAATAAACTCTGTACAAATGCGCTCAAAGTAACAACAACCAACAACATTCTATACAGCAGCTTTACATTGGAAGGATATCTTAAAATACTTCAGAGTAGACAGTGGCCGGAGCTGATGAGAGGGAGAGACGTGAAAGGAGGGAGTGGAGGGTGAAGGTGACTGAAAAAGTAGCTTTTTTTTGGTCAGCAGGTGTCTCACAAAACCCCACCACTAAAGTTAAAAGAATCCAAACCAGACAGTTTTACATTTCAATACGTAGTACCCGTTAGAGAGAACAAGAAAGAAAGAAAGAAAGAAAGAAAGAAAGAAAGAAAGAAAGAAAGAAAGAAAGAAAGAAAGAAAGAAAGAAAGAGAGAGAGAGAGAGAGAGAGAGAGAGAGAGAGAGAGAGAGAGAGAGAGAGAGAGAGAGAGAGAGAGAAAGAAAGAAAGAGAGAAAGAGAGAGGGAGAGAGGGAGAGAGGGAGAGAGGGAGAGAGGGAGAGAGGGAGAGAGGGAGAGAGGGAGAGAGGGAGAGAGGGAGAGAGGGAGAGGAAAAAGCGAGTGTTGTTTGAAGAGGAAAAACCAGAAGTGCCACTAATGGGAGCATTCAGAACTAATCGTACTGTACTCTTGTGCGACAATCGACTCATTAAATGCGCCACCGTGATTGTGCCGGATAAGATCCGGTTATTCCAATTTGGGACCTTTATTTGAGGTGCCGGTTATACGGTAGTTGTGGTTGATCGGATCACAGATAAACAGGCTTTTACCGTACTTAGTGCCCTTCAGGTTGGATAGCATCTCAGAGCTCTGAATCAGGAATGGTTGAGTAATGAAAATGCAGGAACAAAAAATACTGTTTCTGACTGGTCCCAAAGGAAAACAGGAACATATGCAGTTTTCCTCCTCACATAAGTAGCCAACGAGTTTAAATATGATAGTAAGAATAATATGGTGCTTTTCTCACTTGGGAGAACATTTCATGGGATAAAGTGTATTGACTGTGTTTTGTGTGTGAAGATTGCAAAAGAGCCATGTTGTATCAGTGACCTCCTTAACTGCTCCTGTTAACACTGTTATTGTGATTCATTTACAACAAATGAGATGCCTTCTCCAAAGTTATTGAAATAATTGGTGAAAACCATGGACATGGATTTCTTCAACCAAGTGTTCACTGAACGTTAATACACAGCGGCGTCTCCTCCCTGCAATGCCACTTATTTGATGTCCCCGCTAATTAAAGATACTTAAAAGAACTAAATTACACTAACTAAAATATATTTTATTAAATATATATTGAAAAAGTGTGTGCTTCGCCCACAAAATACAATCAATCCACTTTACAGTATATTATGTGAAGCACTTTGATACGCCTCTAAGACATGGTAAGGCGCTATATCAAATGCAAGGATTATTATTATTAAAAAAGAGTTGTTTCATACAAATGACTGTTTCTACTGTGCTGCCAATCAACAAGAACTTGCATTTATTCACTGCCCTTTACCTTTGCCAAAAGGCTGTGGACACTGGATCCATTCAAATGTTCAAGACTGAGGTGGTCAGATATTTGTTAGCTCAGGATATCAAATGGTATGGGGGCAAGGACTGGTACAGATCGGCGGTACAGATTAGCCCTGATTTTACAGAATGGGGGGAACAGGCTCCAGGGGTCAACCACAACAACAAAACTACATCTGTGTGCGACAGCCTCCCACACAACCGTCAATTGAGTGATCAAATTACTACTTTTTTAAAAAAAACATTAAAGTCAATGACCAGTTTTTTAAAAAAATCTGCAACAAAGCATTTTAGTGCAGATATGAAGATCAAGATTTTCAAGCCACGTTGTAGCTTCAGAGCCAAAGGCAGAGCATTCAACTATTCAACTGAGCTAAACAGTAGTTTTCTGCCACTTGGTGGAAGCCAAGGGAATTACACCCAGGGGTTGTTTGAATAGTGTTCAATTATGGGTTCACTATTGGGGATTTTGAACTCACGGTCTAGGCTGACAATTCAGTGCAGTGCTGAGGGGGCGAGGGAGGGGTGTATTGTTGGAAGTGCTGTCCTTCAGATGAGACGTTAAATCAAGGTCCTGTCTGACTGTTCAAGTGGATGCTAAACATCTTGTGGCACTGTACCAAAACAGAGAGGAAATCGCCTGCAGCAGCCAAGGTATAGACCCTTGGGGGATCTCAGCCACAATATGTGGAAAGACTCCCTTCTTTTTTCGAGTGCCATAAGAATTTGTACATCCACCTGAACAGGCAGACAGTAACTGCAGACAGGATGCTGTGAAAGGTGCTGTACAAATGTAGTTTGTTGTTGGACTATATTACTAAATCAGTTAAGAGTTTAGATTCCCAGACATCATTCTCAGGCTCAGGACACAGTGTTCTGGTCAGGCCGCACCTTGAATACTGCAAATATTCTGGTTAGTGCGACGTAAGGGGAGGAGGTGATGCAGAGAGAGCAACGAGGATGATTCCCAGCTGTGAGAGATGACTCAGAGAGGACAACAACAACAACTTTGATTTATATAGCGCCCTCCACGCTGGACGGCGTCTCAGAGTGCTTGACATCATAGAGGTGTACAGAATGTTAAATGGGATTGAAAAAGTAAACCCAGATCAATACATTAGGATGCACCATGACAATAGAGCCAGAGGAAATCGATTCAGTTATAAAGCCAAAGTCAGGACTGACACCAGGATGTTTTTCTTTATAGAGCAGGTGATTAATGAATGAATGGAACAGGGTTACAGTGAAGCGAGGTTGAGGTCTGGACACGGGGATTCATTTAAAAAGTAGCTTGATGTGATGCAGTGATGGTGAGTGGATGATGAGTGGATGATGTGATGCAGTGATGGTGAGTGGGAGGATGGATGAGATCAGATGGGTAAAAGGCCTTAATCAAGGCCAATTATGTGATCCTGTGGTCTAAAGGACGGCATCCACGACAATGCAGCTCTTCCACCAGCCCTGTATTAAAGCAGCACTACAGACTGTCAATTCAAAACTTCCTGACGTACAACCTTAACTCGAAGGCACGAGTGCAACCTCCCCAGTCAGTTTAGACCCTCGTCTCAGCCACATGAGCCATCATGAGCTTTGGTTCTAGCTACCCACAAGCGTTGCCCTCTGCCCCCACAAACAATATTCCTTTGTGACAATATTACCGTGTCTGAAACAAAACGACCGGCAATTTGCACAATTCCTAACCTGAGGATCTCGCCAAGGAGCTATAAATGCAACAGCATTGTTGTTCTTACACCATCAGTCTGAGAGACTAAGCAATCCGAGGAGCTCAATCTCGCAGCCACAAAGTGACCACCCAATTTAATTAGGGGTTGTCAGCCAGGACTCTGGGAGGATTCTCTTTTCCAACAGTGCTACAGAATTTTTAACATCCACTAAACAGGCGAATAGGCCCTCGGTTTTAACATTTCATCTGAATGACAGCACCTCTGACAACAAGGTGGACACGAAGCACTGGTTTGAACCCACAACCTCTGAGTTGGAGGCAAGAGTGCTACCACCGTGCCAGGCTGACACACAATGGCACAAGTCATTGGTCGGAGAGGAAACCACATTCAGGTCTACATGGAGAAAGGGCATTATATAAATGCAAGTTGTTATTGCGGTTGTTGTTGATTGGACCAGGGCCCAGAGGGAACACATTTTACCTTGTGTATGGTGCTGCCGAGCTGTGCGGGAGACATGCTGACCACTACGCCAGCGTGCTGCAGGGCAGAGATCTTCTCTTTGGCTCCTCCCTTACCCCCGGCAATGATAGCACCGGCATGACCCATCCTGCGACCCGGTGGGGCTGTCAGACCAGCAATGAACGACACCACTGGTTTGGCGTTGGGTCCCTGTGAGAAACAAAAAGAGAACAAAATCAGTTAAAAGACTAGAGATTCCCTGAGATGTCACCAGGAACAAGAGGTTTCAGTTGTAAAGAGAGACTTGAGAGGTGAAGGCTAGGCTGACACTGCAGTGCTACAACAACAACAACAACAACAGCAGTGACTGGAGTTAATCTCCTTGTGCCCTCAACAGCTGCTGGAGAAAGAAACGAGATCAATAACATCACGCTCTTTTGGATAGCATTCAACCGCAAATCCATAGAGAGCCCTGGATGAATGTTAACACCGGCTCTGCCATTTGGCCTGTATGACCAATGATTTCTCCTGTGATGCCTTGTCCAAAACCTCACTGTGCAAAGCACAGCATTGCTGTGCGCAAACACATCTTGAAGCTCCTGTAGCTCAGTGGTTAGAGCACTCGCCTTACAAGCATGAGACTTGTGTTCGAATCCAGGCAGATCAAAGCGAAACCTTGGACAAGTTTCCTTACTCCACACGCCTAATAATAATCCGTCCCAAAAATAACACAATAATAAAAATTGGTCATTTCAATCCACAACTGTTTGTGGGGACACTGCTGTGCGCAATTGACTGCCATGTTTCGCCCACAAATAGTCATTTCACTTTACAATATATTCTGTGAAGCGTTTTGAGACGTCGATAAGATGTGAAAAGCACTATATCAAATATAAGGATTATGATTATTATTATTATTATCTTCAGAGGAAAAAAAACAGAGCGCTCAATAAGTCAGGATGACATCTCAAAATGCTTCACAGAATATACTGTGAATTAACTGTATATTTTGTGGGGGAAACACGGCATCGAATTGCACACAACAGTGTCCCACAGACAGTCGTAGATTGAAGTACAGTAATCACACATTTTGTAGGCAAAAAAAACTTGCAGGCAAAACATAAATCAAACCAGAGTTCCACCATATCACAAGATCTGTCTGGACCTCAATGCGCATTCTCTACATTAGGTAAGGAGGGACACATCCTACTTACCTAATACCGGAAAGTATTATTATCCTGGGGATTGTTGGCCAGGACATCAAGAGAAATTCCTTTCTCTTTTTGAATAAATAGTGCCGTTGGATCTTTAACATCCGCCTCTGACAATGCAGTGTCAGCCTAGACTGAGAACTCAATATCCTGACGAGGGCCTTGAAATGACTATCTTCTGACTCAAGCCAAAAGATTAGCAACTCAGCCTTGTTCAGTCTAAAGAAAGCAGAGAACTCCTCCTGATCTTAGCTAAAAGGAGCAGTGAGGAAACTGCATAGCCTGCATTTAGCAGTCAGGATAACCTCTTATGCAACAGGGTTTGAGATGCAGCCCAATGCTATACAAACGTTAAAATAAACCCTCTACTAGCACACACCGAATTATTCTGTTTTAAAAACTCAGCTGCATCCTCTTCAGCACTTCCGCCAATTTCTCCGATCAGGATGATGCCCTCTGTCCTGGGATCCTTCAGGAAGACATCTAAACAATCGATGAAGTTAGTCCCATTGAAAGGATCGCCGCCGATACCTAGGAATTCAGAGAAATCAAAATGATTGCGTCTCTGTAACATCAAACTCATCTCTCAACAGGCAAATCCAACAACAAATTACATTTGTATCGCGCCTTTCACATCGAGAGGACCTCCCAAGGCGCAGGACAGTCAAGCATTAGGATCCATGCTGGGGGTTGGGATCAGGAGGGATGGAGGGCCAGGAGAGTAGGGGTAGGAGAATCACTTCAGCTATTTCACTTATTGTTCAATTTTATCTTTCCAACGACTGGGGTAATTTCTTTGTGTATCAGACCTACTCAATCTCAGTTTCTTCATCACCTGAGAGCTGCCTGGCATTTACTGCCCCAGCTACAGCTCTTTAGTTTGTAGCTATCCTGGGTGAATATACAACAACTTGTATTTATATAGCACCCTTTACGTATGATAACATCTCAGAGCTTTTAACAGTGGAGGAGATTGATGCTGAGCCAGTGAGTGAGGGGAGATGACCGTGAGAATGGTTGAAGCGGAAAGTCTTCAAGGAAGGTGGGCAAAGAAGGGATTGAGACAGAGTTCCAGACTTTCAGAATGTAGCAGCTGAAAGCATGGCCACCAATGGTGGATTGGGGGTTTGATGGACGTGCAGGAGCCCAGAGCCAGCTGAGCAAACTGGGAGCATACAGGAGTGCGGTGTGATGCATTTTATGGTATGTGTGTGTGTGTCAAGGGCTCAGTCTGGTCCTGCACTGTGTATATAAATGCAAATTGTTGTTGTACATCAATCACTAGTGTTTGGCATTTTCAAAGCACTTAATGTTTTAGGGAAAGCTCAATCTGTTTTACTGAGCAAATTTACTCTTGAGGGATGAGAAATGAAAACCACAGAGAAACAAGTACCTACAGTACCCCTGCTCTTAACCTCCTCTTCGCCCCGTGCCTCACTACTTGGCTAATACACGCTTGCTGTATGTTCGCCAACCCTGCTGACCACCAGTGACCATGCCTTCAGTCACTATTCCCTAAACTCTGGAACTTCCTGCTTCTATCCCTTTGCCTCCACACTTCACACTTCTTTACAATATCTAAATCCCACCTGCCCAGCGTCCAACCTTGCCATCGTGCAGCCCTCCGAGAGTATAGCCCTCTATACTGCATGAACGCCGTTGCTATTTGTAGTAGGATTAAATATAGCTTATGTTTCTCATGTGCCATCTGCAACCTTCCCCTCTGCTTGTCCAACTAGGACCATCCTAAAATCAACTGGAGCTGAATGGGATAAGCCCCGAGTGACTGGTCTGCTCCATGTCCTGCCAAAGACGCAGGCTGTACTGTTATCAGCAGTGCCCTGCAATACTGCAGTTCCACCTAACTCTGGAACTGGATTAGAGACTAACACAGAGAGCCGGCTCAATTCCAAAGTTCCTTTGCCAAGTGGTTTCTCCTTGGAACAACCAGTTTGGTTCCAATGAGAATCCACTTATCCCCCACAATCCGCTACCCAAAAGGAGGATAGTCACTAGTTATTCTTGAATTCACTGGAGTGACTTACCGATACAGAGTGACTGGCCAAGGCCAACTTGGGTTGTCTGGTGAACAGCTTCATACGTTAATGTGCCGGACCTTGACACAATCCCTGTTAAACAAAAGACTGTTTAACAGCGTCAAATAAAATAGAGAAATTCTGCACAATATTCCACCTCACTGATTTCCAAATATGATGAGCCCAACAGCTAGTGTAGAGAACAGCACTCCTGCTTCAGGATGCAATATTGTTAATAATAAATTTTAATGAAAAATAATGAATTTTAAATGCCAATTGGCTGTCACTTTCAACCCACAAAATGCATAGTCAATTCACTTTACAATATATTCTGTAAAGTCCTTTGTGACATCTCAATGGCATGATAAGCCACTAAATCAAATGCAAAGATTATTATTATTATATAATCCTTGCATTTGAGTTTGCACCCTATCACATAATCAAAATGTCTCAAAGTGCTTTACAGGATTTACAGTATATTCTGTGAAGCGCTTTGGGACGTCGATAAGATGTGAAAAGCGCTATATCAAATGCAAGGATTGTTATTATTATTATTATTTACTGCAAAGTGCAGCGACTATTCTTTGTAGGAAAATGCGGCAGCCAATTTGTGCACAGCAATGTCCATAAAACATATAAATACAATAGTTTACATTTATACAACACCTTTACATACAGTAAACTTCGGAAAATTTATCACTCCAAGGGAACAGGGCTCAGTGACAAGTTATCCAGAGTGGTGAATTAGGTAGATGTATAACTATGTAAATAAATGCTGCCAGGATACTGACATCATGATGAATTAGGTGGTAGTTACATACTAAGGCAGGGTTGAGTTATCAGTAACTCTTCTCGGTACTAGATGGGCGTCTGAGCTGGATGTGAGGGGAAAAAAAGGGGAGAGGAGAGGAGAAAGGTTCCCAAAAGCACTGTCAAAGACGTACGATTTGAGACATGCATTGTGACAAGGTGAGGGAGGAAGTGAGTTGGAGGTATTCCGGAATGCAAATCCAGAGAGCAAGGGCAAAATGGCTGAATGCTCCCCCGCCGATAGTGGGGCAGTTAAGGCGGGGAACATGAAGCTGGCTGGAGCTCATTGAGCAAAAGGAACAGCCAGGCCAACAGAGTTGAAGGAGGCTGCACACATATACACACACACATCATTTATTACATAAACTTCATAGATTTAAAAACACACAAATAGAAAAGCAGGACAGGAAACAAGAACATTATTAACGTGCATTACTTTGTCGTGAATAGAAATTTGGGAAATTAAAAGGTCCCTCTAAAGCTAACAGCCAATTCCCAACCAACACTTACCAATACGACCTTTTTTGTGGATGTGTCCAGGCATAATTCCGATTTTACACTCCCCTGGCTTAAAAAGTTGAAAGAATCATTGAGTAACGCAGTAGACATAACAACAACTTGCATTTATAAAGCATCCTTCACGCGTTGCAGCTGTTTAAACTGAGGTTATGAAGAAATTATTGTGAAATGGATGTTAGACATTATTGAAAAGAACAGAGAGCACACACACCACGTGTAACAGGGAATTGAGTCTTTGCCTACTCTTAATAATAGTCTTTGAATTTCATACCGGGCCTTATCACATTGTTAATGTCTCAAAGCGTTCCATAGAATAGTATGAAACACAATATATTATAGCAGCCAATTATGCTCAGCAGTGTCCCACAAACAGTCGTGGATTGAGTGACCAAATTTTGTGGAGGAGAGGGAGTGGATTAATCACTGGATAGCGATCCACCAATCAAATGACAACTGGGTTCCTACTGCTATGTAAACAGAGGCATGCAAAGTAAGGAAACTTGCCTAAAGTTTCACTGCGCCCAAGAACCAAATCCTGGTCTTATCGTTTGCGAGGTGAGCGTGCTAACCACTGCGCCACAAGACAATGAATTTAACCAGCTAAACCACAGAGCTCGTCATTATAAACACTACCTGGTATATTTCCTATTGCTTGTCTAGCTACAATCACAGTAAGTGCAACAATAGCAATTGCAGAGCAATCTCAAACTCTAAGTCCACGTGACTCGGGAGGGAAAGATTAGTGTTCCTGCATCCAATCGCAGAGTCCAAACTAATGCAACAAAGTGCATGTGTGGACGTCAAGGCAAGGATTGAATTGGGATTCGCTGTGAACCCCTCAGCCACCTAGTCCACTACAGTGGAATAACCCTGCCAGGGTCTACAGAACAACATCCGTCATCAGAGCATACAGCATGGATATGTAAGATAAGTTAAATAATGATCCTGGGATTTGAATAATGCCAACTGATGTTGAAATGTGTGCGCCTTGGGACGTCCTCCCGACGTGAAAGGCGCTATATAAATGTAAATTGTTGTTGTTGTTGAAAGTAGTGACCATGTATCTATGGGTGATCCCGTTGGCTAGGTTGTGTGTTTTAGCGATGTCTCACAAACAACCCAAAGTGAAATATCAAACTATGTGGAACATTGTTGTCCAGAACATCGGGAGAAACTCCTTTCTCTTTGAGGAAGTACAAAGGAGAATCTCAACTCAAAGCAGTCCCGCTCGAGCACTGAGAGTGATGACTATTGTCGTTTCTGTTCTTCTTACGTTGATGACTCCTGGACAGTTGGGGCCAACAAGACGGGTCTTGTTCTGACGGATCAGCCTGTGTTTGACCCGCACCATGTCCTGCTGAGGGATTCCTTCTGTGATGCACACCACCAGGGGCACCTCCGCATCGATCGCCTCAATAATGGCTGCAGCAGCAAACGGGGGAGGCACGTAGATAACAGATGCATCGACTCCTGTGCTTTGTTTCGCCTGGAAGCACACGTCAGAACATTTACGAACAATAATCTTTGCATTTGATATGATAAATAATTTGTTTAATCAATCCACGACTGACTGTGCCCCACTGCTGTGCGTAATTGGCCGCCCAGTCACTACACATTATAATACTCTTTGAAGCACTTTAGAGATAATAATAATCATCCTTGCATTTTAATATATTACCTTACAACAATAACAACAAAATCACACTTGTATAGCTCCTTTCACGTTAGAAGGACGTCCCAAGGTAAGGGGAACATTGGGAATGACTAAAAGCGCTTCACAAGATTTACTATTAAATGTTTAGTGACAGTAATCATAGATGATCTCGCCAGCTCAATTGTGTACATCAATGTCCCGCAAACAGCCACAAAGGGAGGGCCAATTTCATTTGGGGGATTGTCTGTCAGGTTTCAGACATCCTCCGGTCTTGAAAGGTGTTGTACCAAATATATGAATGATTATTGTTATGAAGTGAATGAACAATAGCATTCATATTCACCTCGAGTCCTTACCTCTTTAACAGAGTTGAAGACGGGCAAATTCAAGTGACTTTTGCCTCCTTTTCCTGGCGACACTCCTCCAACCATGTTGCTCCCATATTCCAAAGCCTGCTGACTGTGGAACGTGCCCTAGAAAGAAGAAAATTACATTCAGAATCAAATGTACAATAACAACTTGCATTCATGTAATTTTTGTTGTTGTTATACAGAGCTCTTTGTGTAGGATAATGTCTCAGAACGCATCACAAAGATGGGTTGGTCATCGAGGAAGGGAGAGGGGCAGGGATCAAAGAAGTGGTTGAAAAGGTAGGTTATAAGGGGGCAGGGGGGGGGGGGTTAACAACAACAATAATTTGCATTTATATAGCACCCCTCGCAGGGTAATGTCTTAGAGCGACTGACAGTGGTGAACCCTTCACAACAGAAGAGACTGAACCTTAGCCTCATCCTCCCTCAGGACTCTAGGCTTCAGTTTGTATCTGTTTCGAGGAGGAACAGTGCTGGAGACCTTCAGTCACCAGCCATTGTATTGTTACTGCACAGGTTCCAGCTACAAGTATAACAAGGGGACACGAGGAACAAATCTCAGTCAACGCACCTTAAAAACAAAGGTGAAACAGAAGAACATTTGCACTTAGTCAAATATTACTAACAGGTCAACCATAGCAGATCTTAGTTATTACCTCAAATAAAACTGGTCACATTAAGTGGAGAAAATGTGAAAATGGTCATCCATTTAAAACCTCAGGCAGTCAAACAATGATGACGTTAAATATAATGAATACCTTAAAAGCAACCAATCTGTGATGCGAAATAACTCATTAACTCAATAACAATCCTCTGAGTGATTTTCCATCTGTCAGATCCATGCTCTACCATTAGAAGAGAACGCGTTTACATTGTATTACAGTGTTTGTTTCTTGTTTTTACACACTCCATCACTTCACACAATATTTCACCAAGCAGTTTCCCAATGAACGCACATCTATGTCACCTGCAAAGCATCTCATCTGCTTACTCAGAGATAGAGTGAGATGTTGTTATAGTAGGTCCTGTGAAGCGCTTTGGGACATCCTCCAGTTGTGAAAGGTGCTATACCAAATGTAAGGATTATTATTAAAACATAGATTGAAAATGTAATAGATAATAATAGATAATAATAACAGTTTGCAAAACAATAGGGTTCTCCTTTATTCACCACTTTTGTTCTTAGGCTGTTTGCTCCTGTAAAGCCAGAGGTAGCTGTATGGAGGACTTTATTTATTCTAAAGCTGCAGAGACTGCGATTGAGGGATATCAACATGAATCTATAAAATACCTCTGTGGGATGCAGTGATACAACAACATCAAAATTACATTTATAGAGCAACTTTCACGTCGGGAGGACGTCCCAAAGCGCTGAACAGTCAGGTGGCGACCCGAGCATGGGGGGAAGGGTCGGGGTAGGGGGAAGGGGAAAGGAGAGTAGGAGAGGTAGGAGAGTTAGGAGGGAAGCAGAAGGCGCAGTCGAAGAGGAAGGTCTGGGGACCGATCTTGAAGGAGGAATGGGAGGAAGCGAGGCGGAGGGGCTGTGGGATGGAATTCCACAGTGTGGGAGCAGGGAGGTTGAAAGTCCGGCCATCGATGGTTGGGCGATTAGGGCAGTGGATGCGGAGCAGGCCTGAGTCTGAGCGGAGGGGACGGGCAGGGAGACAGTAGGTCAGAGAGATAGGTGGGGGCAAGGCTGTGAATGGCCTTGAAGGTGAGGACGAGGATCTTGAATTTGATCCTCTGGGTGATGGGGAACCAGTGGACATGGGCAAGGGTGGGAGTGAAGTGGTCGCAAAGCCTGGTACGGGAGAGTACACGAGCTGCAGAATTCTGAATGATCTGCAGCCTGTGAAGGGAGGAGCTGGGGAGGCCGACTAGAAGAGAATTCCCGTAGTCAAGCCTGGAAGTGAAGGCATGGATGAGAGTTTGGATGGCATGGGGGGTGAGGTAGTGGCGGAGTGTGGCAATATCGCGGAACTGATGAAAGGCTGTGCCGGTCATAGAGCAGATATAAGGGAGTAAGGACAGTTCGGGGTCAAACAAGACACCCAGATTCCTGACTGGCTTTGAGAGGTGGAGAAAGCAGCCTTAGATGCTGATGTTGTCAGGGTCTGAGGTGCTTTTTTTTAGGGATTATTAGTAATTACAGATAGACCCCGCTTAATGTTGTTTCATTATTACATTGCTATTACATAGAGGAACATATATCATTTATCATCGCGATGTTCGCTATTACATTGTTTGCCAGCAGGTGGAAACGAACGCAGCTTCCATTCACAATCGCCATTTTAAGTTTCTGCGCAAGTATATTGGTATTGATATTGGTAATTTTTTATTGTGAATTATTTTTGCAATCCTCTATAAATATGAGTCAAAAACGTCCACAAAGTGACAGTTGCGAGTCTGGTAATAAAGAAAACAGGAAAGCTATTACTCTCGAAATGAAATTAGATGTTTTAACCTGGAGTGTTGTTATTTAAATTTATTTTTTATATTTTACATTTATGAATGTACATGTATTTCAACTTATAATGGTATTTTTAGAAAATTTTGATGCCAAATGTCCAAAAGAACCTAACTCCAGTTTATACATTCATTTTTATGGGAAAAATGGGTTCGCTTAACGTCGTTTTGTTTAAAGTCGCACTTTTCAAGAACACAACTACGACATTAAGCGAGGACTAATTGTATATGAAATAGCATTTGTCAAATGTCCTCTCTGCCTGTCGGTCTGTCTGTATGTCCTTGTCCTCCCCACACCCCCATTTTCCCACCCAACCCCTCTCAGCTGGCTTTGCAATTAAGAATGCTAACTCTAAAAGCAGGAATAGTTAAATAACATATCTTGGGTCAGATGATTTTAAAACCGTTTTTGAAAAGAACAAACCCAATGCTGTCTATGCAATATAAAGTTTTCAATCCTCAAGGATTTGTCTGGTATTAACGTTCAACAATTCAGAGTAAGATACTTGAGAATTAACCTGAGTGTAACTGGAGTGATTTCATACTCGCTAGTTTTGTTCAATCTGCAATAACAATTTAAAGGTCTGCAGTTTTAACACGTTAAAGCAAGATTCATAGCAGCCAAACAAGATGTACCTGCTTTCCAGTAAAGCCTTGGCAAATGACTTTTGTTGTTTTGTCTATGTAGAGATTTTGCCTCGAGTGACTGTAGCAGTGCCTCACTCCACTCCGCTCCACTGCACCTAACAAAACACAGAGTTAGCAACATAAGTCCCAAGGCTTTTATTAATCAAAATAATCCTTCTATTGATATAGCACCTTATCATGGCATCAAAATGACTCAAAACAATCCACAAGATTTACGGTACATTTTGTAGACAAACACGGTAGCCAAATTGCACTAACCGATGTTCCACAAACAGTCATGAAGTAAATATCCAATTTTATCTGAGAGACACCAGGAGAAACTTCCTTCTCTTTTCAAGTAGTGCCACAGCATCTTTTACGGCCACCTTCACAGTCAGATGTGTCTCCGACAATGAGGAGTACACTTTGCACAACATTGGACAGTCTAAACTAGGTGAATTCAAACACCTAAAGTGGGGTTTGAACCCACAATCTTCTGACTTAGACAAAAGAGTCAAACTGACACCTCAGAGAGCACGGGATCACTTGGCTAATAGGAAGAATCATGCACTATCCATTAACCTGTCAATACATTTCAATATTTTAAACCTCAATCAAATCACCAATAAACTACACTTCATTTCCTCTTTTGTGAACTATGTTCTTGAAGAGTCCCATGCTGAACTTAAACAAACTACCAGCCAAGGAGGAGGGCATCTGGACCATCATGTGGCACATTCCTTTTGGTATTTCGCTTACAAAATTCAGTGGATAAGTTAATCCACTTCCTGTAAAGCACTTTGGAACGTCTCAAAGGCTTGTATCAAATACTGTACAAGGATTATTATTATTACCCTGATTCCAATATCTTTTTATTTAATATGATTTTTTTCAGATGGGACATTTACAGAACAAAACAACTTGTAGTATTATAGCACTTTATGTCAAAATGTCTCAAGAGGGATCCCAGTATTTATAAAATAAATAACATTGCTTGCGTTTGATATAGCATATACTGTAAAGTGAATCTACTGTACATTTGTAGGCGAAATGTGGCAGCCAATTGTGTACAGCAGTGTCCCACAAACATTTCTGGATTTAAATGACCAAGTTATTATTGTTTTCTTTGAAGGATTATTATCAGGTGGGTGGAGTAAGGAAAGTTGCCCAAGGTTTCGCCCTGCCTGGAATGAGTGCTCTAACCACTCAGCTATAGGACTCCACAAGTGTAGTGCCTTTTTTGTTGTTGTTGGGCAAACATGCAAGATAATGATCCCTACCACGGCCTCACAAACAGCCAAACTGATGTGGAGGCAAATGATCATTTGATCTGAGGATTGTAGGGCACTGGAGAAAACTGCATTGGTCAGATAAAGGTCAGATACAGCATAGAAGCAAATCAATTAAGTACACATGAGATGTGGAACAGTACACGTAAAGAGGGATTATGCTTCAGATCTCTGGCTATATATAAACTGCAGCTTACTTTTTAGTATATTGTGATGGAAAGGGAGGGAAAGAAACATTTGAGAACTTAAGAGACAAAGTGACCATTGTACAAAGACGCAATAATTCTTAACTGTGAAGTCAGTAACTGACTTGAGGTAGCAAGATTTGAACGTGCGAAGAAATAATAATAATCCTTTTATTTGATATAATACCTCATGATATATTTGAGCCATCTCAAAGCTCTTCACAGGGCAGTAGGTAAAGTCAATGACTATGTATTTTGTAGGCAAGCGCAAGTCAATTTATGCACAGCAATGACCTACAAACAGGTATTAAGTGAGTGACCAATTTAATCTTGGAAACTGTTGGTCAGGACACTGGCAGAAACTCGCTTCTCTCCGTTAAACACTTTCTGAGATGTTTCTCCTATGGTGTAAATATTTCATTTAGGTCCATCTGCTTTGTGGTTCAGGTGGGCTTTATTCCATAGAATCATAGAGCACAGAAGGAGGCCATTCAGCCGATCGTATCTGTGCCGGCTCTTTGAAAAGAGCTGTCCAAATCAATCCCACTCCCCCGCGCTCTCCTCATAGCCCTGTAAACCTGTCCTCCCCAAATAACTATCTATTCTCTTAAGAGTTGTTATCGAATTGGCTTCCACCCCCCTTTCAGGCAACTCATTCCAGATCCGAACAACTTGCTGTGTGAAAAAACATTCTTCTCATCTCCCCTTGGTTTCTTTTAAAAACTATTTGAAATCAGTGTCCTCGGGTTACCGACCTACTCACCAGTGGAAATAGTTTCTCCTTTATCTCCTTCTCACTTTATCGAATCCCCTGATAATTTTGAAAACTTCTATTAAGTCTCCTCTTAACCTTCTGTGTTCTAAGAACAATGCTAGCTTCTCTAGCCTCTCTTGATAACTGAAGTCCCTCATTCCTCACACCATCCTAGTAAATCTCCTTTGCACCCTTTCTAATGCCTTGACATCCTTCCTAAAGTGTAGTACCCAGAACCAAACACAGTTTTACAGCTGAAGTCTAAGTATAATTGAAAGCAAAGCTCTTCTCTGTTATGCTCTACATGCTCATTATTGGTGATATCATCCCCAGGCATGCCTGTCTTGGTCGGGCATCAAATTCAGGATGAGACTTAACATTATAGTAATAAAAATCCTTGCATTTCATATAACGCTTTTCACGTCTTCTAGACGTCTTAGAGCGCTTCACAGAATATACTGTAAAGTGAATTTGACTGAAATGTGGCAGCCAATTGCACACAGCAGTGTCCCACAAACAGTCGTGGATTGAAATGACCAATATATTATTGTCTTTTGAAGGATTGACAATTCATTATATTTGCGCCTTTTTACGCCATCGAGACACCTCAAAGTGCTTCACAGAATATACTGTAAAGTGGATTGACTGTATATTTTTGTTATCCAGTTGAACAAAACATGATTGTTGATGTTCTGATAGGCTACGATCAGGGTCTCCACACCTCAGGTGCTGACAGCATCACCATCCATGGATGCAAACTCCACTTCACTAAACGAGTCCAGAACCTTGGCATCTTGTTTGATCCTCAACTACCCCTTGTACCCCACATCCATGCCATGTCTCGCTCTGTCTTCCCCCACCTCCGCAACATTGCTCGGCTCCCGACATTCCCTTTCAGTTGGTCGAAACTGTCAACCATCATGCATCCACACAGTAAGGGAAGTTTCCCTACTCCACACACACACACACACACACACACACACACAAGTAGACAGGTATAATTAATAATCCTTGTCTTTGATGCAGTGCTTTATCATATCCCTCAAGATGAATTTTACTGTAAAGTGGTGTTGACTGTATTTTGTGGATAAGCACAATATGCAGGATAGTTGCTTGGATGGGTATGGGGGATAGTGCAGAGAAGAGGATTAAATGAACCGTTGCACAGCTGACTCTGAGAGGCAGAACAGGCTTAATGAGCCGAATGGCCACTTCCTCCTCCACACTTTCCACATTTCTACGAATGCTGTTGTGGCGCTGAGTGCTCTTGGGAGAGAAAGCTGCGAGTGTAAACAGAAAGCTGTCAAATTATAGCACAATGCATCATTTTATTTTTCTTTACTGGTAGAACTTCAATAGCACTCGCAATAGGCTGTATCAAATGTAAGGATCCTTATTAATTATTATTATTATTATTATTATTCACTGTGGGCCATGGAATCCTCCTGAATGTGCCCACCAAGTCCTGAAGGTACACTCCTCACTCACTTAACAACTCAAACAGGAGAGACTTTAAACTCCTCCCGTAATTATATTTGTATATTTTACAGGCGTGTAAAACATCCACCTGAGCAGGAGGATGGGACCTCTATGTATCCGAAGGGCGGCACCTTCAGACCATTCAGCATACCCTCAGCATTGTAAACTATCAGCTTGACGTGGAGCTTCAACCCAAACATTTCAGCTACTAACCTACTGGAATTCCGGCAGATAATTTAGCTGATGGATGATGACTTTGATAGGAGTTACAAAAGATCTTTGGTCAAGTTCTCCAGGTTGGTCTGTTACACTATCACTCAAGGGTTCTCCTGCAGAATCGAGAATTGGCTTCACAACAAGAGACCTGCGTGGGAGACGGTAACAAGTGGGAGTGGTTCAAGAAGAATCTCTGTGATATCGCTTAAGAGCCCAGATGCTGTGGAGTTGTGAGAACCTGGGCATTACTGCTTGTATGGAAAAAGGGAAGATAAATGGAACTAAAAAGGTTACTCTCAAGTCTTCACCCATTACTATCCCCTCCCATACCCAGATATTCCGCTCTCCCTCATATTAAGGTCTAGCTTTTCTTTGAAAGCATCTACACTATCTAATTCAACCACCAACCAAAGGCAGCGAGTTCCTCAATCTACCCACCCTCTGCGTGAAGTAGTTCCTTCTAAATTCTCTTTCCTAGTTACTATCTTGGTGTCACCTAGTTACAGATCCCCAACCAGTGGAAACAGCCCATTTATATTGACTTTTTTGTAGTTTCTATGAATTCTATGAATGGGTTTGAATAGGTATGAAAGAAAAATAAGTTGGGGAACACTTTGTCACATCGTCAAGACATGTCAAAGTGCTTCACAGGATTTCCCTATAATGTGTAGTGTAATTTGCAGTCAATTTGCACACCCCAATTTCTCCACCAACAGCCATGAAACAAGTGACCATTTTCTATCTGTGAGGACTGTTGGGCAGAAACTCTCTTCCCTTTCTGAATAGTGCCACGGTATCTTAAAATGTGCAACTGAACAGGCAGATAGGACCTTGGTTTAATGTCTCATCCAAAAGCTGAGATGTGTAGCTGTAATGTTGACAATAGAGACAAATGGAACAGATGTTGTGAAAACAGGATTGCTTGTTATTAAAGTTAATGTTGAAAGTTTATCTTGTAACTCTTCAGTAATCAGTTACTAGTTTATAACTCGGGTACATCAAAGGTCAATTTTAGATTAGAGGCAGGGAAGAAACTCCACTCAGCAGAATTATTGTAAATTCAATAAACGTATGCAGTTGCTGAACAGGAGACAACAACTGTGTTTTGAGGCATTTTTGTAATTTAGGTGGAATGTAAATAAAAGTATTTCTCCTGTACTGACTGGCCAACAATCTCACAAATAAAAAATGCTTTTTTAAAAAAAGCAATGTAAAGTTGTCTTTACTCAGCAAGACTTATCATAATATCAAAACTTCTCAGTTAATTACAAAACACAAATTTACACATATATAGCACCAGAGGACATCCCAAGATACTGAACAATTTCATACAAATCCCATCACGTCCTGGTACCTCCCTACCTTTCTGATCTACTTTCTCTCCACTCCACCACCCGCTGCTCTGCTGGTTCTGGCCTCCTACTTGTCCTTCGTTCTCTCCGTTCAATCTCCAGCAGCTGTGTTTTCAGGCCACCATTTCCTAAAGCTTTGGAACTCTCTCCCTCAATAACTCTACTTGCCCCATCTTTCTCTCTTTTTAGCCTGAAGACTTTCCTCTTCAACCGTGCTTATGATCACCTCTTCTCTCCCCTCGGCACCGTTCAGCGCTCCGAGATTCTACCCTGGGTGAATGGTGCTATGTAAATGAAAGTTGTTGTTGTGCACAAACCTGAGGAGGTTGGGAGGGGAAAGATGACTGAAAGCATGATCAAATAGGTTGAGCTTGAGGTGGACTTTGAACAAGGTGAGGGAAAAAATCAAAAGGACTCCAGGATAGAGTGTGCGAGAGAGGGGAAGATACGGTGAAAGTCTGCCGAGCAATGGTGGGCAATGAAGCAGGCCAGTCAGTGCCCTTTGAGCAAAAATATCAACCGGGTTTGTGATAGAATCACTGCAGTGACTGCGTATTTGTAGGCAAACACTGAGCCTATTTTGTACATTTCACGTCTTCCAGCCACGAACAGGTGTTAGCAGCACTCTTGACTCTGAGTTGGAGACTTGTGGGTGCACAACCAGACTTTGAGCTCATCGGCTAGACTGCTACTCCAGTGCAGTGCATTGCCAGGGTCGCCTTACTTCAGATTAGATGTTAAACCAAAGTCCCGTCAGTTGGACATTAATGTTTCTCTCAGTGACGAAGACTACAATCCCCCAGGTAAAATTGTCTGTTCTAGACAAGGCTGTTTGTGGGACACTACTGTGTGAACATCAGATGCTGTGTTCACCCACAAAATACACAGTTAATAAACATTACAGTAAATAAAGCATGAGTGGGCTAGTCAACCGGGGGGTGGGGGAAGGAATTTCAACCTAGCCTTAAAATGGCCTCAGCCTGCATCCATACATGAGCCAGGAAAGGAGGATCAAATAATCAGTAATGAGATCTGTGGCTGATCTGGCACCTGTTCAGAGTGTTCACAACCCCACAATGAACTATTTTCTGTGGCAGATGAGTCAACATCCTCCTCACTCCACCCAGGTTACCGAAGATGTTGTACCGAACACTGCGACGGATAATTATCTGCCATGAAAATGATGGCGCTCACTCACACCAATCCACCGGACGTCTAAATACAGGTAGCCCGCGCTTAACGAACGCCTTGTTAACAAAACTTCACGATAACGAGGGTTTCTATTTGTACTCCACTATGTGCTTAGCAAAGACAGCGCTCGCTATAACGAAAGTTTAAATCTTGCGCGCTTCTTGTCTCCCGGCAGCCTCTGGGACACAAGCGCAGTCTCGGTCGAGGAAGATACGCACACACACACGCTTAGTTCAGCGCCACCTAATCCAAGAGACAGCGCATGCAGTGTGGGAGGACCTTAAGCGGCAGGATGCTAGGCAACCACATGATGCTACTCAGAAAAAGCCGCGGAGTCTTTTGCTGCAGCAGCGGGCGGCTTGATCGTTTTCTAAAGCATTACAAGGTACATTCTATCAAAATGTGCGGGGAAGCTGCTAGTGCTTTCTCTCTCTGTGTCTTTCTCTCTCTGTCTGCCTCTCTCTCTCTCTCTCTGTCCCAGTCTCTGTGTCTCTTTCTCTCTCTGTCTGTCTGAGTCTCTCACTGTCACAATCTCACTCACAGTCTCTCTCTCTCTCTCTCTGTCTCAGTCTCTTTCTCTTTACCTCTCTCTCCCTGTCTCCCCCTCCTCCTCCTCCAACAACTCCAGCAACAATTAAAATTCAATAAAAAATCTTTTCACTTGTAATTAAAGTACAGTACAGTATTGCAGCCTTCAATAGCAGTGCTATCTGCCTTATGCCGTCGCTGGTACATCGCAAATGTTAGCGCTAGGCGCTAGGCTATGCGCAAGGCATTACTGGGAACAATTTTTTTCATATACGGAAACATAGTAGGGACCTCCCTCCCGCTTAACGCAATTTTCGCTAAACGAGGGGTTTTGAAGTCCCTAGCCCCTTCGTTAAGTGGGGGATACCTGTATAGTTAAAACACTTAAACACAATGAAGTACTTCGAAATACAATCACCATAAATCTTCCACATGTTTCAGTTGTTGGTCAGTGCACCAACAACTTTTCATAGAATCATAGGATTATACAGCACAAGAGGAGGCCGTTCAGCCCAACATTTTAAATTGGTGTCCTCGGGTTACCGACCAAAATAGTTTTGCCCTGTTCACTCTATCAAATCCCCTCATCATTTTGAAAATTTCTATTAAGTCTCCTCTTAACCTTCTCTGCTCCAAGATGAATAATCCTAGTTTCTCTAGCCTCTCATAACTGAGTAATTCCTGCTACCATTCTTGTAAATCTTCTTTGCATGCTTTCCAATGCCTTCCTGAAGCGTGGTGCCTAGAACTGACCACAGTACTGTAGCTGAGGCCTAACTAGTGTTTAATAAGGGTGCATCAGAACTTCCTGGCTTTTGTATTCTATGCCACTATTTATAAAACCTAGTATCCCGTATGCTTTTTTAACAACCTTATTTACCTGTCCTGCCACCTTCAAAGATTTACTTATATGAACCCCATGTTTCTCCATTCCATCACCCTCTTTAAGATTCTACCATCTGCGAGAGTCCGCATTATACCGATAATACCGATATATCGCCGGAAACGATATACCAATATTTACGATATACCAATATAATTTTTAATACAAAATTTTTCGATATATCGATATATTTTAAATTCCAATATCGGCAAATCAATATGAAAAATTATATCGATATAACCAGACAGTACTGTTGCAATGCAATGCAACAGTACTCTCTCTTGCAATGCAAGCTCAATAGCTTTCAGTCAGGAGAGGTCACCTTGGAATGCTGCAGTCAGGACTGACAGTCAGCACTCCAGGGCTCAATGTTTTGGTGTCAGAATGTCGTGCTGCAAAGGCTTCACGGTTCTCCCCTAACTCCTTCACCCCCTCCCCCCGCACACATCCCTCTCCTACCTCTCACCCCCACACAAACCCCTTCCCTCCCCACAACAGTATGACAGTCTGGCTCAGTGGTTGCACTCCGAAGTTTATGGGTTCAAGCCCCACATCAAGACTTGGAATCACATAGTCTAAGATTCTACTCCAATGCTGTGCTGAGCATGTGCATTGTTGGACGTGCCGTCTTGTCGATGAGACGTTAACCTGAAGTACCGTCTAACTTTAAAGGTGGATGTTAAGGAATCCATGCCACTATTCGAACAGAGAAGGGAGTTTCTCCAGGTGTCCTGGCCAACAATCTCCCAAATAAAATAACTTATTCCATGGCTGCGGGATATTGCCGTTTGTAATTGGCCGCCGCATTTCAACAACTTGTTAAGACGCTCCATCAAAGTCAAGGATTACCATAATTATCAACTTCACCAAATTGGCTGCAGCATTCACCTACAAACATAGTCACTACACTTTACAGCAAAATCTTGCAAAGCGCTTTGAGACATCTTCCTGTTAGGAAATCACTGTATCAAATGGATTATTAGTATCTGCTGCTGTATTCAGTCCCTATTTCTGTACTGGCCTTCATCTGAAGCCCTCCCAAATCACTTATATGTTTTTCAGGCAGTGGAGGGGATGATCTGCAGGAGAGACGAATGAGCGGATTTGTGAAAGATCATCCCGTTCAGCCAAAACAGAGGGATTACTGAATCCCAACAGGATAATCACAAGATCTTAACCTCAATAGCGTGTTAGTCTTTGGAAAGCCTTGCCAAAAGCAATGAATCCTTGTGGTGAAAATAATTAAATATTACAGGGGTTGAGAGAAGGAAAATTGGACTGAAATAGGGGAATGTGATGAGAGAAAATATTTCCATATTTGAGGGTAAACAGAGGTGTGTGGAATAAGGAGAATTTCCTAAAGTTTTGCCCCACAGTGGAAACGAACCTGGATCTTCTCGCTTGCAAGTCGAGTTCTCTAACAATTACATTATGGGACGGACTTATAAACTCTCCCCTTCATTTGGCTTAAAGCAAAAACAATGAACAATTAAACTGTAATGCCCTATCAGCGCTCACTACAGTTTAACTGCAAATTGAGTTTATTTTTGCTCAGTGTAAATAAGATGAATTTGCACCGGCAGGAGGATCAGATTCACCCCTTAGCTCCCCTCACCCCATATTCCATAGTAGACATTTAAGATGGGTTTCCTGATGTGAAAGGCACTATACAAGTGTAATTTTGTTGCTGTTATTATTGTTGTTGTCTCTCCTCTCAGTCATCCGTAAGGGTTAAAATGGGCTAATGTTTCTCAAACGGACTAATGTTTCTAACCTTGACTAGCACAAAAAATTCATTGTAAATCCAAAGTTTGGAAGACATATTTTGCTCATATTGGAAATTAATGAGCTATGTCATTTGGTTAGAATCATAGAATTATACAGCACGGAAGGAGGTCATTCGGCCCAATATGTCTTTGTAAAGAGCTGCCCAAATCAATCCCATTCCTTCGCTCTCTCCCTACAGAGTTGTCCTGCCCAAATAATTATCTATTCTGTGAAGTGCTTTGAGACGTCTAGAAGACGTAAAAAGCGCTGTACTAAAATGCAAGGATTAATTATATTAATTGTTTTGGGTTAACAGGAGTCGTGTATTAGGTAATAGGTGGTGTTATATGAGTCTTGTATGGTTAGCGATTCAACAAGTCAAGAAGAATGGGTTTGTAAAATGGACAACTTACAAATTTGTCCTTTTGGAGTCAAACCACCACATTCCTAAAAAAATGTTTTAAGTCTGATAGGACTGAGAGCTTAAAAGGACATGGCATATAGGCTCAGAAGCATTTGATTTGAAACTTGCTCTTGCCCATATCAAAGTTTCTACAAGAAACCTTTTAAACTCGACGCATCTTGAAACAAAAAGAGATCATTAAAGGCCATTTGATTTATCAAAGCTCATTGCTGAATGCAACACCATCCATCCTTCTCTGCATTATTCACAGGTATTAAATTAGAGCACTTAATGGATGACTCAAAACATTTTACAAGGTTTATTTTGAAGAGTCTACATTTTACATGCAAAAGTGGCAGCCAATTTGTACACAGCAATGTCCCACAAACAGCCATGAAATTAATTAACAATTTTATTTGGGGGATTGTTGACCAGGAGAAACTCTCTTAACTTTTCAAATAGCAAAACAGGATCTTTAACATCCACCTGAACGGGCAGACGGGGTCTCAGTTTAATGTCTTATCTGAAGGACTCAACCTCCAACAATGCACTCCTCCAGCATTGCACTGAAATGTCATCTTAGACTGTGAGTTTGAAATCCCGACTTCAAGCTCAAGCTTAAACCTACAACCATCAGACAGACAGCCATCTGTCCAACATCAGAGTGTACAACCATCAGAGACAGACCGACCCAATCCAACTGAAATGCTTTCACTGGTAAATCTTTTTATTTAGCAGTTGTTCAAATGGTAATTTTTAATCAACGTAGTCTGAAAGAAACACGTCAAAAACGGGTAATTTGTTCAAAAAAATTAAAATAATCACAAAGTACCAATTTTCTAAAAGAAAAACTCCATTGGGGTCAGTACAAAACTGCAAACATCATTCAAGCAATTCATTTAAATCTTTGTCTCTCTTATCTCTACTTGAATCCCTCTAGTCCAGCTTCCATCCTGCCCATAGTAAAGTGACAGCGCTTGTGAAAGTCATCATTGATGGTCTCTATCTGTGACCAGGGCTCCCTGTACCTCCCCATCTTCCTGGACCTCTCCACCACATTCAACACAATCAACCGTACCATCATCCTCTACCGCCTGTCCTCTACCATCCACCTCAGTGTGTCTCCACTCACTTGGTTCAAGTCCTACCTCACAAACCGCCAGCACTACATCTCCGGAAGTGTTTTTCCTTCTCATCTCTGCCTGGTTATCCATTGGGTGCCCCAAGGATCCATCCTTGGCCCCCGTCTCTTCCTCATCTACACGCTCCTTCTCAGTGATGTCATCTGCAGACACGGGGTTAAACTCCACGTGTACGCGGATGACACCCAACTCTACTTTTCCACTTCCAATTGTGATACCCTGATATCCAGGGGATCGCTAGCTATCTGATATCTCTGTTGGACACCAAGAGCTGGCTGAGCGCAAATTTCCTGCAGTTAAACGTCAACAAGGAAGCCATACTCTTTGGCTCCCATCAACGGTACTGACCTCCTCAACCCACCCAGTGCTTAAAACTCTCCAAACCCGTGCACAGTGCAGGCATCGGGTTCAATCCCCGGTTATCCTTCCTCCCCACGCCCGCCCGGTGGCTCACCAGCACTGCTTTCTTCCACCTTAGAGCCACATTGCCTGTCTCCGTCAATACCTCGCCCCGAAAGCTGCCCGGTCCATGCCTTTGCCAACTCTCGGCTGGAACTACTCCAATGCCTCCTCGCCCCACCCTGCCTCTGCGCCCTCCTTACCCCTCCCCCCCCCCACCTCACCCCCCCCCGACCCTTGCCCGCCGCCCCATACTCTCAGCAGGCTCCGGGCTGCTCCATGTCCCCCAACCCACTCAGCCCCTAGCCTCTGAAACTCCATCCCGCGGTCCGTCCCCCGTCCGTCCGTCCCTTCCCTCCCCCCCGCCTCACCCTCCACCCCCCCACCTCACCCCCCCCCCCCCGCCTCACCCCCTCCCCCTCCCCCCCCCCACCCCCCCTTCCCTCCCCCCGCCTCACCCTCCCCCTCCCCCGCCTCACCCTCCACCACCCTCCCCCCCTCCGCCTCTCCTCTTCGACAGTCCCATCGGTTGTTGTCCCATCAAGTGTCACTCTGTTGTTGTCAGTGTCTCTCTCTCTCTCCCCCCACCCACCCCCCCCCCCGCGTCTCTCTCTCTCTCCCTGTCTGTGTGTCTGTCCCGGGCGGGGGGGGAGGGGATGGGGGGGTGGGCCGGGCGGGGGGGGGGATGGGGGGGTGGGCCGGGCGGGGGGGGGGATGGGGGTGTGGGCCGGGCGGGTGGGGAGGGGATGGGGGTGTGGGCCTGGCGGGCGGGGGGGGGGGGGGATGGGGGGGGGGGGCCGGGCGGAGGGGATGGGGGGGTGGGCCGGGCGGGGGGGGGATGGGGGGGGGGGCCGGGCGGGGGGGGGGATATGGGGGTGTGGGCCGAGCGGGTGGGGAGGGGATGGGGGTGTGGGCCGGGCGGGTGGGGAGGGGATGGGGTTGTGGGCGGGCGGGGGGGGGGGAGAGGATGGGGGTGTGGGCCGGGCGGGGGGTGGGGAGGGGATGGGGGTGTGGGCCGGGCGGGGGGGGGGGAGGGGATGGGGGTGTGGGCCGGGCGGGGGGGGGGGAGGGGATGGGGGTGTGGGCCGGGCGGGGGGGGGGGAGGGGATGGGGGTGTGGGCCGGGCGGGGGGGGGGGAGGGGATGGGGGTGTGGGCCGGGCGGGGGGGGGGGAGGGGATGGGGGTGTGGGCCGGGCGGGGGGGGGGGAGGGGATGGGGGTGTGGGCCGGGCGGGGGGTGGGGAGGGGATGGGGTGTGGGCCCGGCGGGGGGGGAGGGGGTGATGTGTCAGTGTATGTGGGCCGTGGGGGGGAGGGGAGGGTGGTGTGTGGGCCTGGGAGGGGAGTAGAGGGGGGGGGGGGGGGGGGAGTGACAGTTACTCACACAGCAGGTGGCTCCCGGTGGGGGTGGGGGTGGGGGGGTGAGGGGGGGGGGGGGGGGGAGTGACAGTTACTCACACAGCAGGCGACTCAGCGCGAGCAGCGACATCCCCTCCCGCCCTCAGCACCGCTCCCAATGACAACCGCAGGACCCCACAGTCGCCCCGCAGCCGCCTGTCTCACTCACACACACAACACAACACACACACACACACACACAGCCGCCTGTCTCACTCACACACACAACACAACACATACACACACAGCCGCCTGTCTCACTCATACACACACACACACACACAACCGCCTGTCTCACTCACACACACAACACAACACACACACACACAACCGCCTGTCTCACTCATACACACAACACATACACACACAGCCGCCTGTCTCACTCACACACAACACATACACACACAGCCGCCTGTCTCACTCACACACAACACATACACACACAACACAACACACACACACACAGCCTGTCACAGCAATGCAGAGGGAGGCTGGACAACTGCAGACGTTAAAGACACAGCTTTTTTTAAAACGGCGTCCGAGATAAGAAAGAGAACAACAACAACAACAACAGTCCCCACAAAAAAAACCACAATAATAAAATTGGTCATTTCCACCCACGGCTGTGTGTGTGTGTGTGGGGGGGGGGCTGTGTGTGTGTGGGGGGGGGCTGTGTGTGTGGGGGGGGCTGTGTGTGTGGGGGGGGGGCTGTGTGTGTGTGGGGGGGGGGGCTGTGTGTGTGTGTGTGGGGGGGGGGCTGTGTGTGTGTGGGGGGGGGGGCTGTGTGTGTGTGTGTGGGGGGGGGCTGTGTGTGTGTGTGTGTGTGGGGGGGGCTGTGTGTGTGTGTGTGGGGGGGGGGCGGCTGTGTGTGTGTGTGTGTGGGGGCGGCTGTGTGTGTGTGTGGGGGGGGGGGGGGCGGCTGTGTGTGTGTGTGTGTGGGGGGGGGGCGGCTGTGTGTGTGTGGGGGCGGCTGTGTGTGTGTGTGGGGGGGGGGCTGTGTGTGTGTGGGGGGGGGGGCTGTGTGTGTGTGTGTGGGGGGGGGGCTGTGTGTGTGTGTGTGTGTGGGGGGGGCTGTGTGTGTGTGTGGGGGGGGGCTGTGTGTGTGTGTGTGGGGGGGGGGCTGTGTGTGTGTGTGGGGGGGGGCTGTGTGTGTGTGTGTGGGGGGGGGGCTGTGTGTGTGTGTGTGTGTGGGGGGGGGGCTGTGTGTGTGTGTGTGTGGGGGGGGGGGCGGCTGTGTGTGTGTGTGTGGGGGGGGGGCGGCTGTGTGTGTGTGTGTGGGGGCGGCTGTGTGTGTGTGTGGGGGGGGCTGTGTGTGTGGGGGGGGCTGTGTGTGTGTGTGTGGGGGGGGGGGGGCTGTGTGTGTGTGTGTGGGGGGGGGGCTGTGTGTGTGTGTGTGTGGGGGGGGGGCTGTGTGTGTGTGTGGGGGGGGGCTGTGTGTGTGTGTGTGGGGGGGGGGCTGTGTGTGTGTGTGTGGGGGGGGGCTGTGTGTGTGTGTGTGGGGGGGGGGCTGTGTGTGTGTGTGTGTGTGGGCGGCTGTGTGTATGTGTGTGGGGGGGCTGTGTGTGTGTGTGTGTGTGGGGGGGCGGCTGTGTGTGTGGGGGGGGCTGTGTGTGTGTGGGGGGGGGGCTGTGTGTGTGTGTGTGGGGGGGGGGGCTGTGTGTGTGTGGGGGGGGGGGGGCTGTGTGTGTGTGTGTGGGGGGGGGGCTGTGTGTGTGTGTGTGTGGGGGGGCGGCTGTGTGTGTGGGGGGGGCTGTGTGTGGGGGGGGGGGGGCTGTGTGTGGGGGGGGGGCTGTGTGTGGGGGGGGGGGGGGCTGTGTGTGTGTGTGTGTGTGTGGGCGGCTGTGTGTATGTGTGTGGGGGGGCTGTGTGTGTGTGTGTGTGTGGGGGGGCGGCTGTGTGTGTGGGGGGGGCTGTGTGTGTGTGTGGGGGGGGCTGTGTGTGTGTGTGTGGGGGGGGGGGCTGTGTGTGTGTGGGGGGGGGGGGGCTGTGTGTGTGTGTGTGGGGGGGGGAGACGCTGCTGTGCGCAATCGGCTGCCGCGTTTCGCCCCCAAATATATACACGGTCAGTTCACTTTACAGTGCATTCTGTGAAGGCGCTCAGGGACGTGGATAAGATGTGGAAAGCCGCTATATCGAATGCAGGGATCATCATCATCATCATCATCATCATTATTATTTATACAGTGCCCTCCACCCCGGAGGCATCTCAGAGCGCTTCATAACAGCGGAGCTCGGGGCCCGAGCCAGAGCGAGGGGGAAAGCGACCGTAGTAGGTACAACCCAAAAAATGGAAGAGGAGGGGATGAGGGGTTGGGATGGAGGGAGGGAGGGAGTTCCGGAGCTTCGAGGAGGATTTGGGGGACGAGGAGGAGGACCAGGCTCAGCAGAGGGGAAGGAACCGGGTACCGCTGTGAGGAGAGAGAGAGAGAGAGAGAGAGAGGAGGTTAGAGAGGGAGGGGCTTGCAGAGGAGTGGAGGGATTTGAACACAAAGAGTGAGGGTTTTGAAGTCAGGCCGCTCTGTGACAGAGGCAGTGGAGTTTGGCCGGGACTGGGGTATAGCGGGGCACCAAATTTGTTGCGAGCCCGAGAATGCAGGAGGTGAAGTTTTGGAGGAGCTGAGTGTTGTGGATGGTGGAGGAGGGAGAGTCTGGCCGAGATGGGGACCAGGGTTTTGTCAGCCGATACTCATTTGAGGTATTGACGGACATGGGCGATTGGTGAAGATGGAAGAAAGCAGTGCTGGTCAGGGACCGGATTCGGGGGGGGGGGTTCGAAGGATAACTGAGGATCGAACCTGGTGTCTAAGTTGCACACGGGTTCGGAGAGTTTTAAGGACGGGTCGGATAGGAAAGTCAGAGCCACGAATCAATCATTCTATTTAATTACAAAAGCGGCTTCCGGGGCGACCTCTTCTGGCGCCGCGAGAGAGATTAAAGAGCCACGAGAGAGATTAAAGAGCCACGAGAGAGATTAAAGAGCCACGAGAGAGATTAAAGAGCCACGAGAGAGATTAAAGAGCCACGCTCGATGCCAACATTTAAAGTGACACGCTGAGCTACATGACTCCTCGCTCTCTAACCAGGACTCGTAACTCCTGCAGACGTCCGACAATGTTGAAAGGTTTGCACCCTACTGCCACTGAAACCTGCATTCCGTATTGTGTCTTTCGGTCGCAAGTGAAGCTGTTACGGGTACCGCTTGTTAAAAACGTATCGGATATTTTCGCAGCCGTTCGTGAAATAATTCTATTTATTGCAAACTGACACGGAACCGGTTGCCAGTGGGGCAGAGCAAACCCGGCGCCATCCTCTGCTAACCAATGGCCCCGCAGCCGCAAACAATAATGGTCCTTGCATTTGCTGACATGCCACCAATGAAGTCTTCGAGACATCTCGAGGTGTTTCACAGAATGTGTAGTGAAACGATTGACGGTATATTGTTTGGGTGAAAAGTGCACGTGATTCTTTCAATTTTTGACACAACCTTGTTTTTTTAAAAAAAATAATTCTTGCACTGTTTCAGCGCTTTATAACGTTTACAAGCACCTCACGGGGAACTGCTGTCCCATGCAGTAATAGTGACTCCACCACCTTTCCCTTGGGATGTCCTTCCATGTAAAAAGCGCTATACAAATGTCATTTCGTTGTTGTTGCATTCGCAGCAACCAATTTTGCACCCACAAACACTATTGTGAATTTGGTTGACACTTGAGTTCAGTGCTAGGGAGGGGGGGGGGGGGGGACTCAGGGGAAAGTGCTGTCCTTGGAATGAGACATCAATAATATTTAGTCTCAAAGAACTCACGGAATATGAATTGTATATCCTGTGGCGAAAAGCAGCAGCCAATTGGTCACAGCAATTGATACTGCAGTTCTATCTGTGCCTGTTCGGGTGAATGTCTGCATAAACTTATTCCACCCCCACTCTCATGACCACTCATTTCTCCTCTCCCCCGCGCGCCCCCACCCCACACTGATCTGCCAATTGAGACAGAAGCAGATCAACCAGCATTGAATAGAATAGGAAAATCCAAACACATTCTTTTGTTTTATTAAGGAGAATATGTTGTTCATTGATCCAGTGCACAGCAGTCACTGCATTAAGCAATGACTCACAGTCATACAGGTGTAATAAACTGAGTACTGAAAACAAAATTCTTTGTGATTAATCCAGTTAAGAAAGTGGAGGCTGTATAAAAGTGGGGGTTCATTTGCCCACCCCCCGCCCCACCAGAAACCTGCTGGAGGCAAAAGCCACATAAATAATATAGCAACTTTAAAATCAAACCACACAGATGGGATTAAGCCAGGCTGGAATCTCACCACAGATGGAAATCAGGGGCATTACACAACACCCCCTCTTGGTTCAGTTGTACAAAGGGCATTTCTCATGGCATATGTGGCCATGCCCCTGCCCCCGGCTCGGTCCCGGGATCCACTATTGTGAAGCGCTCTGAGACGCTGTCTGGCTTGGTGAGCGCTACATAAATCAAAGTTGTTGTTTATTGGACAAGGGATGGAAGGAAGAGAGAGGTAGAGGGGGGCAGAACTTGGTATTCTTAATAATACAAGCAGGTGGAACAGAAAAGCATAAAAGTGTGGAAACAGATTGATAGTCCCCACACACCTCCTCCAATCTCACAGCCATCCCTGTCCTCCTCGCTCTAACTCTGGCAGAGGCTGAAGTTTCTCCAGAGCCGTTGCAGGGCTGTAAGGGGGTGGGGTGGATTGCAAGTCAGACAGATGACTGTCATCTACTCTAAACCACTGCTGCACTCATAACATTCAAGGCCCTTCACATGCGACCCAAAGGCCAGTGCAGATCATGGGAAGTACACATTCACAGCCGGGGCGAGCTCCCTGGAGAGGAATCAGATCAGGCAATAGAATAAGTGCATATGTGTGTGTGTGTCTCTCCTTCTCTCTTGTTACGGGCTTGTCACCATTTGAGAGGTTTGGGTGGAAGTTGGGGGGGGGGGGGGGGGGGAGTTAGATACTGTCAAGCCACATTGACATTTCATTTTTGGAAAATTAAACAAACAATATATTTTTAATTAAAACAATATAAAATGTAAAAAGAATACAGTATTTTTCTTTGAAGGCTCGGAAAGTAAGGCAACTTGGATCCTGGTGAATGAAGAGGTAAGAATGAGACGCTCTCTCTCGTGTTGTCTCGTGTTTCATCTCTCTGTCTCCGTTTTATTTTCTCTCTTTCATTGTCGTCTCTCTCGTTTTCGCTCGTTCTCGCCCTCCCCCGCACTCTCTGTCATTGGGACGGTCTCCCTCGCACTTCCACCGTGCCGTCCTCCATCCCAAAAAACACTTGCTCTGCCAGGTCAATGAATAAACCCGTCTCCACCACTCCTATAGAGACAAAACACCACAATTGGAGAATTTCACTCTCCAATCCCTTTCCTCTCCTTCTTCCCCCACCCCCATGACCATATGTGCCCCAATCACCCCCACCCAGCACCACAGGCTCCCCATCCCCCAGAGTTCAAAATCTTCATCCTCATCAACAACTTGCATTTATACAGTGCCCTGCGTGTGGGGTAGCGTCCCAGAGCGCTTCACTGAGGTGGAGTCTAACCCTGAGCCTGAGGGAGGGGAGAGGTGACCAGAAGCACAATCAAAAAACAACAACAAACAAACAAAACTTACATTTATATAGCGCCTTTCACGTCGAGAGGACATCCCAAGGCGCTGTACAGTCAGGTAGGACAAGAGCAGGGTGGTAAGGATCAGGGCAGGATAAAGCATAGCAGGTAAAGTAACTGTATTAGTGGGCGAAACATGGCAGCCAAATTGCGCACAGCAGTGTCCCACAATCAGTCACGGAAGTGGGACTAGGGGCAAAAGGGGGTAAAGAAGCAAAAGGGGAGGGGTCGAGGCAGGGGGAAGAAAGGCAGGAAAGTCGACTGTATATTTGTGGTCTGTAAGTGGGATTTGAAGGTAGGTGGCTGGGGAGGGAGGGAGCTCCAGAGTTCGGGGCGCAGTGGCTGAAGGCATGTCTACCAATGGTGACGTAGTGGAGACGAGGGACAAACAAGAGGCAGCCAAGAGGAGGCAGTGCATGCTGGAATGGGGGGGGGGTGGGTAAGCTAATTGAATAAATAGGGATGTGTGAGAGAATGAAAAATTTGAAAACAAGTGAGAGGATCTTGAAATCTAATCGGTTCAGTAATTGGGAGCCAGTGGAACCTGACAAGGACTAGAGTGATGTGGGTATACAGTATCGTGCGGGTGAGTATCCAGACAATGGGAGTTCTGAATTAAGTGGATTTTGTGTATGGTGGACCTGGGGAGACCACCAAGGAGGGCATTGGAATAGATCAGCCAGGAAGTGACAAAGGCGTGTACGAGGGTTTCAGCTATGTCGGTTATGAGGTATGGATAGAGGTGTCCTCATCTTTAAATCCCTCTCTAGTTTAACTCCTCCTTAACCTTTACTAACTTATTGCCAACCTGTCCACTCCCTCCACTCAGCAGGCACTGGCCTGCTTCACATCCATCCCCACCCTGCCCACTCCACCATAGGTAGCCGGTCCTTCTGCCACTCTGCCCCATTCCTTTGAAACTCCATCTCAAGAGTTACTCCACCTCATCCCCTCCCTTACTTCCTTCAAGCACTTCCTCTTTGGCTTCTCCTTCAGTCATCCTCCCACCTGTCTGTCCACTGCCTTGAGACGTCCTTCTGACGTGAAAGGCACTATAGAAATGTACTTTGTTGTTGTTGCTGCAGGTCTCCCAACCACCCTGAGTGTGTGGCCTCAGGGGCGAGCGAACGTTCTTACCTGGTAACATTTTAATGCTGGAGTGCACAGTCTTCCAATCACACACTTTTTCAAACTTCCAATCCAGGATGAAGTTCCCATTGTCAGTCACCAGCGGGCCCTGCAATCAATATGATATCCTTGCATTTGATACAGTACCTTATTGTGCCATTGAGATACTTTAAAGCATTTCACAGAATATACATTAAAGTGAATTGGCTGTGTATTGTCTGGGTAAAACGCAACAGCCAATTACGCACATAAATGTCCAATAAACTGTCATGGATTGAGTGACCAATTGTTTTTTAAAAATGGAATTATCCTCGGAAAGCAATCTGCCAATCTAGTAACAACCAGGATCGTACTTATCACTAGGTAACAGCGGCGTGTGGAGTAAGGAAACTTGCCTAAGGTTTCGCTCTGCGCGGGAATCAAACCCAGGTCCTCTCGTTTGAGAGGCGAGCATGCTAATCAACACACTATGGGACTATAACATGGGTTGTCTGAGTTTTGTCAAGTTCCTGAAATACCTAAATTTCGAAACGCATCGCTCCCCCACTTACAGCTTTACTGACAGCCATTCTCAGCTCCGCCACCCCCCCAAATTTGGCTGCTATGGTCCTGGTGATTGGGAGGTAAGCCTTTGGGATGACTTCAATCGGAATTCCTCTTTTCCATCTCTCTCCAAGGCTTTTGGAAATTTTCCTGTATACAGTACAAAAACAATTAGCATTTACACTGCACTCTTCACTTGGGAGTAGAGTCCTGGAGTGCTAAACAATAGCAGAGCCTGACTCCAAGCTAAGGAGAGAGAGACGATGGTTGTAAGCATGACGAAGAAGAAGGTCTTCAAGCCTGATCTGAAACAGGGATGGAGGGGGAAAGACAGAGGAATTGGGGGGAAGAGTTCCAAAGCTTCGGAGTATCGGTTGAAAGCACTACCACTGATGGTGGAATGGAGGAGATGAGGGACAAGCAGGAAACCAGAACCAGCCAAGTGGAGGCAGCGGGTAGTGAAGTGGGGAATAAATAGGTCAGAAAGCTAGGGCAGTGCCAGGGCATGAAGGGGATTGTAGTTGAATGGGAGGATCTTGAAATCCATCTGTTCTGTGATAGGAAGACGGAGACGCAAGCCATACTCTTTGGATCTTGTCAATGTCTCCATTCCATGGCTCTCACCTCCTCCACCTTCCCGGTCTGCCCCTAAAACTCTCTGAAACTGTGCGTAACCTAGGCGTCAGGTTCGACCCCCAACTGTCCTTCCTCCCCCACATCCGGTCCCTCACTTCTTCCACCTCCGACAGATCCGGCAATACCTCATCCCAAAAGCCTCTGAAACCCTGGTCCACGCCTTTGTCACCTTACGGCTGGACCATTCCAATGCCCTCCTCGCCGATCTCCCCTCCACCACAATCCATAAAATCCAACTCATCCAAAACTCTATGCTGCCCACATTCTCACCCGCACCAAGCTTCGCTCCCCCATTACCACACTCCTCGCCAGACTTCACTGGCTCCCTATCCCCGAGAGCATCGACTTCAAGATCCTCATCCTTGTTTTCAAATCCCTCCACTCCTCTGCACCCCCCTACCTCTCTGACCTCCTCTATCCTCAAACCACACCCGCTGCCTTCGCTCCACTGGATCTGGCCTCCTCCATGTTCCCCCGAATCCTCCGCTCCACCCTCGGCAGCCGTGCCTTCAGCCATTATGCCCCGAGGCTGTTGAATTCCCTTTCTCAATCCCTTCACCTTGCCCCCTCTCCTCCCAGTTTCAGGTCACAGCTGAAGACCTTTCTCTTTGACCGCACCTTTGGTCACCTTTCTATCCCCTGCCCCGGTCCCGGGATCCGCTATTTTGAAGCGCTCTGAGACGCCGTCCGGGGTGGATGGCACTATCTAAATCAAAGGTGTCGTTGTTGGAAGCCGTGGAGGTAGTCAGACAGATTGGAAGTGTATTTGGAAGAAGAATAAATATTGATAAAGAAATACATGTCTCACCTGTAATCTGCAATGACGATGAATTTTTTCGCACAGCTGGCAACAATCTTCTCCTGAGTCAAACAGCCTCTGTGAGGACAGAAGAGGCAGCAATGTGATTGTTTAGTCGGTAGGTCGGTCTCTTGGATATTGCTTTAACAAGCAATGGCAATCAAAAAACAGTCAATCAGAAGAAAATAGGATGTAAAAAAGGACAATGGGAGTGGGGCCAGGGGGAGGGATGATGGTTGGAATATTGAAGTATTGTGAGAGAAGAATAAAGGAATTCCTTCTTATACCAGTGTTGTGGATTGAGAATCGTTACAGAACGGTTGGTCGTACAAACGAACACAGCAAGCCAGTTACACAACATAATAATAATAATCCTTGCATTTGATATAGCGCTTATCATGTCTTCTAGACATCTCAAAGCGCTTCACAGAACATACTGTAAAGTGAATTGACTGCATATTTGTGGGCGAAACAAACATATACCAATATATATAAATCCCAAATTTCTAATTCCCAGTCATAGACTTCTGTGGACTCCTGTAGCATATTGGTTGGAGCACTCGTCTCGTGAGTGTTTAAGGATTATTATTATTATTATATCCGACACACATGACTGACAGCTCATTGTGACCACTTACCCTCCGCCTTTGATCAAGTTTAGATGATCGTCCACTTCATCTGCACCATCGATGGCCACATCTAGCTGAGAGCCAGAGGGAGACTGTCACACAGCCAGAAACACACGCAAATCCATCACTGCGCTTGGGAATCTCCAAACCAGACTGAGATGTCCCACATGGAAATCCCAGAGATAGATTGGAACGGAGGAACACATCCCGCTTACCCAATTCTGCTAAGTACTCGTCACAGGTTGGCAAGAGCCTAAGCTTTGGGACCCCAAAGCGTGTGTTGGGGAAACTGCTACAGTCTAACCAGTGAAAACCGCAGAGCTTGCCATTGATAGCATTGCCTAGCAAGCCGCTTGTCCAGCCATGCTGTGCTATCAGCAGCAGTGCTTTGAGGTACTGAGGACCCGCTGGTTCTGGAACCAGACTAGACTGAGGTGTCCTCCCAACGTGAAAGGCCCTCTATAAATGTAGTGTTGTTGTTGTTGTAGACACCGAGCGCTGGAGATCTAATGGGAATGTTACCTCGGGATATTGGTCCAGGTCACTCAGCGGCAGCTTGTTCTGCAAGATCAGCTGACGAGCCTTTGAACACAAAGAGGCAGAGAGTATAAATCACGCCTCAGATGTTCTCTGCACAGCACAGTCTGACCAACAAGCAAGTTATTGTTTCTGAAATCGGAGTGTGGGGTGGGTCTGAGGGCAATCGTAGGATCTTCACAAGAACTTTAAAGGAGCCTCCAAGGTTAGACATCACCTCTGGGATTACAGTCACCGACAACCAAAGTGTCCACACTCTACAATCTCCAAATGATAGTGTATCGGCCTGCCTGGCTCAGTTGGTAGCTCTCTCGCTTTGAGTTAATAATAATCCTTGCATTTGTTTGATATAGCATCTATCACATTGTTGAGACGCCTCAAAACACTTCACAGAATATACTATCAAGTGAAATGACTATTTTATGGGTGAAATGTGAGAGCCAATTGCGCACAGCAATGTCCCACAAACAATCGCGGATTGCATGACCAAATTTATTTATCTATTTTTTGGAGGGATTACTTCCCAGAAACCAATCCGCCAGTCGACTACCAACTTACTGCTAGAAGCAGAGCCGTGCGGAACAAGGAAACTTGACTAAGATTTGGTGACTCACTCTATGGCCGGGACATCCTCCCGACGTGAAAGGCGCTCTATCAATGTAATTTTGTTGTTGTTGTTATTGTTTGTGGGACATTCGCTGTGAGAAAAACAGGCTGCCACATTTTCCCACAAAATACACATTTGTAGTATATCAGATGTCCTGACAGAATGATAAAGCAAATGCAAGGATTGTTGAAAGGTTAGACATCACTTCCGGGATTAAGACCCTTCAGTTCACTATAAAAACTATGAAACCCATTGCCATGCTTAACATGTATCCAACCCAGACAGAGCTCCACTCGACCCACCAACACATGGAAATTCCCATACCTGGAATGGAATGAGCACTTTCTCCCTGAAGACTCATACTCTGCTTACCTAATTCCAGAAAATATTAGGCGCTCGACTAATACTTAAGAATCATCTTACCTGGAAGGAGCTGGGTACACAAATCACCTTCAGACCATCCTCCTGCACCCGCTCAGCTGCACAAAACACAAACATGGCGTTACCAGAGCTGCCAACTTTTTTTTTTACCAAAAAGGAGTACTCCTGGAAGCTAAAAACAGTATTTTGTAGTAAAAAAAAGTATTTTCCCCAGAACCTACCGGTACTTAACAAAAAGATTATAGCGCAAAAAGATGCCAAGTAAAATGGGACTTCAAATCCCCTAGTTAAGCAAAAATTGCGTTTAGCGGGAGGTCCCTACTGTGTTTCCATATATGAAAAAAATTGTTCCCAGTAACGCCTTGTGCCTCGCCTACCACGGCATTTACAGTGGATCAGCGACAGCATAAGGTAGGTAGCTATTGCTATTGAAGGCAAGGAGAGAGAGTTAAAGAGAAAGAGACTAAGACAGAGACAAGAGACTGTGAGTGAGATTGTGACAGCCAGAGACTCAAACAGAGAGAGACACAGAAAGAGAGAGAGATACAGAGAGAGAAAGAGAGAGTGTGACCGAGACAGACAGAGAGAGCGAAAGAGACACGGAGAGAGAGAGAGAGAGACACAGAGAGAGACTGAGAAAGAGAGAGACAGAGAGAAGGAGAGACAGACAGAGCATGGAACATTTCGGATTTTCCCAAAAACTTATTTTAACAAGAAAAATCGTACTGCCGTATTTACTTCAATTTACCGTACTAAATACGGCAAAAACATACTGGTTGGCAGCTCTGCGTTACACAGACAAAATCACAAAGATCTCACTGCCTTGCATTCCTGCTGCGTGGGAGAGAGAGAAAGAAAGAGAGTTACAGAGAAAGGGAGAGTGAACAAAGGGGAAAAGTGTAAGTCACTTTATTTCCGATCACCAGGCTCATCACTACTTAAGTTAAGCGTTTCCAAACCAGAGTTCCATTCATGCCACCTGCACATAGAAATTTCCCTGCAACTGGAAGGGAAACACACTTTCTGTCGCTGTGGGACGCATCTTGCCTACTTAATTCTGGAGAGTATTTAGGCTTCCAAGAGATGGGGGTAATAGGTGGGAGTCCAACCAGCAAAAAGCACATATGTTAGTGTCTATGTATATTATTATTATTATTATTATTTTGTGTTGAAAGTAGTGTCCAGCGATATATCGGTATAATTTTTCATATCGATATGCCGATATTAGAAATTCAAACATATCGATATATCGAAAACTTTGATATTAAAATATATAACGATATATTGCACAAATCGGTATATCGTGTCCGCCGATATATCGGTTATATCGATATGAAGCAAACTTTTTCAACTTACCTTGTCACCAGCATTGCAAACCTCCTGGGCCTAGAGCAAGGAATGCGCGCGCATATCGGAATGCGCACACACCTCCGAATGCGGTATGAATAACCTCTCCCTTTCTCTCTCTCTGTCTCCTTTCCTTTCTAACGCCTTGGGACGTCCTCTTAACGTGAAAGGCGTTATATAAATGTAAGTTTTGATTGATTGTTTATCTATATTTTCTCTTTTTTCACATTTGCTCTCTGTCTATCTCTCTTTCTTTCTCCCCCTTTCCCCCCCCCCCTTACTTTCCTTTTCATTTTCTCTCATTTCATTTCAACTATGACTGTTTGTGGATCACTGCTGTGTGAAATTGGCTGCCGCATTTCGCCCACACATATACAGTCAGTTCACTTTACAGTATATTCTGTGAAGCTCTTTGAGACGTCTAGAAGACCTGAAGAGCGCTATATCAAATGCAAGGATTGGTATTGGTATGTGGAGTAGGGAAACCTACCTAGGCTTTCTTCCGGCCTGGGAATTGAACCCAGGTCCTCTCGCTTGCGAGGTGACTGCTCTAACTAATAAGCTACAGGACTCCACAAATGCATTTGTCGTAACATGAGGAGGAAGCTGAGAATGGTATATATCAGACATTCTCATTCATTCTGCTGATACTCACCTATTCTCTTCACGGCATGAACAATTGTGGAGCCACTGCCAATCCCCAAGATTTGGTTATTCTATGACAGAGAATAGAAACTAATGTTAACAGCCATCCACGTCACAGATATGACACCTTTACATTGACATGCCATACCTTGGTTATACTCACACACCTTATACATGTCACATTTACATACATCTTACACGGTTAAAAAGTTAAAATTAATAATATATTACACTGTGCTGAAAAATACTGTGTCCTTGACCTTGTTTACCAGGAATGTGACTTCTGATAAGAAGAATTGGAAAACATTTTGGTTAGCAACCATCACAATAACTTTTTTTGTTCAGCTGCATGTTTGAGACATGTGGAAACCCATCTCCATGCTTAAGAGTATCCAAAACAAACTGAGAGTTCCATGCCTCCCACCTACACATGGACATTTCAGAGATACATTGTTGGAATGGAATTGCCTGGCAAGCTTTCCTGCTGCTTATCCAACTGGGACTCTACAACAAGGGCTTTGGCTTGTAGCAATTATATTTGTATAAGACTTTTCCCACTGGAAGGATGTCCCAAGGGGCTGGATAGACAGAGACCCGAGCTGAGGGTTGGGATCAGGAGGGTTGGAGGGCAGGGAGAGTAGGGGTACTAGGGTGACCAAAGGCTGTTTCAAGGTCCTCCTCTTCGAGGAGGACCTTGAAACAGGTCTTGAAGGAGAGAAGGTAAGGTGAAGGGAATGTGAGATGGCGTACCAAAGGGTGGGGGCAGACAAGCTAAAGGCCTGACCAACAATTGTGAGGTAGGCCAGGTGGGGGAAGTAAGCAGACTGGTTGATAATGGGGCAGGTCACAGAAGTTGGATGGAGCAATGGTCTGTAGGGCTTTGAAGATGCGGACGAGGATTTTGAACTCTATCCTCTGGAGGATGGGGCGCCAGTGTAGCTGGGGTGATTGGGTCATGAAGCCTGGTGCAGGAGAGTTCACGAGCTGCAGAGATCTGGATGGTCTGCAGCTTGTGGAGAGAAGAGTTGGGAGCCGACAAGCAGGGAGCCTAGCTGTGATGAATACACAGATGAGGGTCTCGGCAGCCTGAGGGGGGAAGCAGTGGCGGAGCTAGGCGAGGTTGCAGAGGAGGGAGAAGTCAGACTGGGTCATGGTACAGATGTGGGGTACAAAGCACAGGTGAGGGTCAAACAAAACACACATTTTATGCACGTCACACGTAACACATTACCTATTCCACATCATAACACACATCATGCTTACAAGTTATATACAAACTATAGTTATTACACGTACAACAACAACTTCGATTTATATAGCGCCCTCCACGCCGGATGGCGTCTCAGAGCGCTTAGACGTAAACGCATTACTGGTTACTATCCGGCATGAAGGAAACTACCTAAATACAAGTTGTTATATGCTTTATCATACACACACAAAAAAGCACAATACAACTGAACACACATCCAAGCAGTTATACACACATTTGGACAGAGTTAGGTGGATGGTTATTTGGAGAGGACGGGTTTGCGGGGTTATGGGGAGAGAGCCGGGGAGTGGGATTGACTTTGAATAGCTGTGTTCAAAGAGCCAGCACAGAGTCAATGGGCCAAATGGTCTCCTTTTGTGCTGTAAAATTCTATGATTCTATGAGTTCGCAGTCATCTGACTCTGGCTCTCAGGTTCGGGGTGGGGGGTGATCCACAAAGTCCAACGAAATGTGTTTGTGGAGATTACAGTGGCCCTCCCCCTGTCTCCTCTCACATTCCTTAATAAGTAAAACCCTGTTGGAAATCAACAGTTTCACTCCCCCACCCCCAACCCCCACCATTCCTGCAGCTGCATCTCTCTCTCCCCTACCACAAACTCCACCACCATCCCCCAGGGCTTTCAGGAACGGGAAGAGGCTCTAACTTGCTCCACCAGTTTACGAGAGCAGGTTTTAACCCCATATCCTCATTTACAGAGGATGTAGTTAAAGAATTTACAAGGAATGTACTGCACTGAACCAACCTGTGCCAGTGTTTATGCTCCACCGTTTCTTTGAAACAATGCATTTTCGATGTCAGCCTTTCAATCAGTAACACTCTCACCTCTGAGCCAGAGGGATGTGGTTTCAAGCCCTACCTTATTTTGTGGAGCTCACAGTCCAAGCTGGCACTTCAATACAGTTTTGTGGGGAACTCGGTATTATAAGAGGTGCTGTCCTATGGATGAGACATTAAACTGCATCCTATCTGCCTGTTCAGTTAGACGTTAAAGATTCCATAGGACTATAGGAAAAGAGAAGGGCGTTTCTCTCATTATTTAGCCTGGCCAACAATGCCCGCAAATAAAATCAGCCATTCACTTCATTGCTGTGACCTTTCTCTTTGACCGCGCCTTTGGTTACCTTTCTCCCCCTGCCCCTGGCTCGGTCCCAGGATCCGCTATTGTGAAGCGCTCTGAGATGCTGTCCGGCGTGGAGGGCACTATATAAATCGAAGTTGTTGTTGTTGTGAGACATTCTGCTTGCAAATTGGCTACAGTGTTTGTCGAACTCAATGCAATAAATGCCACTATCCGGTGCTAAGAAGAGTGGGTCCGGCAGCACTGCCTCAAAAGGTTCCACAGGTGTCGAGAAATTCCTGAAAAACACTATCCCAGACCCCCACGCAATCACCAAGTGGTCTGCGGGCAGGGTAGTCGAAACGGTTCAAAAGGGGGGAAGATGGCAGACCTGATCAGGAGGAACCCAGTGGCGACGGCCAACTATGTTTGGCAAAACTCCTCATCACTGGGGCTGCCCTAAAGCCTGGCTGGCCATTAAAAAGGCCTCTCCCCTTCAGGGCTTTCATGCACGAAGGAGGTGTGGGCCACTCAGCCCTGTTCTCGGGCCGGCTACAGAGGCAAGGAGACCGTGGACCACCTCTTCCTGGAGTGTTTTTTTTCAAAGGAAGTTTGGAAAAAACTGGGAGTACTGGATACTCTCGCTGTTCCCTGAGACGCACCATCTCGGCACTAAGTGGACACTCGCAGTGAAACCCACATTGAATGTTCCCGGCAGATCATAAACTCGGTAATGGGACCCCTTTGGCATTTCTGAAACCAGATGTTCTTCCGGCAGAACAAGGTGACGACGACAGCCTGTCTCCAGCCCACGCACGCTAGGATCAGGGACTACGTACTGAGAGCCAAGCTAACTAACGCTTGGGTGAACCGCAGCAAAGGCCAAATGGGACCTGACCCCGGCAAGAGATGTTCCTGAGCAAACCGCTCAGGGTGTACTCTGGGTACTCAGGGTGAACATTTTGTGGGCGAAACGCGGCAGCCAATTGCGCACAGCAGTGTCCCCCCCCCCCCCGCACAGTCGTGGCTTGAAAATGACCCAAATATTCTTTACACTTTTATACCAAGAAACCCACGTTTACAGTATACAAGCGAAACTATCGATTCTTTCTCTTTTTTAAAAAAAAAAGAAGAGCTAAATAAACAGACGAGAGTGGCGGGTTTGGGGGGGGGGGGGGGGGGGGGGAGGAAGAGAGAAAGAGGAATAATGTTGATAAGTGGGCACCAAGGGTATAACTGTGCAGTGTTTCTCCCACAAATATACAGTCAATTTTACCGCTCTTCTTGATCCTGCACCGACCTCTCCCCCCCCCACCCCCCCCCCCCACCCCCACCCCCCCCCGCCGCCCTTGTCCCTACCTGACTGTACAGCGCCTTGGGACGTCCTCTCAATGTGAAAGGCGCCTTAAGTTTGGATTGACCGAGACGTCTCGAAAACCTGATAAGGCGTAACGTGACACATAAGGGTTGTTATTAGGTTGTGTGTATTGGGAGGTCTGCACTGAGACACACACTGAGGCATTGGGGATTTAAACACAGACAAAAATGGCTCACTTGCACATGAGTGTCCCACAGCCTTGTAAGCAGCTCTCCTCTTAGCCTCGGCCTCGGCCTGGGCCTGTCCCTGGGCAGCCATAACACAGCCTTGGCTCAGCCTTCTCTCCACCAGGACACACAGCAGCGGGGAGTGTCTGACACACAGTGTACTGACACCAGGAAGCCCCAGACACATGGCTGGGCTGGGCCAGCCCCTCCCTCTCTCTCTCTCTCTCTCCTCTGTCTGTCTCTCTGTCCCTCCCCTCCCTACCTCACCCTCTGTCTCTCTGTCTCCCTCCCTCTCTCTCTCTCCGTGTGTCTCCAGCTGTAGGTCGCTGGCCCACTGGCTCCTGGGAAATGTAGTCTCTGGCCCCAGCCATCCCCACACTGTGCCTACAGGTCCCAGGCTGCCTTGCACTCAATGTAAACCAACCCCAGCCTCTGCAGCTAAAGGCTGTCAAACCCCTACCCCCCTCAGCCCCGCCTCCCTACCCCCCTCAGCCCCGCCTCCCTACCCCCCCTCAGCCCCCCCCTCCCTACCCCCCTCGCCCCCCCCTCCCTACCCCCCTCGGCCCCGCCTCCCTACCCCCTCAGCCCCGCCTCCCTAACCCCTCAGCACCCCCCTCCCTACCCCCCTCAGCCCCGCCTCCCTACCCCCCCTCAGCCCCCCCCTCCCTACCCCCCTCGCCCCCCCCTCCCTACCCCCCTCGGCCCCGCCTCCCTACCCCCCTCGGCCCCCGCCTCCCTACCCCCCTCGGCCCCCGCCTCCCTACCCCCTCGGCCCCGCCTCCCTACCCCCTCGGCCCCGCCTCCCTACCCCCGCCTCCCTACCCCCGACTCCCTACCCCCGACTCCCTACCCCCGACTCCCTACCCCCGCCTCCCTACCCCCGCCTCCCTACCCCCGCCTCCCTACCCCCGCCTCCCTACCCCCGCCTCCCTACCCCCGCCTCCCTACCCCCGCCTCCCTACCCCCGCCTCCCTACCCCCGCCTCCCTACCCCCGCCTCCCTACCCCCGCCTCCCTACCCCCGCCTCCCTACCCCCGCCTCCCTACCCCCGCCTCCCTACCCCCGCCTCCCTACCCCCGCCTCCCTACCCCCCCTCCCTACCCCCCTCGGCCCCCCCCTCCCTACCCCCCGCTGCCTGCCCCCCCAACCCGCTGCCTGCCCCCCCAACCCGCTGCCTGACCCCCAACCCGCTGCCTGCCCCCCCCAACCCGCTGCCTACCCCCTCATCCCGCTCCTTGCCCCCCCTTCCCGCTCTCTACCCTCCCAACAAGCTGCCTACACTCAGCTGGCTCCATCCAGGGCCCGCCAAAGTAATGGAAAAAATCATCGAAAAGGGAGGATTTGTGTGTCTTTTCATAGAATCATAGAATATTACGGCACAAAAGGAGGCCATTCAGCCCATCTAGTCTGTGCCGGCTCTTTGAAAAGAGCAACTCAATCCCACTGCCCCACTCTGTCGCCATAACCACGCAAACCCGTCTGCCCCAGACAAATGTCTACCTCTGTTTTAAAAGCTGTTATCGAATCGGCCTCCACCACCTTTTCAGGCAATGCGTTCCAGATTCGAACAACCCACTGAGTAAAAACATTTCTCCTCACCTCCCCTCTGCTTTGTTTTGAAACTAATTTAAATCTGTGACCTTGAGTCACTGATATGCCCACCAGTGGGATCAGTTTTTCCTTATTCACCCTGTTGAATCCCCTCATGATTATTTTTGTTAAATACTGTATAGCGAAAACCAGACCTCTCCCCAGCCCAGCTAAACCAGAGCTTTCCCCAGCCTAGCCCAGCCAAATTGTCCCTGAATTTCATCATGTTTCTTTCATCATGTTCCGATGTGGCATAATTTTTTCTTGATTTTTTTAAAAAAAAGTCAAAAAGTTTCCCTTCCTCTTTTTTTAAAAATGAGTCATCATTTGTCCAAAAATTTTGCTTTTTTTGGGCAATTTCATCAGCATTTTGTATACGCACTCCCCAAACTTAATATTTCCAAGTTATACATTTTTTTCTCCCCAAAAACTTGTTATTATTGCAATTTATTCTAGCACTTGAAAAGCACCTTTCACATAAGACGTCTCAAAACGCTTCATAGGATCTTACTATGAAATGCAGTGACTCTTTTTGTGGGCAAATGTGCACTTTGCACACAGTGACATCCCACAAACAACCATGAAGTGAATGACAGATTTAGGGAATTATCTGTTGCTTGGACACTGGGAAACTCTATTCTGTTTTCACAGGATCTTTAACCTTCACCTGATCAGATACCTCATTGGTATACGGGACCTCGGTTTAACATCTCATCCGAAGACAGTGCTATGAGGGTCTCAGCCGAGACCCCAAGCTCTCGTGCCAAAATGGGCACTTGAACTCACAACCTTTTACCCCATGTCAACCAGGCTGACTTCAAAATTTTCCAGTTATCAGATTTATCCTCTTCCTTCTTAGGATTTTTAGTTATTGTATTTGCAAAGAAAACAACAACAAAATTCTATGCCTATAGCACCTTTCACGTTGAGAGGAAGTCCCAAGGTGCTGGACAGTCAATGTTTCAGACCCAAGCTGGGGTTGGGATCGGGGAGAGTGGACGGAAAGGAGGGGAGGGTGACTAATGGGTTCATCCAGGTGGAGGGTTTTGAGGCGGGACTTGAAAGAGGCTAGGGAGGGAGTGAGGTGGAGGGCTTGCGGGATGGAATTCCAGAGGTTGGAGGCAGAGAGGCTGAAGGCTTGCCCGTCCACCAAAGGTGGGCAAGTAGGTCGGGAGACCTGCAGCAGGTTGGAGCCCACTGAGTGGAGGGAGCAGGCAGGTTGGTACGGGGTTAGGAGGTCACAGAGGTAGGGTGAGGCGAGGCCACGGAGAGCTTTTAAAAGCAACTTTATCAATTACATATTTTAAAAATCCCCCTTTAAAATTTTATTTTGTGCAACAAGGCGCTAAGCTATTATTACTGTTGTAACTTAATTTTGAGAAATGTGGAAACCCATCACCACGTATTAGATGCATCGACCTGTGACTGCAAAAGAAAGTGCATTCTCATTGCCTGCAGGGATACATCTGGTTACCTAACCCCAGAGTGTGCGACGGGGTAACTGTTGGGAGATTAACCAATTAAAACTGAACAGGTTGCTGTTGAAAGCACTCCCTTGTAAGCTTCCTACTGCTTGTCCAGCTAGGACCACCCTAACCATTTTGGCTTGCGGAGATAACGCTGAGCTGCCCCCCCCTCAATGACCTACGCCCTTCTATGTCCAGCTGGTGAGCCAAGCTGACTGGTTTGGCTTTAATACTGCCTTGGAACAGTTGGGTCAATATAAAAAGCTTCCAACAACATCACATGTCACTTGTTTGCGATTGGATTAAAGTCGTTAAAGAGCAAACAGTCAACTGGCAAAAGGAGCTTACGTGTCCTTAAAGGAGCACTGGCGAGCATTTCTTAAAAGGGTGATGTCATATTGCAGTGCAAACATCAGATAAAATCACTATTTGCCTTAAAAAAAAGAAACAGCACTTCACTTTGTGAAGCTCTTCAAATCTTTCTTGAAATTGAAGTACAGTACTAATGTCAAATGCTGTTCAATTTAATGTACAGTTTTGTGTTTTTCAGGCAAACAACAAGTTGAATGAAACATGATTCAAGTCATGGTTCCAGTGTCTAACATTAAGTCTATTCAAGCTACACGTTACAGGTCTGTGGGTTTAATGTACAGCTTGATGAGATATAATTTGAAGCTTACTCATATAGTATTGGACATGTTGTGACCAAAGGTTTTAGTCAAATTAGTTATTTAATTTTGTACCATATTAATAATAATAATCTTTGCAATTTTATATAGCGCCTTATCACATCTTCAAGAAATCTCTTGAAAGTGAAAGTGTGTCACAGAATATACTCTAAAGTGAATTGACTGCACATTTTGTTCGCGAAACGCAGCAGCCAACTGCAAACAGTTGTGTCCCACAAAAAGTTGAGTGTTTGTGGGATTGAGTGCAGTAGGTTGGAGTTATCAGTAGTTTGGAGTCCTGTAGTTTAGTGGTTAGAGCACTTGTCTTGGTGTGATTCCCAGTAGGGCGAAATGTTTGTCAAGTTTCCTTATTCCACACGCCTCTGTTTATCTAGCTGTAAATTGGAACACGGTTGTTTGGTGGATCACTTTTCCAAGGATAATAATTCCTTTTTTTTACAAAAAGTCGGTCACTCAATCACAACTGTTTCTGGAACAGTTGGCTACTGTGTTTCGTCCACAAAATATACAGTCAATTCGCTTTACAGTGTATTCTGTGAAGCGCTTTGAAACATCTCCAAAACATGATTAGGTGCTACATCAAATACAAGGATTGTTATTTATCGTTATTATAATTATAATAATATTGTTATTTATTGAATTATTTTGAAGGGATGATTACTCCCGGATAAATCCACTGAAATGCTATGTTAACGTACTTTAATTGTACTTTAACAAAGTACATTAATAAAATAAACCTGTTCCTAAGTGGAAGTTCTCTCACATATGAGCACCAGAGAGCACTGTTTACCAGATTTACAAAAGAAAGGCAATCAGAATACTGTACACTAGGGTCCGTTGATATGGAAATTTTCCAATATCGATATATCGGTTGGCTCATATCGATATATACCGATATATAGATATCTCTGGGGTTTTTTGTACTGCGCATGCGCGCGCATTCCGGTGTGTGCGCACATTCGGATGTTCGCGCGCATTCTGTGCTCTAGGCCCAGGAGGTTTGCAATGCCGGCGACAAGGTAAGTTGAAAAAGTTTGCATTATACCGATATAACCGACATATCGATATATTGCCGGAGACGATATACCGATATTTGTGATATACCGATTTTTTTTAATATCGAAACATTTTCAATATATCGATATATTTGAATTTCCAATATCGGCATATCAGTATGAAAAATTATACCGATATAACCGATATATTGATATATTGCCGGACACTACTGTACACACTAAATAATCTACTTGAAATACAAACCTTTGGTCACGTTCTGTCCACTCCTACCTCATCTCCCAGCTAACTCTGACCCTCACTCTTGTCTCTGTGAAGCCTTTTGAGATGTTTCCCTGCATGAAAGGAAAATAAAAAACGAGTCACTCACTACAACAACAACAACAAATTCACAACATGGCTGTTGAGGCACTGCTGGGTGCAACTGGCTGCTGCATTTGCCCACAAAAATTCATAGTCAAGCCATTTTACAGCACTGTGTATTCTATGAAGCACTTTGAAACATCTCAATGGTGTGATAATACATTATAATGGGCAGTGACTGAGGCTGAGAGGCTGGAGACAGTTCTGGAGCTGGGCAGACTGTAGTTTCACCGGCCGGTGCGGAACGGCGAGCCTACCGGCACTGAGCTGTGTTAATGCCCACGGACCGTCCATTCCCTTTTATCTGAGACGCAGAGTATCGGAGCTCAGTGAGTGCCCACCCCCACCCCCCCACCCCTCCCCAGGCCTGGGAGCTGCTTCATCATTACTGAGTGTGTGACAACCCTCGTTCCCCCTACTACTGTAGTGTGTGTAGCTCCTGTAGCTCTGGTTAGAGCACTCGCCTTACAAGCGTGAGACCTGTGTTCGATTCCAGGCAGATCAGGGCGAAACCTTTACAGTCTATTCTGTAAAGCGCTTTGAGACGTCAATAAGATGTGAAAAACGCTATATCAAATACAAGGATGATTACTATTGATACTGTGGGACACGACTTATTTTACATGTCTATCACATCATTCAGACATCTCAAAGAGCTTCAAAGGGTATATTGTCAAGTGGATTTTGTGGGCGATACGCAGCAGCCAATTGCACAATAGTGTAACACAAATATAGATTATGCTTATTATTAAATAGTTGATGAGGTACATTAGGAGTCCTGAAGCTCAGTGGTTAGAGCACTCGCCTTGAGACCTGTATTCAAATCCAGGCAGGGCGAAACCTCAGGCAAGTTTCCTTACTCCACACACCTAATAATAATCCCTAAAGAAAACCCACACACAATAATAAAAATGGTCATTTCAATCCACGACAGTTTGTGGGACACTGCTGTGCGCAATTGACTGCTGCGTTTCACCCACAAATATGCAGTCAGTTCACTTTACAGTCTATTCTGTGAAGCGCTTTGAGACATCTAGAAATGCAAGGATTATTATTATTGAAAATTAAGAGAATATTATCAGTTTTCACTGGAGCATTGAGAGTTGAGAGGAGACACAAATCAGTTTAACATAATCTTAGTGCCTTGGGACGTCCTCCCTACATGAAAGGCGCCCTATAAATGTAATTGTTTCGTTGTTGGTAGGTTTTAATAAAGTAAACAGGGAACATTAATCCGTGGATTGGGTGACCAAATTATTATTATTTTATTTGTTAAGGTAAACAGAGGTGTATGGAGTAAGGAAACGTCCCTAAGGGTTTGACCCACCTGGGAATTATTCCCTTTTAATAACCACTAAAACTGTGGCTATGAAAAGGGAGATGCACAAATAGCTGCAAAATAATAATATAAAAGCCAGAGGAGCACAGATGAAAGGATTAGAGTGCTGGCACACAAAACGGGATGAATGGCCTCCTCCTGTGCTGTGAATTACTCTAGCGCAAATTGACTGCCAATTTATTCGGTCAATAAATGAACAACGGGAGGTGTTTAATACCAGTACTGGGCCAATCGATTTATTGATCACAGATCTGTTATTTCTCTCGCAAATTCTTCCTGGCTGAAAATGTTCGTTCCTGTGGATCGCATCCCCGTATCCTCCCTGGAGGTGGGAGTGGGAAGGGGGGGGGGTGGGGGGTGGGGGGGGAATGAGTTCGGTTAGGGGGAGGGCAGGATGATTACGTAGCTTTTGTTGGCACTGTCAAGGCGGCAGCGAGGGGAGAGTGAAGAGAGCTGGGTGGGAGGGAGGAATAAATTGCTGATGTGCCTAAACAGAGGATGAGGTAATGCTCTAGACGTGTGCCCTGGGATCTTAAATATTGATGGGATCTGCGAGCTGCGCTGCTGCATTAAACTTTAAACGCTTGATGAATATAAAGAGTTTTGTAGGCGGCAGTTGTCCTCAGCCTGTGTGCTTAATTAGGTCAGGAGGAGTGAAGACAACACTGTTTACACTGAACGCGAGGAGCAGCTTTGTAGCTCAGACAGAGACAGGAAAGTAAAGCCCCACATCCGTCACACCTCTGCCTTTCTCAGCCGGAAACCGACCTTTGCCCGTAATGCATTGGCTAAAGCATTCAATTCCCAAGCTAGAAGGTGTGGGCTCACTTCCTGCGCAGCGCAAAATGTTAGGCAAGTTTCCTTACTCCACACGCCTCCGTTTTCATAGCAGTAAGTAGGAATCCGATTGTTAGTCGATTGGTGGATCCCTTTTCCGGGAATAAATAATCCCTTAAAAAAAAAATCTGGTCATTCAATCCATGACTGTCTGTGGGACACTGATGTGAGCAATCGACTACCGCGTTATGCCCATGAAATATGCACTCAATTTGCTTTACAGTATATTCTGTGAAGGACTTTGAGATATCTCGAACATGTGATAAGGCGCTATCAAGGATAATACAAGGATTATTATTATTAATATCAGTGCCATATTGGTGACAGTTTATCAGCCTAGAGAATCTTTGTCTCCAGCTCGAACTCCAAATACCAGCTGCAAATTTACCGCAGAGTTAGTCTGAAGGAAATGTACAACAAAAACGACAACAAAGTACACTTGGAGAGCGCCTTACCCAATGGAAGGATGTCCCAAGGCACTGAAACCTTACTCCCAGTTTAACTCATTCTTCCCCAGAGACAAGTTGATCTACCTGAATAGATATACAGGACTGTAAGATTATGGTTAAAATCATTGTTGAATATCCAGGGTGTTTGTAAGAAATGGGAGCAACATCTTGATTAGTAACAATAATAATCCTTGCATTTGATATAGCAGCTTTTCACATTTTATCGACGTCCCAAAGCGCTTCACAGAATATACTGTAAAGTGAATTGACTGTATATATTTGTGGGCGAAATGCGGCAGCCAATTGCGCACAGCAGTGTCCCCCACAAACAGTTGTGGATTGAAATGACCAATTTTATTATTGTGGGTTTTTTGGGACGGATTATTATTAGGTGTGTGGAGTAAGGAAACTTGCCCAAGGTTTCGCCCTGACCTGCCTGGATTCGAACACAGGTCTCACGCTTGTAAGGCGAGTGCTCTAACCACTGAGCTACAGGAGCTCCACTGAATGGCTGAATCAATACATTGTGCAGGCTGTGGCTGGATACTCTTAAGCAAGATTGCTGTGGTTGGATACTCTGGCTAGCAAGAGTCTCTCTCTCTTTCTTTATTGCCCCAGATGGGAGAGAGACAGAAACTCTTATTAGCCAGAGTATCTGAATTACAGTGTCATCTAGCCACATAATCTTACAGGACCTTGATTTAATGTCTCCTCTGAAGGACGGCACCTTTGACAATATAGCACTCCCCACCCACCCAAGTATGGCTCTTCACTGGAATGTCAGCCTAGACTATGAGTTCAAAGCCCTGACGTGGGTCTTGAACCCACAACTGTCTGTCTCAGAAGCGAGAGTGCTAGCGACTGAGCCTGGCTAAGGATTCCACATTTAAAAATACTGGAGAAGAAGGAACATACAGATAGTAATCTATGTTAAGACATTGAATAAGATTATCGATGATACGTTATTGATGATACTTTGAACACCTTATTGCTGATATGGCTCAGAAATGATGAGTAAAAGTGATAAAGCTGGGAAAATAATAAAAGAGGTCAAGTTTAGGCAATTATGAGAATAAGTGGGATTCCCTGGAGCTCTGTGTGGGGGCTTAATGCTGAATTTACGGAGTCTGTGACTAGAAACGTAAATCAGTGTCATCCCGCAGTGCAAGAACAGCAGTCTGTAATACTCTAATTCAGGATTTAACATCCTGCAGCAATGGCTTGAAATCAAGATCCTCTCACTCATCTACAAATCCCTTCACACCCTAGCACCTCTCTACCTTTCTGACCTGCTTTTTCCGTGCTTTCAGCCACTACACTCCAAGCTTTGTAACTCAATCCCTCCACCATGCCCCCTCTCTTTTAGATCACAAATGAAGACCTTCCTCTTTGATTGAGGACAGACGACACCTCAATTAACATCTCATTAGAAAGACGTCATCTCTGAGAATACAGATCTCCTTCTGCATTAGAGTGCCAACTGATACAGTAAATTCAACCACCTGATGTCGCCAGAACCTTCTGGTTCAGATGCAAGAACGCTACCAACTGAGCCAGATGCTGATTCATGGACAGGAAGCATTGCTATAAAATAGTGCTGATGCTTACAGCCTTGATTACCTGTTAACACTACAAGAACCCAATAATCTCAGGCTAATCTCTGTCTGTCATATCCTGGCCATTTCATTGGGGCAAGATTTAGATCTGGAGAGATTTGCTGAAAGGATGATTCAAGATACAGAGGATATATTGACAGACAATTATTGCTTTTGACATAATCTGTAACACTGAAATTTGACAGAAATTGCAGTCAAGTGTAGTTACTGTGTGCTTAAAACAGCCACCATCACCCCTATCCTAAAGAAACCCTCCCTTGATGCGTCGCAACCATCAAGCTATCGACCCATTTCCAACCTCTCGTTTTTATCAAAGAGTGGTTGCCTCCCAGCTCCGCTCTTTCCTTTCAACTCACTCACTCCTTGAACCCCTCCAATCAGGTTTCCGCCCTGCTCACAGCACAGAAACTGCCCTGGTTAAGGTTACAAATGACATCCTAACCGCCTGTGACCAGGGCTCCCTCTGCCTCCTCGTCCTCCTTGACCTGTCTGCTGCGTTCGACACAGTCGATCATTCCATCCTCCTCCAATGTCTTTCCTCCCACCTCAACCTTCAAGGCACAGTCCTTGACTGGTTCCATTCCTACCTGACCCACCGTTTACACTTTGTTTCTTCCAACGGTTTTTCCTCAAATTCCCGCACAGTTTCTCACGGCGTCCCTCAGGGCTCTGTCCTCGGCCCCCTCCTTTTCACCCTTTACATGCTCCCTCTGGGCGACGTCATCCGCAGACACGGGGTAAATTTCCACATGTATGTGGACGACACCCAGCTGTACCTTTCTGCCTCATCCCTCAACCCCTAGACCATCGATGTTCTGACAGCATGTCTGTCCGACATTGAGTCCTGGACGAGGGACAACTTCCTCCAATTGAACGTGAGTAAGACCGAGGCCCTCCTGATTGGCTCAAGCCAGCGCCTCTGCACATCGGGCGCTGCCAGCCTCAACATCCAAGGCTGCATTCTCCACCTCACAAAGCCAGTCAGGAACCTCGGCATCATGTTCGACCAAAAACTTTCCTTCCTCCCCCACATCCGTGCCTTGACCGGCACCGCTTACTTCCACCTGCGCAATATTGCCAGGCTCCGCAATTATCTTACCCCCCATGCTGCCGAAACACTCGTGCACGCGTACATCACCTCAAGGCTGGACTACGGAAACTCTCTCCTCGTTGGCCTCCCCAGTTCCTCCATTCACAGGCTGCAGGTCATCCAAAACTCTGCAGCCCGTGTATTATCCCGCACCCGCCTTCGCGACCACATAACCCCCACCCTCGCCCGTCTGCACTGGCTCCCCATCCTCCAGAGGATCGAGTTTAAGATCCTCGTCCTCACCTTCAAGGCCTTACATGGCCTTGCCCTGCCCTATTTAACCAATTTACACTCGCCCTACAAGCCCACCCGGACCCTCCGCTTAGCAGGACTTGGCCTGCTCCAAGCCCCCCGCCCGAACCACCCCACCATCGGAGGCCGGGCCTTCAGTTTTTCTGCTCCCACCCTATGGAATTCCATCCCCCAATCCCTCTGTCTCGTTTCTTCCCTTTCCTCTTTCAAGGCCGGTTTGAAGACTTTCCTGTTCGACTGTGCCTTTTGTTCCACCCTGAATTTTTCGACCTCCCCTACCTGTTTCACCCCTTTCCGTACACTCCCCTCCCAGCTCGGGTCACACGCCTCCTGTGCAGCGCCTTGGGACGTCCTCCCGACGTGAAAGGTGCTTTATAAGTGTAATTTGTTGTTGTTGTTTGTAGGGTTTAGTGGCAGGCAATTTGGAACGCTCTGTTCCGTTGTTTGTTTTAAGGGGGCATTAAACAGGTGTATGAAGGAGAGAGGCGTGAAGTGGTATGGGGTTAAGGCAAGCGACAGTGAGATTGAATGGACTACGATGGAGTCAATAATGTATCTGGAGGATTGTTGGCTAAGACACCAGAAGTCATTTCCAAAGTGGAAGTGATGGAAACAGCAACAACTATCATTTACATAGTACTCCTCATCTAGGCTAGCATCTCAGAGTGCTGCATGATGGTAGAGATGGACGAAAGCAAGGAAGAGGGTTAGGTGACCATAGGCGCGGTTGAAGAGATAGAATTTAACATGAAATTATAAAAATAGGGTCGAGGTGGAGGGATTAAGGCAGAGGTGACTGATGTCGTATTGTTGGAATAGTGAGTCCACAAAATAAGAGAAATAAAAAACTTTTTTTTATTTATACCTCTTGGGTTTCAAAGCGTTTGATGTCATGTATGGGAAGGCAAGTAAAACTCAAGACTATTCAGCCAGGGAGACTGTTCTACGCCAGAACAATTGATACAAATGATAATTGCAATTCATTTAGCTCAGCACACCGTTTGAGACATCTCAAAGACCTTCATCGAAGGATTGTGGATTGATTGGATATTTTGTGGCCGAAATGCGCCATCCAATTGTGCACAGCCATCATTCATGGATTGAGTGACCATGGCATTACACACTACCACCTCCCCTAATCCCACCTACCTGTAATGTGGCATCAGTTTGGCTAATTTGGTGGCTTGCTCGACTTGGAGTCGAAGGTTGTGTGCTCAAGTCTCAACTCAGGACTTTGAGCTCGAAGTCCAGGATGAGTCTCCAGTGCAATAGGATTCCCAGGCTGTGGGGGGGGGGGGGGGGGGGAGGGATTCCTAGGCTGGGGGAGGGATTCCCAAGCTGGGGGAGGGATTCCTGGACATAGAGGAAATGTTTGGTGATGGTAGTGATGGGCTTGATGTGTTGGAAGGAGTAGCTGAGTCAGGACAGCACAGGAATTTGACACTGGCACAATTATACAATCCAGTCCAAGTTGCTGTTGAACTCCACACTGACCGCAACAGACGTGTAACAGATGCAATGTTATTCAATCCAAAATATCAATATTTATTCACTCAGTACTTTTATTCGAACTGTACAAATCAACCTCTTTCAAATTCTGGAAGTAATTCTTCTCGGAATCCTTTTATACTTGCGTCCTCCATATTCAAATTGCCACTTATATTGTTAAAGCCAATGTGCAACAACAGGGACGATGGGACACGAGAGTTTTTGACAAAACCCAACGTAAACTCTGGGAAATGTTGGGATGGATAAAGTGGCCCCAGAAGTGCTGGTTGTTGCCTGGAGATCAGAGAGAGCCCATTTCATACAATCGTAGAATTTATACAGCAAAGCAAAGGAGGTCATTTGGCCTATGGTATCTGTGCCGGCTCTATGAAAAGAGCTGCCCAAATGAACCCTACTCCCCCAATCTCTGCGCGTAGCCCTGCAAATCTGTCTTCCCAAATAATTTTCTAATTTGAAAGGGAATTGGTGCAATCTGCAGTTGCCTGGATTCGCACTTCCAGAGGCTGGGAGATGCACAACTCGAGAGAACTGCCCATCAGTCAGATTTCATCCCGGGGAAATCTTAAACCTTGTGATGGAAGATAATTTGGAAATGGCACCTCGTAAATAAGATTTCAAATCTTTCGGGGTAAAAAGGATCAGACTTTTTTGAAAAGAAAAATGCCAATGCCGGGTGTTAGCGGAATCCGTAACCATTTGTTTCAGAAAAGCTTTGCTTCTCGGCTTGTTCTATTGTGCCGGGCAACTCAGTCACTGGCAGTCTTAGGTTCCCCAAGCCTCATCTCACCACCCTGCCCATGCCTGGTACTCTCAGGAATTACCTACTCTCCAATCCTTCACTGTGACGCAAATGGCTGTTGTGTTTTGCACACCAAACAATTTGTATTCATTGATTAATTAGTAATAATTAATTTGTATTAATACAGTCAATTCGTATTGCAATATATTCTGTGAAGCGCTTTGAAATGTCTCAAAGACGTGACAAGGCACTATTTCCAATGCAAGGAATACTATTATTAATGTTGGGGGGGAGGGCTGCATTGTCAGAGATGACATTTTTCAGATGAGGTGTTAAAATGATCCTGTCTGCCTATTCAAGTACATGTTGAAGATCCCATGGCACTATCTGAAAAGAGAAGGGAGTTTCTCCTGGTGTCCTGGCCAACAATCCCCTAAATAAAAATTGGTCATTTACTTGATGGCTATTTGTGGGATATTTTTGGACACAAACTTGGCTGGTACAATACCTTTCAATTAACAATGGCGTCATTACTTATTGTCTAATGTGAAAGGCTCTATACAAATGTAATTTGTCATGGTTGTTTATGCTGGGTAAACGGAGTTGTGTGGAGTAAGGTAACTTGTCTAAAGTTTTGCTCCGGGAATTGAACCCAGGTCTTGTTTGCCAGATGAATGTTCTTAACTGCCATGCTGCAGGACTCCACAAAACGTGGGCATTATATAAACTGGAACAAATCCTCTGAACACAATGCACCCTCTAACGTGTAGCTGTTTGTTTAAATGGATTAAGGGTGGGATCAAGTATATGGCGGATTGGTTTCACACCAGACCTGGCTGAGGTAATTTTTTTATAAATAGGGATAGACGTAAAATGGACTAATAAGGACTGAGTTTTAAAATGAATTATAACATTAAACAATAAGAGTTGTAACAAGGAGGGGGTTTCATAGTAATTGCTGTAGACTACCGAGGTCAATTAGAAGCTTTGCGTCTGAGTAAGAAGGTTTTGGGTTCAAGCCGCCTGTTGTGTCTATTGTTCAAGCTCATGGGTTAGACTGACTTGACAGCGCAGTGCTGGGGAATATTGCATTGGCCTCTGAGGGCATTATTGCAGTTGGTAGCACTCTCACATCTGAAGCAGAAGGCTGTGGGTTGAAGCCCCACATCGGGACGCAGCACAATTTGAAAAGATAAGTCAGTTCCTCCTGGTATTTTGGCCAACAACCCCCAAGATAAAATTGGTCATTCACTTCACTGCTGTTCGTGCGCAAATTGTCTGCAGCATTCACCTACAAAATGCACCTCACGGTAATCTTTGTTTTGACATGGTAAGAAGCTGCAGCAAATGCCAGGATTAACATTAAGAATGCTGACTTTATTTTGTAGTTAAAAATGTTCAGCCTATTCGTTGACAGAGTGGCTGTGATTTTAACAATTGCCCTTATCAGGAGAGGTCCTAGCAGGTCAATGTTTTTCATACACATATAAAAAATCATTTTCCCACTACATTATTAATAGTAAAAATCCTTGTATTTGATACAAGAACGCTTGGAGATGTATCTGAGATGCTGCCAAGCCCTGTGTGAAAGGCACAAGTCATTGTTGTTTCAAAGTGCTTCGGGTGATTTCCTGTAAAGTGTAGTGAATGCGTATGCGTTGTAAGGTGAACGTGGCAGCCAGTAATAAACATACAATCTTGTTAAGCAACTTTTGAGAAAAAAATGGTGTCTGTTCCAAACAGGGATGGATGAGATGATGATGGATTAGAGCCAACTTTCTACATTTGAATGTCAACAAGACTGAGGCCCTCATGATTGGCTTGCACCAGCACCTCCACACCTCAGGCACTGGCAGCATCAACCTCCATGGTTGCACACACCATCTCACCAAGCCAGACAGAAACCTAGGTGTCTTGTTCAATCCTCAACTGTCTTTTCTCCCCCACATCCAAGCTATGACCTGCTCTGCCTTCCCTCACCTCCACAATATTGCCCAACTCTGCCATTACCTCACCTACCAGGCCACTGAAACCCTCATTCACGCCTTCATCACATCCAGGCTTGACTACGCCAATATCCTGCGCGTTGGCCTTCCCAATTCCTCCATCCAAAGGCTGCAGATCATCCTGAACTCTGCCCAATTGTCCCCCCGAGATTGATGGATTGCTTGTGGATAAAGGGATTAAGAGATATGGGGATAAAGTGGGTGGGTGGAGTTAGAATAGATAAGCCATGATCTTATTGAGTAGCAGGGCAGGCTTGAGGGGCTGAATGGCCTACTCTTGCTGCTAATTCTTATGTTCTTATGTTCTCTACCGCACCAAGCTCCGCGACCTCATCTTCCCCATTTTTATCCTCCATTGGCTGGCTATCACCGAGAGGATTCAATTCCAGATCCTGTTCCTCACCTTTAAAGCTCTTCATGGTCTCGCCCCACCCGACATCTGTGACCTCCAAACTCCCTACCAACCTGCCCGCCCCCTCCGCTCAGCAGGCTCCGGCCTGCTCCACGTCCCCCGACTTACCCGCCCCACCATTCGCGGGCGAGCCTACAGCCACTCTGCCCCCAACCTCAGGAACTCCATCCCGCAGTCCCTCCGCCTCGCCCCCTCCCTGGCCTCCTTCAAGTCCCGCCTCAAGACCCTCCTCTTTGACTGTGCCATCGGTCACCCCAAATCCCCTCCCTGATCCCCAGAGATAACACAGATGCCTATAACACTGTATATTATATACACGGTATACAGTATCTTTGTATATACTGTACTTGCATATATTTGTCTGGCCGGCCGAGGTATTATTTTGTGTGAAGATAAATATCAACGAAGTATTTTTTTTTAGAATTCCCGTCCTGACTGTTCAGCGCCTTGGGACGCGCTCCTGACGTGAAAGGCGCTCTATAAATGTCATTTTTTGGGTTTTTTTAAAAAAAAATGCTACTTTAAGTTAAGGTCAACAATAGCCCCCCCCCCCCCCCCAAACAAATCCTGTTTTGTGAGGTCCTCTGGGCTCGTCCTGACATGAAAGGCTCTATATACAAGTGACATTTTGTCGTTGTTGTCGTCGTTGTTGTTGTACCGATTGGAGCACTCGCCTCACAAGTGCGAGGAACTTCAGTGTGATTCCCGGCAGTGAGTTAGGAGCTCGGGTGTTCGCCGATTGGGTGGATGACCTTTTCTGGGGATAATCGCCTCTTAAAAGGAATGAAATGGGTCCGAATTTCAACCCACGACCCGACCGCGGGACAATTGGCGGCCGCGTTTCGCCCGCAAAATATTCACGCTGGATTCACCGCTGCAGTTTACAAGGAAAAGCGCTTTGGAACCTCTCGAAAACCCGATGAAGCGCGACGTCAAATACTGTACCTGGGATTATTATTGTCTATTTCGTTTTGAGAATCGCGGGTGAGAGAGTGAGAGAGTGAGTGGGAGAGTGGGAGCTCTGAGTCGCTGTAGCCAGGGATCTCCTGGTGACAGGGCAGGAGCCACGTTCTCTGAACTGACGTCAGTCAACATCCAGGCGGCAGCCATAGGTCAGGCGGCAGGCGGTGGGCGGAGACAACGTGACTGACGGCCATCTCAGCTAATGACCTATCAGCGCACGGTACCTGGTAGGTTGGCGGCTCTGTGAGGGTCCGATCTTGCCGCCTTTCCCCGCGGCATGTGATTAGTCAGGCTGGGTGACGTTTAGGGCCACGCGGACCAATGGGAATGCATCAACAGCGTGTGGGCGGGAACTGATGGCCGGCACAGCGAGACGCTGGCGGTTGGTCTCGAGCTCGATGTAAGTGACGGGCGGCGCGGGGAGCCAGTGGGAAGCGGAGGACGGTGCTGGCGGACCAATGGGAAGCAGAGGACTGCGCTGGTGAACCAATGGGAAGCGGAGGACTGCGCTGGCGGACCAATGAGAGGGAGGATAGTAGTCTGCTTCCGTCCTCGGCGCCCAGAGACAGACAGAGAGAGAGAGAGAGAAGAGAGAAGCCCAAACACTCTGTGAGGGAATGGAGAGAGTTTAGTGTCACGGTGGCGGCTCCTTCTCCTCATGAAAACCCGGGGCCGCTTCGGGACGTGTCTGCCGCTACTCCTGCTCCTCTTCCAGGCTCTGACCACCGCCTCCCACACCGCCGGCCAAGGGGAGGAGGGGGAGCCGGTCTGCGCTCCCCCCCCGGGGGGAGGCGAGGTGACTGTGGAGGACGAGGCCGAGGAGAGCGAGGGAAGAGAGGAGGAGAAGCGCAGGTACCCGACCCTCCATCTCACGTCACCCAACCGCCTCTCTCTACCCTCCCTCCCTCCCTCCCTCCCTTCCTCCCCACACTTCCCTCTCTCTACCCTCCCCTCTCTCGCCTGTCTCTTCCCTCTCTCCCTCCACCCTCACTCTCCCCTGACTCTCTCCCTCTCTCCCTCACTCTCCCCTGTCTCTCTCCCTCCATCCCCACTCTCCCCTGACTCTCTCCCTCCATCCCCACTCTCCCCTGACTCTCTCCCTCCATCCCCACTCTCCCCTGACTCTCTCCCTCCATCCCCACTCTCCCCTGACTCTCTCCCTCCATCCCCACTCTCCCCTGTCTCTCTCCCTCCATCCCCACTCTCCCCTGACTCTCTCCCTCCATCCCCACTCTCCCCTGACTCTCTCCCTCCATCCCCACTCTCCCCTGACTCTCTCCCTCCATCCCCACTCTCCCTTGTCTCTATCCCCCCCCACTCTTCCCTCCCCCTTTCTCCACTCTTCCTACTTTTCCCCAACTCTTCCCTCCCTCTTTATTTCCCTCTCTCCATTCCCTCCCTCCCCCTCTCCCCTCTCCTTCCACTTCTCTCGCTCTCTGCACCTCTCCCTCCCTCCCTCTCTCTCTCTCTCTCTCCCCCCCCCCCCCCCCCCCCGTCCACTCTCCCCGTTTATTACCAATAATAATAACCTTGTATTTGGTATAGCGCTGCTGTTGACATATATCTAAAATGTACACAAATGACGTAGAAAAGTTTTCGCGTTGCATCTGGAAATGTTGTGAGATTTTGAGAAGCCCAGGGCTAGAGAGTAGACACCTCCCTCCCCTCCCAGTCTGCAGCCAATCACTGTGTGCAAAGTATCTCAAAAACTTTCCCCCTCGATGTCCCATTCTGCAAAGGAAATGATGCAGGTCGTGTATGTGTGTGTACATACATATACACACACACACACACAGTATACAACAACATTACATTTATAGAGCGCCTTTCACGTTGGGAGGATATATGTATGTTTATATAAATGAAATCACGGAAAGGAGAGGGCTGATAAAGCCAGCACTTGCAGAATATGTCCAAAGTTTTGTGTTTAAAGTGTTCTTTCTTTACATACTTTTAAAGGCTGGAAACAGAAACCCTCAGCGTCTGGCTCAGTAATAATTTTTGTTTCACGATCGATGACCCCTCCATACACCCGGATATATATATATGTGTGTATATATAAGCTATATATATAAGCTTGTTTGTTTGGTTTACAGAAGCATCTAGTTTGTAAGGGAGGATGGGGTGGGGGGGGGGGGGGGGGGAGAAGGCTTGCGGCGAAAAGTATTTTCTATAAAGTATTTGCAAGTACCGGTAATTAAATATTCACGTATTTTGAAGGATTTCACACTGAAGTATTTTGAAGTATTTTCTGAAAGATGAACTGAAGCACAGACAACTTGTATGTGTGCACCTCCCTTCACATTAGTTCACAACTCAAAGTGTTTCACAGAGAAGACAAAGTCCGTTCGAAATCTGGAATAAACAAAAAAGTTGGATATCCAACATCAACATCTGATGTTGAGCAAATTAGGTTAATGTTTAGGGCAGGATCCTTCACCTTAACCCGATGAAAGCTTGTTTTATTTCATTTAGAATTTTGTTGGAATTCGTTAGTTCATAGGATGAAGATTTACAGCATGTAAATAGGGCTATTTTACCCATCGTTTCTGTGCCGCCTTATTGAGAGTTAAGACTAAATCTTGTACAGTAATTTACACTCTGCACCTTGGGCTAAGGCAGTGGGAGGATGTCTTTCAATCCTCAACAATAGAACCATTAAATAAGCTTTGCTTTACTGCATTGTCAGCAACAGGTTAGTCTTTGTGCAGTATGTAAAAGAGAAAGTACAGACACAAGTACTTATCTGCCATTAAATATGGATGTTACAAAGGGGCAGAGGCAATGTTGTGGTTGATTCTAACCCTCCACATTTTATTGGGATATTTGCATTTCTTTTTTCCAGTAAACCCTATGGAGTCCTGTAGCATATTGGTTAGAGCATTTGCTTCACAACAGAGAAGACCTGAGTTTGATTGGTGGGCAGAGCGAAACCTTAGGCAAGTTTCCTTGGTCCACATTCCTGTTTACATAGGAACCTGGACTGCGGATCCTTTAGCTAAAGGTAATCATCCCTTGAAGAAACGACTGCTGATTAGAATATTTTTTTTATCAGATGCTACTTTAGGTATGGCCCCATTTCTGCGACTGTTTGTGGGCAATTTGGCTGCCACGTTTCACCCACAAGTGTACAGTTGGCTTTCCAGCTCTCGTTCCTCCTGCCCCGACCCCTCCCCTTGACATATTTTCCCCCCCATTTCCCTTAATCCCATTTCCATGATTGTTTGTGGGACACTGCTGTGCGCAATTTGGTTGCCGCGTTTCGCCCACAATTATACAGTCAATTCTCCTACTCTTCTTCGTCCTGCCCGACCCCTCCCCCACCTGCTCTTGTCCCTACCTAACTGTACAGCGCCTTGGGACGTCCTCTCAACGTGAAAGGCGCTATACAAATGTAAGTTTTGATTGATTGATTGATTGATTGATAGGTGCCGTAATGTAAATAGCAAAACATAAGGCCTTTTTTAAGTTACAGAAGAGACATTTATGTGTGAGTGCATTGGTGGATGGGGGGGAGGGGGGTGTGGGGTGGTGTGGTGGCTTAGGCTATATCGTTTATAGTGTTTAAAGTTATAAAAGTGTCTGATAAGTTTAACATAGTCTGCTTGTGGAGTCCATGACCAGTTGACACAATTATAAGACTGTGCTTCAAGAGATTTAAAAAAGAATTTAGGAGGAGCTACTTCACACAGAGGGTAGTATCTGACAGTGATCGGATCAGATAGTGTTGATGATAATAATAATCTTTGCGTTTGTTATAGCACCTTATCACATCTTCTTCACGTCTCAAAGTGCTTCACAGAATATACTGTAAAATGAATTGACTGTATATTTGTGGCTGAAATGTGTCAGTCTATTGCGCACAGCAGTGTTCCACAAATAGTCGTGGATAGTAATGACCAATTTATTATTTTTTTTAGTGTTTATCATAAGGCTTGTGGAGTAAGGGAACTTGCCCATGGTTTTGCATTCATGGAATCGAACCAAAGTTTCTCGCTTGCAAGGCGAGTGCTCTAACCACTGAGTTACTGGGCTTCACAAATGTATTCAAGAGAAAACTAGACCTTCATGTGAGGGAGAGGGGAACAGGGTGATCTGGGAGGGAGTAAGGAATGAGTGAAGACTTGTATTAAGTATAAACACCCGACTGGTTGGGCCCAGTTGCCTGTTTCCCTATTGAACATTGTGATTCCAGTGTCTACAGTGGTGATGTTTTCATATCACAGCAACTCTGAAATATTGATTTGAGTCTACCATTAAACAAGCTTAGAATGTGTCCAAAGGGTTAACATTAAAATCAGTAGAAGTAGGTTTTTAAACAATATATGAAACTCTTCCTGTGATCACTGCTTTTCGGATTGCTTGGTCATAATTTGTCACATCACTTTACCAGGTAGAAAGTTTAACATTACTCCAGTGATGCAGTCAGGTAAAACTTAACTGCGCAGTTTGGGCTGAAAGCTTGCCTCTGTTGGGGATGAACTTTCTTTCAACTGCATTTTTGGATGTAAATTTGATAGTGGATTTGCAACAAGAACTCTGTATGTTGCATAATTAAGGTAAACATTATGATAAATAGAATGTAATACAATGCAAAAGTTATAGTTTTATTAGGCAGCAAATTCTTGTCCAACAATTCAAATAATAATCATTGTATTTAATATAGCACCTTATCACATTGTAGAAATGACTCAAACTGCTTCAAAGATTGTACTCTCAGGTGTAAGAGAGCAGGCAGCCAACTCGCAATGTCCCTCAAACAGCCATGGGCTCTCTTATGTTCACTTTAACAGCCTGGTAGGATGTCAAATGTCTCACAAGCAGCCATTAAGTGAAAGACCAAATTTATCTGAGGGATTATCAGTATACAAGAAGAAACTTTTCAGATAATATTCTGTCTTGGGATCTTTAATATCCACCAGAATAAATAGATGGGACCTCAGTTAAATGTTTCAGGAGAAGGATTGCACCTCTTACAATGCACCTGTATCCTCCCAAATGCACTTTTTGCAGTATGTAAGATAAAATGCTAAAAATTAGCAATCGATCGGTATAGAGGTTTACTAACGGTCCATCGGCAGATTTGGCTGGAATCACACTAAAACCTACGTTTCCGCTCTTGCCTCCGCCAAGTCTTCCTTCTACTCTTGGAGGCCAAGGATAACCCTAGGCTCCTGTTCTCCACTACAAACCGTTTCCTCCGTTCACCTTTCCACGCCGCACCCATTCTTTCCTCCAATTCCAACTGCGAGGAGATGCTGGACTTCAAATCTACAATTGAGGGGATCCGTTCAGCCACCTCTACCCTGTCTACCACCACCCTCCCATTACCTCTCCCTCAAGATCCACCCCTCACTACATACCTTTGACCCTATCTCTCCCTCTGCCCTCTCTGCTTTCATCTGGAAAATGAAACCCACCACCTGCTCCCTCGACCCCATCCTCACCTGTCTATTTCCCAGCTCCACTTCCTAGCCCCACTCCTAACTGACATCAACCTCTCCCTATCCACTGGCACTGTTCCCATCCCCTCTAAAAACTGCTGTCATCACCCTATCTCCTGAAAAAACCTTCCCCAGACCCATCCCTACTCCTCTGCTATGGCCCCATCTCCAACCTCCCATTCCTCTCTAAGGCCCTGGAATGAGTCATCCAAGCTCCATTCCTTTCTCTCTACTCCATTCCCTACTTGAACCCCTACACTCTGGTTTCCATGCTGCCCAAAGCATAGAGTCAGCCCTGGTCAAAGTCTATAATGACATTCTAAACATCTTTGATTAGGGGTTTCTTTGCCTTCTTGTCCTCCTTGACCTCTCTGCTACCTTCGACAATATCGACCACTCCATCCTCCTACACCGCCTCTCCTCCCAGGTCAATCTTCAAGGATCTGCCCTTGCCTGGTTTGACTGTTGCCATCTCATCATCCACTTTGTTGCTACCAATGGCTTCTCCTCCAGCTCCTGTACTGTCACCTGTGGCATCCCGAGGGCTCTGTCCTTGGCCTCCTACTTTTTAATATCTACATGCTCCCCCTAGGTGACATCATCAGCAGACATGAGGTCAACTTCCACATGTATGTGGATGACACCCAACTCTATCTTTCTGCCTCTACCCTCGATTCAATTCAAGATCCTGATCCGCACTTTGAAAGCTCTGCATGGCCTCACCCCACCCTACCTTTGCAACCTCCTAACCCCCTACCAACTTGCCTGCCTCCTCTGCTCAACAGTCTGCTCAACAGTCTACTCCATGTCCCTCGACCCACATGCCCCACCATCGGTGGGCGAGCCTTCAGCTACTCTGCACCTAACCTCTGGAATTCCATTCGCAGATCCTCGCCTCACCCTCTCGCTAGCCTCCTTCAAGTCCAGCCTCAACATCCTCCTCTCCGGCGTTCCCATTGGTCACCCGAAACCCCCTCCGTTCCCTCCCCGACCCCAACCCCAGTTTGGGTCTGAAACATTGACTGTCCAGCATCTTGACATGTCCTCCCGACGTGAAAGGCGCTGTACAAATGTGAATTTTGTTGTTGTTACCTGAAGATTTTGGACCTGTGAAAGGTTTATTGACTTTCTTCTATTGATCAAAAGAAAGTTTACTTCATAGAACCAGCCAGTGCGTTAGAGGGTTATCTAAATTCCGTGAACAAACTAAACCAGGTATATGAAAGGAGAATCTTATTGTTGAGGAATACTAGACATGTGACTTGCTAAAATAGCGGCGGTCAGACTCTGCCACAGTTAAGTTGCTCTGGGATGTTACCCGGTGTGAAGAATGCTATAAATGCATGTTGCTGTAAATCAATTGTGTGTTTGAATAAAAAGAGGGGAAAGAATAAAGAGTGAATGCAAGGAATTAGGAGGCTGCTTTCAAACTAGGAATAAATAGAATTGACATTATTTAATGAAACAGTTTAATGTTTACGTTTTAAATGAGATTGTTAAAAAATTTCTTTTTGGCCCCTTTCTCACAAAAAATATCAACTGCCACAGAGTATGATATTTGCTTGACTGCCTGCCCCCTTTGTCAGTATGAACATAGCTTGTCGGTGTAATGGATATATATTCAGGATTGTTTCCATAGAGAAATACAACACAAAATTACATTTGTACAGCGAGGATATCCCAAGGCACTGGACTGACAGTATTCAGACAATATTGAAGCTACATTGGTCCCTAAACCATTTGATTTTAAACATACATTTACCAATTAAGTAACCTCATCACCCAGGGCTTAATCTGAATTTTCTTTTGTGCTGCAATTCAGCGAGTGTATACTTGACTTTGTTCAAACTTTATCTTTCTATGATTTTGTTTGTTCAACTCTAAGGCTTTCCATCATCTGTACAAAACTGCCTTCAAACATTACAGTGTGTTTATATTAAAAAAAACCCTCCTTAGGTAAACTCGAAAATAAATACAAAGAAAGACAGTTAATCAGAGCACAGAAATGGGCCCATCTGTCTGAGCAGGTCATCGAAATGTATTTTTTCCCTGAGTGTATGCAAACCTGTTCGCTCTTCATACTTTTTAATATTCATACTTCTCAAACATCTATTGAATTAGCTTTTAAAATAATTGATGGATTCTGCCTCACCAGCAGTATTGTGGCAACGCAACTCTCCACTGTATTGTACCTAGAGGAGTTTAAGAGAATTGTGATATGACTGAATTCCTCAACTGAAGTACAATCCACCCTCCTGATTTAAAAAAAAATCGATTTACCTGAAGCTGCTGAGGGAAACTTCTTCAAAATTGTATTGCAATACACAAGGATAATTGAGTTGAGTGCAGGCATGTGTTGTCTACTCTATCCCTGTCAGCTCTCTGTAACCAAGTGGGGCACAACATGATATCCACTTGACAGCATTATATTTATCCAAAAGTATTAGATTGGACAGTGATCCACTTTTCTAATCTACTTTGAAAATGTTTTCCTTATTGATTACCTCAGAAACATTGGAAACCTGGAAAAATAAAATTGTATCATAATGCACATTCTAATCTATTTTTTAAACTTTTGAAATAACTTGGCCTTTGAGTGTTTCATTGGGAGCAGTGCAACAAAATTATTGCTTAAACAATTCAAGTGTTAAATTCAACAATAGAAAATAAGCCTTTGCTTTTGATAGGGCTGCCCCTCCCCAAATTATAACACAACAAAGAATAAGCTTGCATTTGGCTTATAACGTCAAAACATGTTGAAGTGCTTCACACAGAATTCCTGTCGAGTGTAGTAAATGTGTTGTGGAATTTGTATTTATATAGTGCAGTGCCTTTTGTATACAGAAAAAACAAATCCCTTTATAATATACAATTAATTAGAAATGAAGAGAATGTTTAGGCAAGCACAACCTACAATCTCAACCAGTAAATCAGTAACATAACCTGAAACAAAGTGTATCAGGTGGTTTTGTTTGAGGTTGATGGGGTTTTTCAGCCAGTGGTTCAGATAGCTGTAGGAGGTTGGGATTTCATTGGATTGCTCCAGTAGGTACTATACTCGGGCCGGAGCATCAGTCTGGACCAGGGTGGTTCAACTCTTACGTTGCTGAGGGCTAGATGTCCTTTTTGAGAAATGTCCACAGGCCACATAATTAATATTTTGGTGTTTCCCTTACAGAAACATAACATTTAACCAGTGGTCGATACTGTTGGCTGGGCACCTGGTCTAGTGTGGGAACTGAGGGAGGTGGGATGCAGGGAGGTAAAGATGACTGAACGTACAGTCAGAGATTAAGGTCTTGATTTGCTCTGCAAGATGGGATGGGGGTGGGGGGGTATGAGTTGGTGGGACTCCAGTAATGGAACATCACAGAACAGCATAAAATAGCGATGGTGGAGCAGATGGGTGGGAGCTTCAATCTCTTTCCCACGCATTCACTCTCTCTCTTTCATTCACTCTCTCTCCCCCTCTTTCACTCTCTCATTTGCCTTCTCTCTCTTTCTCTCTCTAATTTTCTCTCTTTATTAAACAGAGGAGTTTCTACTTTCCAGGAATGATTTCTTGGTCGCATCATAGTACATTGGGTCTCTTCCTTCGCAGGTCACTGGTAATTATCAGCACGTTGGACGGACGGATTGCTGCACTGGATCCAGAGGATCACGGAAGCAAACGGTGGGAGCTGGATATGGGCACAGGCTCTCTGGTTTCCTCCAGCCTCAGCAAGCCCGAGGTAAGAGACAAATGTTGCATACGTTCAATCAATGGCATTATTTGTATTGTGGATTGTACAGTAGTTTAGAGATGTTTGAATTACAAGACTCTGGGCCATTCACCCATTGAGCCTAAGCTGGGCTGGCGCATGAACTGAACTCATTTGGGTTCTGTTCACTGCTCTTTTGCTGTATTGTTTAAGATACTGTTTAATTTTTTTTAATCTACTCCGATGGTGAAATGGATAGTGCTGTGGCTAATGGACCAGTTGCTTGAATTTTCGGTGAAGTTTTGTCGTAAACACAGTGCCAATATTAAAAGGAGGAGGTGCTAAATCTGAACCGATGGGTTGTCAATGAGTCGATGCAGAAATTATTAACACTGTCTTGGAACTCCACCAAACTTATCAAAATTCCAGAATATATTGGGAGGAAAAAATCCATTGATTTGACCTCATTTAAGGTCTCTAGTTTGTTTTGGAGCATTACTGGCCAGTTTGTCCAGCCAATTTTTTTCATGTGGTCTTGTTTTGTTATGCCCATGAGAATTTAAAATGTTTTCTTTCCACGGGAGGGGATGAAATTTTGCCTAATGTTCAAAATGAGGACTTGGTTATGCTATATGGCTTTTGTGTGGTGCCCTTGCACTGGCTTGTACAGAGTTCATCAACTGGTAATCCAACACTACCTGGCAGGGCTTTCTTTTGTTGTGTAGCATGTACATATTCCAAGATCCTGTCTTACTGTATAATTATGATGAAGATTGCATGACACTGTTTCAAAGGGCAGTGACATGGCCAAAAATACATAAACCATTCACATGTCTTTTTTCCGAGGGCTTTGCTGGGTAGATTAGCAGCTACGTAATAGCATTTCAAAACCTGTTTTGAACTAACACAATGTGCTCAAATGCAACAGTCAGAAGGTTCTAAGGAAGGCAGACAGGGTACAACAAGATGGTGGCAATGCTCTCACGTATATCATGCTGTGTTGCCCATCGACAAGCTTGCAGGGAATTTGAGGTACTTACTGTCCACCTAGTGGATGCTCAAACCCAAGCTTGCTGGATGTTGAATGATCGACCAGTGACTATCCTCCTTGGTTTGGAGTGGGGGAGTGAGTAAGCGTAGTTTCCTTGGAGCTAAACTGGCTTGGAGGTGACACGTTTGTCAATGTAATGTCTGAATTGAGCCAGCCCTCTGGCGGTCTCTAGTCTGGTTGCTGAGCCAGGCAGGTCCACAGTAATCCATGGCATTGCTGTTGACACAGCTACTGGTTCATTGGCTGGACTGGAAAGGTAGACCAATCACCAGGGTCAGGGATTCTTCCCACTCAACTCCTGTTAACCCTGCAAAGCCATACTGTCCTATCTGGATAAGTAACGGGCAGTGGCTGTTGCACAGTTGTAGAAATTATAGTATTGAAGTCACTTCAACCCATGGATCAACTTTCCATCTTCTGAAATGTTTGCATCATCTGGTCACCACCAATATCTTAGCACTGAACTATTTTTCCTATTTTAAATAAGATGCCTTCTGTTAATGAGTAAAATAGATCAATTACTATTTGAAACATTCAGGCCAAATAATGAAGTAATTTTTGCCTTGTTTACTGCTGTTAGTTGAATACATACTTGTGTGCATTCTTGTTGCTATGAGTGTTGCAATTTGAACCATCAGGTTATGAACACTATGTATGTAGGAGTGCTAACTATTTGTATATTTGGAGTCCTGTAGCTCAGTGATTGGAGCTCTCTCCTTGCAAGCGAGAGACCTGGGTTCAATTCTACAAAGGGCGAAACGGTGGGCAGGTTTCCTTACTCCACACTCCAGAAAATAATCCCTTGAAAGAAAAACAATAATAATTTGGTCATTTCAATCCACGACTGTTTGTGGGACACTGCTGTGTGCAATTAGTTGCTGCGTTTCACTCCAAAAATAGAGTCAATTCACTGTGCAGCATATTCTGTGAAGTGCTTTGAGGCGTCTAGAAGATGTGAAAAGCACTACTGTATATCAAATGCAAGGATTATTATTATATTTGATTCCGCCAATGAAATGTTGGAAAATAAATGATGGGGAAAGTCTATTCTAACTGAACAAAGGGATTTTGAGGTGGATGTGCTGGCGGTGTGTTGATCAAGCTTGCCAATCTCAGCAGTTACACTGCCCTATTGTTGAAGTAATACAGAGGTGAATGTTGGATTGAGGCCAAATATGTGGTGTGACTGTGGCGTAAGCATTCACATGTTGTGTGTGGTATCAGATTAGAGGAAAGCAAACAGCGTAACCAGCTAATGAAAACCACTTACATTATCTGGCAATTAAACATTACTACTGGGCTGGATATGGCTGTTTTGGTTTGAGGCTGTGGCCACAAACAGACCTTTACCTGGAGTGGAGTTCTGTCACTTCATGGTTAGAGCACTTGCCTCGCATCTGAGAGGTCCTGGGTTTGATTCCCTCCAAGTCGGAATGTTGGTCAAGTTTCCTTACTCCACATGCCTCTGTTCACCTAGAAGTAAATAGGAACCCGGTTGTGAGTTGTTGGATTGCTTTTTCAGGTGGCAATAATCCCTTCCAAAACATAGATGATACGTTGGTCACTCAATCCATGACTCTTTGTACGATTGTGCGCAATTGGCTGCCGCCTTTCGCCCTCAAAATACAGTCAATTCACTTTGTAGTATATTCTGTAAAGCGCTTTGAGATGTCTCGAAGACACTATCAAATAAAAGGATTATTTTTTATTATTTATCAATGTTTAGTGTAGACCTTGCCTCTAAGAAAATGAAGACAGATCTGCAACCTCCTACACCATATAATATTGGTCGCTGGAAGCAGGGATTTGTCCCACCTAGTTCCTGCAAGCCAAAGCTGGAATGGCTAGGATGATCTGAGCTTGCTAAAGCAGTGATTTCTGTAGCACACTGTGCATTTTTAGCAGGCTATATTCCAACAGCACATACACCTGCTTGGACCCCGAAACCTAGGCTTTTGCTAACCTTAACCTCTGCCTAATACTCCAGAGTGTACATTTCATTCCAGCCACAGGAAACTCTCAGCCTGGTTTGGATGCTCTGTGTGGTGTGATGAGTTTCTGTTTGTGCCAGACACCTGTTTGAACAAAAAAAAATGCTTTGACCACCCAGAAGGTGGGTGATCTGGGAGTGTAGAGGAAGGAGGGGGGAAAGTGATGTATTAATTTGGATTCTTGTTTGTTTGCAGCAATGTTTACCATTGGCAATAATGTAAGTTGAATGCAACCAGCATTTTCTTGGCAGCCTTGTTACATTTACGTAGTTGTAAGGGCAGTTCTTAGGAGACATAAATGCAAGCTTAACTTGGTAAACCACTTGTTCCCGGGCTGGGAAGTTCTGGGTTCAAGCCCCATGTTGGGACTTGAGCTCAATGAGACATTGATTTGGGTTATCATCTGCCTTTCTTCTGGTTGTTGCCAAAGCCCCAGAATTTTTATTTAATTCTTACATTTAATAAAGTGCTTATATTAATGCACCTCCTAATGAAAGGCGCTTTAGAAATGTAATTTTGTTGTTGTATTGATTCTTTAATGTCTCAAAGCACCTCACAGGATTTTACTGTAGTGTCGTGACCATGTATTTGTAGGCGAAACCGGCAGCCAACTTCCACACAATAATATCCTGCAAACAGCCAAGAGGTGAATCATTAGTTTTGTTTAGGAGATTGTTGTCCACACTGGGAGAAATTCACTGCTCTCTTTGAGTTGTGCCATTGGATTGACTTTTAACATCCACCAGAGTACCCAGATGGGGCCTCAGTTTATTGTCTCATTTGAAGAACGATACCGTGGACAATGCAGCACCCACCGCTCCCGCCGAGCTTTCAGCCAGTGTCAGCCTGTCCTGAGTTCAAAGATCTATTGTGGCCTGATCCCACAACCTTGTGACTCGGAGGTGGGATTGCTACCAATTGAGCCAGACTGACATGACACCAGTGTTCTTTTGTGCTCCAATGATCTTCCAGATTAACTGTTTGTTCTTCTCGTGACATTCTAGGAGAGCTTGCTGTGAACAAACATGACTGCGTTTGCCACACAGACAGTCACCGCATTGACCATAATGACTGAAATGTGCTATGAGACATTTTGATGTAACAAGGTGCTATAAAAGTTGTCTTTTCTCATTGTAACAAGCAAGCAGTTCAGTGGTGAAGATTAGCTACCCATCATTTCGTGTTTAATGTTTCCATTTGAGTTTTGATAATATAATCCTTTGCATTTGATGTAACACTTTTCACATCTTCTAGATGTCTCAAAGCGTTTCACAGAATATACTGCAAAGTGAAATGACTATTTGTGGGTAAAATGCGGCAGCCAATTGCGCACAGCAGTATCCCACAAATAGTCGTGGATTGAGTGACCAAATTTTTTTTTTTCTCTGAGAGATTATCATTAGCAGTGTGGATTAAGGAAACTTTCCCAAGGATTTGCCCTTCCAGGATTCAAACCCTGGTCTATCCCTTGCGAGGTGAGTGCTCTAACCACTGAGCCGCAGGACTCCACCATTTGACTGGGTCACGCCTACTGCTGAAAGGGAAAACTTCTTTTTTAATGCTCTCTTTGGTATCTTGGTATATGGTTACCTTAAACCATGAGCAGAAGTTTGTGACTCCCATAGCTCAGATCAAGAAGAGAGTGGAGAATAAAGCATTCTGTCTTGTGGTGCTGTGTGCTCGAGTTCATCCCTCATTGCTGCTTCCTTGGTCCAATGAATTTAACTATTGAGACTTTATTACTGACTGCAGTTTGATTTACACTCGTCAGTCCTGTTAAATGACCTCAAAGTCCATGAATTCTCAAATTTAAACTCTTGTGTAATTTTTGAAACTTCATTAAAATTCAGATTTAACTCGCAAATCGTTTTTCTGCAGTACAGTACTACAGTGAAAGAGTCTGATTTTCTCAGTTGCAGATATCTACAAATTTTCACACAAACTTTAAATTTAAGGACTACAGTCTTAAGAGACCACCCTCATCTGTATGTCTAACCTTCCTAACATGCATGCCTCCTAGGGTCCACCGATATGGAAATTTTCCAATATCGATATATCAGTTGGCTCATATCGATATATACCAATATATTGATATCTCTGAGTTTTTTTGTACTGCGCATACACGCGCATTCGCATGTGCGTGCGCATTCCGATATATGCACGCATTCCGTGCTCTAGGCCCAGGAGGTTTGCAATGCCGGCGACAAAGTAAGTTGAAAAAGTTCGCTTTGTACCAATATACACCGATATATTGATGCATCGCCGGACAAGATATACCGATATTTGCGATATATCGATTTTTTTTTCATATAAAATTTTTCGATATATCGATATATTTGAATTTCCAATATCGGCATATCGATATGAAAAATTATACCAATATAACCAATATATCGATAAATCACCAGACACTAATGCCTCCCAACAGGTTAGGTTGGATATGTGCTTTCAGCGCCTTAGGACATCCTCTGGAAGTGAAAGGCACAATCAAAATTTGTATTGTAACCTACAAGTGCATTGTATCACAGTTGGCAATTTTTTACATGTCAAACCGGTCACTTCCTCAGTCCTGTTCTTTGTTCTACAGCAACATTTATCCACGAGTACACGTGGCACCTATACATTTTTTTTGTTGCTGACAGAGACAAACTAGTATTGGCTAGTCTACAGTTAAACCCTTATCTTAACACTGTTTGTATTGTACTTTTATAATTTAGTAATGATCCTTATATCTAATGTGGAGCTCCTGTGGCTTAGTGGTTAGAGCACTTGTCTTGCAAGCTGGGGAGACCTGTGTTCGAATCCAGGCAGGTCAGGGCAAAACCTTGGGCAAGTTTCCTTGCTCCACACCTCTAATAATCTGTCCATAAAAAAGCACAATAATAAAATTGGTCATTTCAGTCCACGACTGTTTGTGGGACACGGTTGTGTGCAATTGGCTGCCGTGATTCGCCCACAAATATACAGTCAATTCACTTTACAGTATATTCTTTGGGACGTTGATAAAATGTGAAAAGCGCTATATCAAATGCAAGGATTATTATTATTATGGTGCCTATAATGTTAAGGTATAATGCCTGTTTTCTGTAAGGTGTTATGACTGGTGAAGGTCGTCACAAATTTACACAGGTCCACCGCCCGTAGTGTAATCAATAATTTTACCTGGTCAGGAGAAACTCCTTTCTTTTCGAATAAGAACATAAGAATTAGGAGCAGGAGTAGGCCATTTGGCCCCCAAGCCTGCCCCACCATTTGATAAGATCATGGCTGATCTTCTGACCTAACTCTAATTACCTGCCCCATCCCCATATCCCCTAATCCCTCTATTTAAAAAAAAATCTATCAGTCTCAGCCTTGAAAATGTTCAAGGACTGAGCATCTACAGCCTTCCGGGGTAGTGAATTCCATAAATTCACTACCCTCTGAGTGAACAGTGTTGTGGAATCTTTAATCTCCATCTGAACAAGCTGATAAGATCTCAGTTTAACATCGTTTTCAAGTAATCGGACATCTCGTCAATGGGGTGGTCCCCCAATACTTCATTGAAGCGTCAGACTAGATTATGAGCTCAAACAACAAAAACAACTTGTGTTTACATAGCGTCCCTCACACAGGGTAGCCTCCCAGGGTGCTTGAGGTGGGACTGGAACTGTCTGAGTCAGCGGTGAGCGAGCTACCATTTGAGCCTGGCTGACACCTCTGAATTGCAGGTTTGCTTGAAAAGACAATTTTGCCCTTGGAGGCAACACCAGGCGCACAGACACTTGCTGGATTCGGGTCTGCTGTGTTATGCAGTGAGAACACCCTGTGGGATGGGATAACAGAAGAGCCCACGAACTGGGCTCTTTGCGAACCTGTTTACCCACTGCCGCCCTGGGGCTTTCTGTGAAACAGTAAGTGCTTTAGTTTGAGGAGAGATTGCTGCTTGAATGCAGTGTCACTTTGAAGAGGTAAGAATGCCTTCAGTGCAGCATGAGTCATACTACTAGATTAGCTGGTGAGGTAATGCTCTTTGGAGGGAGGAGGTGATGTAATTTCCTTGAGCACAGCACCTTTAGCATTACCACCTGCAGTGAGTTGGGGACAGGTTATGGATTACTCAGAAACAATTTAATAGACAATAAAGGTTTGGACGTGGATCCCGTTCGCCTTTTAATCTGGAAATTCAAACAAAGTGTCACCTTGTGTTTTGCAACCGGCGTATTAGAAACTACTTTGTTCATCTCACAGCGGTCAGCGTAACTGAGATGGTATTAATGTGCGACTGCCTCACGTGTTCACTGCCCACTGTGAAGTAATTTGCTGCAGTCTGGCCAATTGGCATTCTGCTGCAGTGCAAATGCCATCTGGTAGATGAAGGGAAGAAGGATTGGGGATTTGAGTTATGATTTTCCTCTCAAGATGCATCGCGGGTGCTGAGAGGCTGTTTTCATTGTGGTTTTCACTGTTTGTGAGTACAGTGTGTGTCTGGCTTGGGTGGAACTCCTTGCCTCTAAACCTCTCTGTCGTGTATAGTCGTGTATATTTGTATAGTCCTGTAGCTCAGTGATTAGAGAACTCGCCTTGCAAGCGAGAGACCTGGATTTATTCCAGGCGGGGCAAAACCTTGAGCAAGTTTAATAATCTTTCAAAAAATAAATTGGTCATTTCAATCCATGACTGTTTGTGGGATGCTGCTGTGCACAATTGGCTGCTGTGTTTTGCCCATAAATATACAGTCAATTCACTACACTATATTCTGTGAAGCGCTTTGAGACATCTAAAGGATGTGAAAAGTGCTTTATCAAATGCAAAGATTATTATTATAATTGAGGATGCTGCTGTTGAACGCTACCTGCATAAAGAGCGTCAAATAAATGCAAGTTGCTGCTATTGTGTTTAGATTGCCTCCCATCTTTTGTAAAACCTATAAGAATTTACTCGCAACAAAAGGTTAATTATTATCCCTGTGTTTGAACAACAGCATCTTTCTGAAACTTTATAAGGTTCTGTCTTTTTATTCATAAAGTTTCCATGGAATATAGTTCCTTAACACATCATTGAGACAACAACAACTTGCAATTATATTGTGCCCCTCACACAGGGTAGCGTCTCAGAGCGTTTAACAGAATTTCACTGAAGTCTATTGACTCTATTAGTATTTGTGCACAGCAATGTCCCACAGCAATTAAATAAATTTATTCAGGGAATTGTTCGCCAAGCGAGTGAGAGCATCTAGGATTGAACTAACAAACCAAAAGTAATGCTTTTTCCATTTGTATGATAGATATGTGTGCATCAGTCTGGCTCAGATGGTAACACTCCTTTGTTTGAGTCAGAAAATTGTGGGTTGAAGCCTCACGTTGGAGTTCATAGTCTAAGGTGACACTCCAATGCAATGCTGGGGTTGTGCTCCTTTGTTGGAAGTGCCATCTTTTGGATGTGGTGATAAACCAAGACTTCCTGGTCAGGTAGGCATTAAAGATCCCATAACACCATTCAAAAAGGAAAGGAAGTTCCTAGTGTCCTGGCCAACAAAATTAAACTTGTAAAGCACCTTTCACGTCAGGAGGATGTCCCAAGGCGCTGAAAGCTTCTGTTTTTTTTTCAACAATCTCCCAAATAAAATTGGTTGCTCACTTCATGACTGTTTTGTGGGATATGTGTGCATGTTCACTCAAAAAATATAGTATATACAAAGTGAAATGCTTTGGGATGTCTTCTTCATATGAAAGGCATACATCAAATGTACTTAGAGTAAACCCTCGCCTTACTGTGGGCCTTTGTGTATATCCCGCCAGCTCACTCTCCCGTGCCCTGCCTCACTATCTTTGCTGGCCTTCAGGGGTATCGATTTTGATTCAGTTTGAATCCCATGAACCGATGATAGCTTATTCTCTATCTTCTGCTCTTGGAATTCAAACTATTACAATGCCTGAAAAAAGTAGGTAAATGCTAGTACCGGAAGCCAGAAACTCTGGATTTTCTCTCCCCCCACCACCCCTCCCCCCATCGTTCCAGCCAGGGAGATTTTAATGCAATCTAATAATAAATAATATTCCCTACATAGCGCCTGATCACGTCAAAAAAGACAACAACAACAGTTTGCATTTAGATAGCGTCCCTCATACAGGGTAGTGTCCCAGATCCTAAGCTTGACTATGGCAGATCATTTTGCCAAGTCGTCTAAAAGCACTTCACAAAATATATTGTAAATTTGTTTGACTGTATTTTGTGGGCAAAATTGTAGATAATTAATATATTTCTAAAAAAAGATACAATATTTGCAGAATCTAAAATGTGACTTCTGATAGACCATAAAGAATAATAATCCTTGCATTTGATATAGCGCTTTCCACATCTTATCAACGTCCCAAAGCGCTTCACAGAATATACCGAAAGTGAATTGACTGTATATATCTGTGGGCGAATCAGTAGTAGTATAAAAGAATGACATTTGTGGATTGTGTGTGGGTATAGGTGGGTGGTTAAATATATTTGGGATTAAAAGATTCAGAAAGTTAAGAATATGTGTGTGAACTTTTGTCAACGTTTAACCAATTATATTTTGTGAGGTTAATTAGTGTTTTATTGTCCATGTATATAACTGATTACGGGAGTTAGGGACCTGTAAGTCCTATTTTCTTATCAGTTGTTTTTTTGTTAGGTTACTGAGTAAATTGTCATGAGGCGAGTGCTGTAGCTGCTAAGCCACATTGGTTCCATTAAAGTTCCGAGGTCATGTTGTAAATTATTTTCAAAGAACGTGTCATTAGGTAGAACAAACGCTTGTTAGTCAAGCCTGCAGTAGTGTCCTCTTGACATGAAAAGCAACAACAACAACAACTTAAACTTATAAAGCGCCTTTCACGTCGGGAGGACGTCCCAAGGCGCTGCACAGGTGGCATGTGACCTGAGCTGGGAGGAGAGTGTTCGGGAAGGGGTGAAACACGTAGGGGAGGTCGAAAAGTTCGGGGGGGAACAAAAGGCACGGTCGAAGAGGAAAGTCTTCAAACCGGCCTTGAAAGAGGAAAGGGAAGAAAAGAGACGGAGGGATTGGGGGATGGAATTCCACAGAGTGGAAGCGGAGAAACTGAAGGCCCGGCCTCCGATGGTGGGGCGGTTCGGGTGGGGGGCTTGGAGCAGCCCAAGACCTGCTGAACGGTGGGCTTATAGGGGGAAAGTAAATCGGTTAAGTAGGGCAGGGCAAGGCCGTGTAAGGCCTTGAAGGTGAGGACGAGGATCTTGAACTCGATCCTCTGGAGGATGGGGAGCCAGTGGAGACGGGCGAGGGTGGGGGTTATGTGGTCGCGGAGGCGGGTGCGGGACAGTACACGGGCTGCAGAGTTTTGGATGACCTGCAGCCTGTGAATGGAGGAACTGGGGAGGCCGACGAGGAGAGAGTTTCCGTAGTCCAGCCGTGAGGTGATGTACGCGTGCACGAGTGTTTCGGCAGCGTGGGGGGGTGAGTTAGTTGTGGAGCCTGGCAATGTTGCGTAGGTGGAAATAAAAGCACTAGATAAATGCAATTTGTTGTTAGTTTACAGTTTGTGTACATTGGCAAGAGCTCACTTGGATACTGTGTGCTGCTGTAAACTTTACGGAGACTGTACCTCCACCCGAAAGATCATGTGGTGCTTTCAATGCACTGTACCTGGTTTCTAGGTGACACTAAGTAGCTCGAGAATAAAACCACTTCCACACAATGTCCTGAAAATCAGTGAATGTTGTGATGTTGAAAGGTGCTATACAAATATAATTTTGTTGTTGTATAATTTACAAACTAAATATTATAACAATCCTTGCATTGATGTAGCACTTGATCATATCTTTGAGATGTCTCAAAGCACTTGCTTATCATTTCGCCCTGCCAGTAGACATCTCAACTTAACGATAAGGCGCTATAATGAGCTTTAGCAAATATTTTGATTGCAGCTGTGCTGTTTTATAGCACCTTTTTATAGCAGAAATTTGGTTATCAAGTGGTTACGACCGTATTCACAGGGCATGCTCTCAGTCTTTCGTGCCATAATAGCTGACTTCTGAGTCATCAAGCCGCTGATGTTAGCATGTCCTGCTTTGTACATCAAGTGATGTTGGCAGTGACTTGAGGACCTGTAAGTCAGCATTTTTTTTTACTCTTAGCTCAGGAACTGGTCAGCTGTGTGCATGCACAGTGACCCATCTAATGTGCTTAGTCAAATCTACCATTAAGCTTCTCTATAACATTGATTTTATGGATCCAAACAGTACTTTATTACCTCTCCAATCTGCTTACACCCCATATCTACTCAGCTGGCTCTGGCCTCCTGCCCTCCTTGACACCTTTGCCCATTCCACAATTGGTAGCTGTGTTTTCATTCACTATGCTCCAAACCTCAATTTTGCCCATTTTCACATCACACCTGAAGACTTTCCTCTCTGACCTTGGCTACAGGCACCTCCCCTTTCTCCTCGGTCCAGGGTCAAACTGCCACGTTAAGCGCACAGAGATGCTACCTGCGTGATGGGTACCATATAAGTACAGGTTGTTGTATAATCAGGCTAGTTACAGCTCATGGTGAAGTTCCTCTCTTCCATTTGCGTGAATTCCTTTCTTACATTACATGTGCACATTCAGCTGCTCCTGGTATGACTGTACTTCTTCTGTTTGCAGGTATTTGGGAACAAAATAATAATTCCGTCTCTGGATGGTGATCTCTTTCAATGGGACCGAGACCGGGAGAGCATGGAGGCTGTGCCCTTCACTGTGGAGTCTCTACTGGAATCCTCCTATAGAATTGGTGACGATGTGGTCTTAGTTGGCGGGAAGTCACGAACGAGCTATGGGTTAAATGCATACACCGGACAGGTTGGCAAGTTTCTCTCTCTCTCCTGCCTGATCTCCAGGTGATTATCGAATAGTTACTTACTAGGCTGAACAATTGCTGACCTAATTACATGATGAACCTGCAGCCAGAAATTCCTCATGGTCTTTGCCTTGAGAGAATAATTCATTCAAAATCCACATAGAATTTTGGAAATCTTGATTTAGAAGCGAGCTTTCCTGCACTTTTTAATATAAAAAAAATAAACACAGGCTTTCACATTACAGCTGAATTTGAGGACATTCCAGAATTTTGCACAATTTTTATTGAAAAGCCGTTCAGGCTAAGACTATGAAAATGTTAATCCTCTAAAACCTCAACCTTGTATTGATTGATGGGTTCTTGTGCTGGTGAGCAATACCAGCAATAGTATTTACATTTATAATTTACATTTATATAGTACCTTTTACATCTGGAAGATGTCCTCTCTGAAAATTAGCAAATATTTTGTCTGAATCGTTGACTGTGTAGGACGGAATCTCCTCTTTCACTCAAGAGGACCTCTTTGATCACTTGACACCGCTGGCTGGGCACCTCAGCTGGGGATGGGAGCTGAATGGGATGGGGAAGCAAAAGATGACCGATGCAGTGAGCAAAGACACTGATTTGAGATGGGCCTTGATCAATGGAGGCATTCAGAGGGACTGAATGTTCCAGGGAGCATAATGACTGCCGAGTTGGAACGGGGGTCATGAAGCAGGCCTGTGTTCATTGGGTGAACAATGGCTGGGAAGGAAGTTGCAGAGGTAGGTTGGGGCGAGACAGTAGAAGTATTTAAACATGAGAATGAGGATCTTGAAGTGGGTTCTCTGGGGGTAGGAACGGATACTGAGCACAGATTTCTAAACAATACACAGCCCCCGTATAGGGAAGAGCTGGGGAATTCAATAAGCAGAATTTGGTGTAATGAAGTTTGGATGAGAGTCTCGGCAATTTGAGGAGGCAGGTTGTGACGGACAATGTAACATTGAAACAGGAGTTTGCCAATTGGACCATCGAGCCTGGCCCACCACTTCACAAGATCATTGCTGATCCTCAACTCAATTGCATCTCCCTGGCCTCTCTCCATAGCCTTTGATTTGTGTTGTTGATACCGTTGTCTGTCAAGCATAATATCTATTTGCCTGGTAAAGATCCAATAAAAACCGAAATGGGTACCAAACGCGACTTTAACCATAATCTAACAGCCTATTACGTTCTTCATTTATCTCTGTTCTGTGGGGGAGTGAGTTCTAAACTCACACCACTGCGTGAAAATAAGGCTTCCTTATTTCACATCTAAGTGGGTTTAGCCTCAGGTTTAAAACTGACCTCTGGTCCTCAATTCTTTTGCCAGAGGAACTAGACGGATGGGGATCTTGGTTTAACACCTCATTAAATGGGGTGCTATGCTGTTTATGTTGAAGTGTGTGCTGGATACCAATGAATGGCCATTTCTGTTAGTGCTTCTTACTGGTGTTGAACCATCAGCAACTTTGTCTCTCTAGAACACCCTTTCTCTACCCACTTGTCTCTCCCTTCCCGCTACCCCCGGTCTTAAAATTGCACCTTAACATCTATGTTCCAACTGCATCTATGGTCACCTCCTCCTTTCCTTGCCCCTGATCCCCACTTTCCTCCTTGTTCCACATTGTACCCCATCCATTGTACAACAATTTACCGTGTTATCTGAAACAAAGCGAAGTATGTTATTGTGTGTTATAAATGTGTATGTGAATTCACTTCATGCCTCGCGTTGCTCCCTGTGGCTTGTATTAACGACATCCACCCTTGTGCCCTGGCAGCTGCAGTACATCTGCTCAGCTGCGGGGTGTCGCCGTTGGGGTAAAGAGGAGGCAGCTGAACACAGCTCAGACCTGCTGCTCTTGCAGCGGACACAGAAAACTGTCCGAGCCGTGGCGCCACGATCTGGGGCAGAGAAGTAAGGCACTTAGGCTTATGGCTTCTGTTTTTGTTTTCAAATTAAGGAGAAAATTCAAATGTTGAATGTGAATGTTGTAGGAGCTGGGAGCTGCAGTTATTTGGCGTAGACTATTCAAATTGATCAGGTTTTCTACCAAGTCTGTGCATATTGCATTACAGGTAACCCCCGCTTAACGAAAGGGTTAGGGACTTCAAAACTCCTCGTTAAGCGAAAATTGTGTTAAGCGGGCTGGAGGGAGGTCCCTACTGTGTTTCCGTATATGAAAAAAATTGTTCCCAGTAATGCCTTGTGCCTCGCCTAGCGCTAACATTTCTGGTGTACCAGCGACGGCATAAGGAGGTAGAACTGCTATTGAAGGCAAGGAGAGAGTTAAAGAGAAAGCGACTGAGACAGAGGGAGACTGTGAGTGAGATTGTGACAGCGAGAGACTCAAACAGAGAGAGAGAAAGAGACACAGAAAGAGAGAGAGACACAGAGAGACTGGGACAGAGAGAGAGACACAGAGAGACTGGGATAGAGAGAGATAGAGAGAGAGAAAGAGAGAGAGTGCGACCGAGACACGAGAGAGACAGAGAGAGACTGGGACAGAGGGAGACAGAGAGAGAGACACAGAAGGAGACTGAGACAGAGAGAGAGAGACTGAGAAAGAGAGACAGAGAGGAGAGACAGACAGACAGAACATCCTACCGCTTAAGCTCCTCCCATACTGCAGCTCTTTCTCTTGGATTAGGTGGCGCTGCAGTAAGTGTGTGTATGTATATGCGCTTGTGTCGCGGAGGCTGCCGGGAGACAAGAAACGCGAGAGATTTAAACTTTTGTTATAGCGAGCGCAGCCTTCGCTAAACGCATAGGGGGCTACAAATAGAAACCCTCGTTATAGTGAAGTTTCGTTAACGGGACATTCGGTAAGCGGGGGCTACCTTTACTTCGAAGTACAAGCTATTCACAAAGTCCTTACCCCCATATTTTTTTCTCCAGTGCACTGACTGGAGAATGGTGAATGATGATAATTGTATTCAATTAATTCAGTTAATTGTATTCAATTAATTCAGTTAATTGTATTCAATACTTGTGTATTTAGATGTCTACAGGATTGGTGTGAGTGAGCCCCATCATTTTTATGGCAGATAATGATCTGTCACCATATTTGTTGCGACATCTTCAGTAACATGATTCAGTGAGGAGGAAGTTACTGGAGTCAGACATTGTTATACAGTAAAAGCCCGTTTATCCGGCACCCTCGGAACCTGGCTAATTCTGGATATTTACCCGAAAACACAAACATTAAAAAAAATTATGCATTTTTCCAGATAAATTCTGGTTAATCGAATGAGGACTTTTTTTTGAGGTGCCGGTTATACGGAAGTTACGGTTAATCGGGTGCCGGATAAACAAGCTTTTACTGTCCTCGACTCATCAGCAACAGGAAATAAAAATTAAGTATTAAGAGAAATAAACACGGGGGTTCGAGGGTATGTACGGTACAGATGCCAGACACATACTGCATGTAATGGTGCAATTGTTGGAGAACAGAGGGAGGCCATTCATCCCATCATTGTCAGTGCCAGCTTGGTGAAAGCAGTCTGTGTGGTCCCATTCGCCCAGCCTCTTTCTTCGCACAACTTGGTAGGGAATTCCACGGCTTGTATATTTTTGCTGTACAAATGTCGCATTCGTTATATTTATATTATGAGTCCCTGCATTGTACAATAATAATAACATTCCTTGCATTTCATATATCTCCTTATCACATTGTTGTGACATCTCAAAGCGCTTCATAGAATATACTATAAAGTAGAGTTGGGGTGACTATTTTGTGATTGAAATACAAAATAATGCCACACAGATGATTTTTTTAAAAAAAGCCAAAGAAAAAAATAACGTGAATGACTTTGCATTTCCTTCAGGTGGAATTTTAGTGTGGGCCACTACGAGCTCAAGTTCGTCCGTGATGTCGTGTCCAAAGTCAACTACATAGAGAACGATTCTAAGCCCAGCAGCAAGAAGGAAGAAGCAAAGATTATGCCTGAAGAGGCCCAGGATGCGGTAATTAATGGCATGATTATAAAAGTCTCTGTCACCGACTGGAAAGTGATGGCTTTTAACAATCAGGATGGAGGGCAACTGGAGTGGGAACATCAGGTAAAAATAATAATAAACCTTGCATAGTGCCTTATCATGTCTTTGAGATGTCTCAAAGAGCTTCACAGAATATACTGTAAAGTAAATTAATCGACTATTTTGTGGGTGAAACATTATCAATATTTTTTTAATTTCTAAAATTGTTAATACACAAATTTACATGTATTTATGTGTTTGTGCATGTACTGTATATCATGTTTATACAAATAATGCATTTCTTTGGATTAAAAAATATATTTGTGTAAACAACAGAATTACATTTGTACAGTGCCTTAAAATAATACACAAGCCTACAATCTTTTTCTTTTATAAGATTGGTATTTTGCTCAGAGACCAATCTATATGCTTTAAATAAGTGTATTCAGGGAGGCTGCATAGTCCATGAGTGAGGAAATGGGATTAAAAGATGATTTCAGAAGAATCCCTGATTTTCTTTCTCCCTCCCCCACCTTTAGAAAACATGTGGAAGAACTTAATGACCTAATGGCTTCCTGTTTCTAACTAACATTACAAGCTAAAGGACCCAGGTTTGAGTCCTGAATAGGGCAAGTTTCCTTATTCCAGAAAATACAGTCAATTCACTTTACAGTACAGTATATTCTTTGAAGTGCTTTGAGATGTTCCAACAACGTGATAAGGCATTATATCAAATGCAAGGATTATTATTTATTGTGTTGAAGGGGAAGACTTTTAGTTTTTTTTAGTGCTATTAGAATTTGTTGACAAATATCTGAAATTACTGTGTTTTTTCTCTTTGTTCCCTTGCATTTCTCTTTCTCTACGCACCCAAATAAACCTGCCTAGTTCTATACTCCAGTTGTATCAGCCTGGTTAGTTGAGGATGGAGAAGTGAGTCCGATCAGACTGTTTGATGCCAGCTACACCGCAGGCAACCAAGCTGGACAAGATGATGAGGAGGACCTTGTGGAGGCAGCCCGGAGTGCAGCAGAGACCAGTGTGTATCTCGGTAAGAATCACACTTTTAACGGTGTCGCTGAGAATTTGCATTATCTGTAAACCATTTGGTGCATTGAGGGAAATCCAATTTACCCCATTCATTTTTGATCATGCTTTTGAGCACTGCCTCACCCCCACGTTGCCCTCCACTCTCCCCAATCTCGATCCCCAGCTCAGGTCTGAAATACTGACCCACTAGTATCTTGGGGCATCCTTCCGACATGAAAGGCACTATACAAATGTAATTTTGTTGTTGCCCGCCCCCTTCACTCAGCTAACACAGGCCTGCGGCATGTACTCCCAACTTCTCTGCATTACATCGAAAGCGGTTGTGCCTTCAGGAACTGCATCTCAAATCTCTGTGTTAGTTGAACACATCTAGGCTTAGAATTTGTTGGCAAGTGGAAGACATTACTGTTTTTTTTCCACTCTATCATTCCTCTGTCTTTCTCTTTCCCCTTCCCCCCACCACCCAAATACACCTGTTCAATCCCTCCGTTTGACCCCTCTCTATCTACCTTTCAATCCCACCTGAAGATTTACGTCTTCGACTCCTCCCTTGCTCGGTGTCCAACCCCTGTCACTGTGCAGAGATGGGATCTTGTGAGAAGCAAGTTGCTGTAGATTCAGGGCCTGGGATCTGTATTTTTATTTTGCTCTGGGATGTAGAAAATCAATTTAGATAATGTAAAATGTACAGTTTAATGAAATAGAACAAGGTGTCCTTGGTTGATAAAAAGCCAATTGTATCACTTTTTTTTCAGTCTCAAGTTTTTATAATCTCCATTGCTAATAGTTCAAACTTTCTTTAATAGAGCCAGTGCAGAGTTGGTGGAATGGACTGTAAATTTCTATGGTTCTAGGTTCTCCTCAGTTAATATGTTTTTTCAGATTCCAGAGTAAGTTCTGGTTGCTTTTGATAGTTGACATAAGTCCTTTTCTGCAACATTCCAGGAATGTATAAAGGGCAACTCTACGTGCAGTCATCAACCCCCTTAAAGTTACCAGCATTCGACAAAACGAGGGCAGAGCACGTCATTATCCCCTTGCCTAAACTGAAATGGAATCCTCTCATCCGTAAGTTAAATAGATTGAAATCTTTGCCCCACGTTTCTTTTTAAAGCGAACATTTTATTTATCAGTAAACAAACTGTGAGTGGCGCTTTATCAATGCAAGTTGTTAGTGTCAATGCTGTGGAAGGATATACAACTGACAGCGAGTAACACAACCTCCACTAGGTGGCAGTGTTGGACCAACCTGCTCATAATGCGCTGAATGAATTGTCTTAAAATTCGCAATTAAAACTTGGTTTCTTTCTTTCTTTCAAGATTCTCCATCCAGGACTCCAGCACTGGTTAGCTCTACTGAGCACGATAAATGCCTGATCAATGATAGAGTCTCTCATGAGGAGTATAGTAGCAGGGGCTTGTCAATTCTACAGTATCCATACGGTAAGCACATTGCACTATATCCCCATCATCACCCTCTTCCTGCTGAGCTGTGTCCCCTACAGCCAGTGCTTCATGATCTAGGATAGGTAACAGATTAACGTTAGACGAATTGTGAGAATGTAGAATCTGGAGTCCCGTAGCTTTGCGGTTTTTACTCGCGTCACAAGTGAGAAGATCCAGGTTCAATTCCAGGCAGGGCGAAACTTTAGGTAAGTTTCCTTATTCCTCCCCCCTCTGTTTACCTACAGTAACAGTACACTAACCCTGTTATTAGTCAAATGGCAGGTTGCTTTCCGGGGATAACAAACTTGATCAAGTTATTTGGGGCCAAAATGCACGATTGGCTGCTGTGTTTCACTCATAAAATACAAAGTCAATCCACTTTACAATGTATTCTGTGAAGCACTTTGAGACATCTTAGTGAAGTAATAAAGGGCTACATCAAATATAAGAATTATTAGTATTTACCATAAACTGTAATTAAGCAGAGTCTATAGAATCTTTAGAAAAGAATATCAGTGGATTTTTCTTGTTATAGTATTGCAAATATTTGCAGTGGGTGTCTTCTGCTAAATTTGGGGTTAAGTTAGTTTTCTCTCTGAATCGGCCAACAATCCTCTAGGTTAAATTGGTCATTTGCTTCATTGATGTTTGTGGGCATTGTCTAGGCCTGACTAATTAATGCCTGCGTATCTGTTTTCAGACAATGGCTTTTATTTGCCTTACTACGGGAAGGAGAAACAACAGTGTGACATTCGCAGAATCTTGCAACGTCCAGATTCAAAGAACGCCACCAAAAAGGACCCGATTCTTTTGCTGCAGTGGTGGAGAGAAATTGTCTGCACCATTATCTTCTGTGTTGCTGCAACGACCTATATAGTTCACAAACTTGTTCATGTCTCAGCTTCAGGAAGGGAATGTGTCCGTGTATGTTTTCAATCTTATTCTTAAGCCATTTATAAATGTTTAATTGAAATGTTTTGAACCTGTTTCAGATTAGGCCTTAATTTGTACAATATGGGGTAATTTTCTGAATAGAATTTTTTTTTGAATCATAAACAGATCCGTCAGTTGCCAAAGTGTAATGTGATCTGACTGTTGTCAAACAAGAAGACAATGTTGGTAAATCCGCCGTGAAAATCTTTTGATAACTTATCACTTTACAAAGCCCTGCACTGCAATCACATTTACTGTGCCAAAGTTTGCTTGCAGATTAGGGTTGAATCTATCCGCACCATCTTAAGTACGTTTTCTTCCCTCTGCAGCAAAGGAAAGAGTCAGAGACGCAATGTCAGACTGACTCCAAGAGTGAAACAGCTACTGAAGAGCTAAAGGAAATTCAGGGAATTGACTTCAAGTCAACCGGCTATGTGTCCAGGTAAAGAAGAAGCAAACTAAGTTCTGTTAGTGATCCTGGGGTCAATCAATTTCTGGAAAGTATCTCTGCGTTTCCAAGCAGGTTCCCACATGATAGTCCATAATGCAGAGCTGCTTTTAGTTCTGAGATGGACCTTAATAAAGGGGGAGGTGGGTAACCTTCAGGAACAGTCTCTTAACTTGACAGCAATTACCTATCCAGGTATTTGAGATGTTTTGATGGAATTGGTGCTGTATCAAAGGTATGGAATTTTTGGGGGATAAGATGCATTCATTAAATCTAACAGATTCTAGATTGTTTCTATGTCACCTACGTTTCTAGGTAAGGATAGTTGGTACATTACACTGTTGCTACGCAGAAAGCTTTTCAAAAAAATTCTGATTCACTGCTGCCATTAAACATTCAAATTAGTGGTAGAGTTTGCTACTTGTGAATTCAAAAGCATTAATGTTTTCAGGACAGTTCCATTTAACAACCATTAAAGCTTGAAGGCTTCAAAAAATGTAGATACTGGAATTTCATTGCTCTTAGTGGCATATACTTAGCATCCAATATGTGTAGCCCCAGTCACCCATAATATATCTTGTGTCCTTTAGATGCCTCACAGATTTTGAATTGGTTCAGTGCCTCGGTCGCGGAGGGTTTGGTGTCGTCTTTGAAGCAAGAAACAAAGTCGATGACTGTAATTATGCCATCAAGAGAATTCGCCTCCCAAATCGGTGAGTGACTAACTGACTTACTCACACAATGCGAGCGCTGTAATTGTTTCAATTGTGCTCATCTCTTGGCTGGAATCATAAGTGTGGCTGTGGCTGCTTTGAATCGAGCAAGACGACTGGGAGGTTTTCAATTCCCAGTGAAATTGCAGACTTCGACAGACACTTCTGGTTTTGCTTTCTTGGCTTGCTACCTCTTTAGGGCTGTGCTACATTGAAAGTAGTGAGGGTGGCTGCAAAACAGACATTGCTGCCGTGTTAGCCTAAAACATCCATCACGACAATTTACAGAAAATCCTGGAGATTGCTTTGAGGTGTTTCAATACAGTGGTTATTGAAAATCAAATGAGGCTCAAAGCAAATGAAAGGACATGATGAAATCGCTTTCAGTATTTGTTCTCATTTGTTAGTTTACTAATTTTATTGCTGTATGGGGTGACGATGCTTACAATGGTGGAGGATCCTGATCTAACATACATGAAGCAATGAAATTTGCAACGCTTCAGAACTAATTTCTTGTGATAATTAGGATTATTATATTGCTTCAACCATTGATTTGGTTAGAGCATTCCATGTTCTCGCGTGTGTGTAAAAATTCTAACATCTTGGTGATGATAAAGGAATATATTTAACATTTTTATCAAATGCAAGGATTATTATTAAGAGGTAATTGCCCTGTTAATTAAATGCAGCTTGCTGCAATGCTCACTGGACCTATTGTAAGTCACTGCCTTACATTAACTCCTTATCAACCAACTTACGGTATCTAACTAACATGGATACTAACTATGCTACAGATGTGAGGGAGTTCAACAGTGATATCTGGTAGACCTGTTTAGCCCACACATGTATATCCGAGTGACTGACCACATATTCCAGAAGTTGCTACACAGTCGGAATAAAAGTGTATGTAAGCACTTCAAAGTAACCTCTTTCTGTCTCATCGTTTGCGTCTCCTGCTCAGAGGTAAAAAAAAATTCTGTTGCATCTTAACCCATGAAGCGAAGTGGTGTGTTTACTTTTATCGGTAACAGCAAAAGGAAAAATTGTATTGGTTCGATCTTCTGCATCTCTACAGTTTGTGTTAAATTGCAGTGAGCAAGCCCGTGAGAAGGTGATGCGTGAGGTTAAGGCTCTGGCGAAGCTGGAGCATCCTGGAATTGTCCGCTATTTCAATGCCTGGATAGAGGCACCGCCTGAAGGCTGGCAGGAAGAGATGGATAAAAAGTTGCTAAAGGATGAAAGGTAAAGCGTTTCTCTTCGACCGTGCCTTTGGTCACCTTTCTCCCCCTGCCCCTGGCTCGGTCCCGGAATATGCTATTGTGAAGCGCTCTGAGACACCGCCCGGCATGGAAGGCGCTATATAAATCAAAGTTGTTGTTGTTGTAAAGCAGTCGATAGAGTTATTGTTCTTTAACAAAATAGTATTTGCCTGACCATTGGTCTCCACTCACCTACTATGTGTATACAACCTCACTTAAGGGAATGGAGATGGAAAGTTATCTTTGCCCATTAAATAGAGCTTCTGCGACATTAACAACATCCACTGGAGGGCAGCTGGGTTACATAGGATGGCTATCAAGGTTTTGATAGGGTAGACATAGGGAAGATGTTTCCATTTGTGGGGAGACCAAAACCAGGGGCCATCAATATAAAATAGTCGTAAATAGATCAACAACAACAACAAAATTACATTTCCAGAGCGCCTTTCATAACGGGAGGATGTGAAGGGCGCTCTAGAAATGTAATTTTGTTGTTGTGTCAAATAGGGATCTTAGAAGAAAAGATTTTACGCAGAGCTGTGGGAATGTGGAACTTGCTGCCACAAGGAGTTGTTGAGGCAAACAGCATAGATGTATTTAAGGGGAAGCTAGATCGATGCACGGGGGAGAAAGCAATAGAAGGCTCTGCTTTAGGCTTAGTTGAGGCTCGGGTAGAGCATAGACCAGTTGGGCCAAATGGCTTGTTTTTGCCGCGTGTTTTAATGTACTTTGTTGCCTTGTGGGTATAATCATTCCTTCTAGAATTCTCACCCACCACCACCCAAAAAGATCTGCCAGATTACCTTTTTTTCTTCTCTTGAAGCTAACCATTTACATGGAAACACTTCCATTCAGATCCTCAACATATTCATATAAAAATAACAGTGGAAGGTATCCAGGTAACGATGTGGCAGTGTCGGTGTTTTTTTGCCATGTCCCTCGTTGCTCTGAGAAGCATGGAGAGCAAGGGGAATAATATATTTGTTATGTATATTATAACAAATATGTTATATTTGTAACATATACACAAGGAATGAAAAATGTAATGAACTTACCTTGTTAATTCTATTATTAAAATGTTACAGCACAGCAATTGTCCATTCAACCCATCATGTCTGCACACCATATTCATTCCTTTTTTGCTGGCTCATAATAACATTCATTCCATGTTGCTCTGATAAGGTGTATGGTTTTCAATTTAGGGTGATTTGAGGGACAACGCTGTGTGTAATTGGCTGTTGCGTTTCACCCACAAAATGTACAGTCAATTCACTTTATTCTGTAAAGTGCATTGAGACATCTCAATGATTTGATAATTCACGAGATCAAATACAAGGATTATTATTATGGTCAGATAGGGTTCCATTCTTCAGAATCGGCATTCACCTGAGGTCCAGCCCACTTGTTCAAATGGACATTAAATTGCTTGCATATTGTCCTTGAGCCATCTGGTACAATCCCACTCCTGCTCGCTCCTTATATACGCTTCATTTCACTGCAGACTGTTAATAGTACGGTCCGTCGATATCTAAATTTTCCGATATCGATATATCGGTTTGCCCATATTGATATATATCGATATTGCGGGTTTTTTTGTCCTGCGTATGTGCGCGCATTCAGAGGTGCGTGCGTATTCAGGGGTGCACAAGTTGAAAAAGTCCACATCATAGCAATATATAGCGATATATTGATATATCGCCAGACACGATATACCGATATTTGCGATATGTCGATATTTTTTTCATATTGAATTTTTAGATATATCGATATATTTTAAATGCCAATATCGGCATATCGATATGAAAATTATATCGATATAACCGATATATCGATATATCGCCGGACCCTAATTAATAGTAAACATTATTATCATTGAAATTCTTGCCTTTCATTTGTCGTGTTCTGCTTTTGCTTCCCCAGCACGGAGTGGCCAGCCAGCTCCCCGGATGCACTGGAAGCCGCCTCGGCCAACAGGCCCAAACCTGTTACTGTAACAAACTGTTCTGGGCACTTCACGCCTTCAGTGAACTTTCTCGCTCCCCCTGTTGTTGTTGCCGGTCAGCAGTCACCTTCGGAGCAGCCGTGTGGGCGTCTACAGTTTTCAAAGGACCTGAGTCAGTCTGTGGAGCGGCTGCAGTGTGGCCAGGACAGTCTACTGTCCGAATGTGGAAGCGAAGACCAATCTGACGTGGCACATCCCTCTGAGCTACGCGAGTCAGTCAGTAGTAACGTAAGGACCGAGGACAGGACCTCGTCCTTCGATATAGTGTTTGAAGACTCTGGCTGTGACCGCGCCTCAGAGCACAATCTCGAGCCGGACTCATACAGTCACGGTGCAGGCGACACTGGGCGATTGCCTTCCTCCTCCGGCACTGGGACCACCAGTGATAACAGGCTCCCCTCTGCCCACACTCTGTCCAAATCTCCCCCCAGACCCACCTCTCTGTACTTGGACTTGTGTAAAGGTCTGGGGGACAAGAACAAACTGAACTCGCCCAAGGTTTACTTGTACATACAGATGCAGCTCTGCAGGAAAGAGACTCTGAAAGATTGGATGAGCACACAATGTACGATGGAAGCCAGGGACCGAACTGAATGCCTGAGGATATTTTTACAGATGGCTGATGCTGTACATTTTTTGCACGCTAAAGGTTTAATGCACAGAGACCTTAAGGTATGTGAGTTGATTTAATCAGATGCAAATTGTTCATTCACTTCATGGCCATTCAAGACACACTGCTGCATGTAAATTGTCTGCAACATGACCCTACAAAATACACAGACACTGCACTTTTACTTCCTTTAACAGAGTATTTTCCAACTTCTGCATTTTTTTTAAAATGGTTCATTCTGTTGGGCGTCCACATACTTAGTGTTGCCAATATTTATTTATATTGATAACCCTCCTCCAATTACTTTTTGTGTTTCATATATAGAGTCACTGCACTGTCTGACTCCCAAATGACCAAATTATTTCAGATTTGTTTTTTTTCCATTTGCTGTGACCTGATAACTAGAAACTGGAAGTTGCTGCTGTTATTTTTCCCCAACTTCAGTTAAGTTATTATTTAATGAAATGTGTGCCTGTGAAGCCCAATACTGAGTACATAACTGGTATGTGACTGCATATTCTGGTACATAAGTGTGTTCCCCAGTAATGGGATCTGTGTACCCCAACAACTCCAAGAGATTTTGGATTGGACAGACGGGTTGAGGCGAGGGTCTCACCTGAGCTGCTGTGATAGAATTACTTTTAATGTTAAGCAGCATCCGACAACCAGCAGCTAGAATACTGCCACCAAACCAACCTCAAAACTAAGGTCACAAACTCTGTCAGTAACTTTGGAGTTCTGTAGTGTACTGGTTAGATCACTTGCAAGTAAGAGGACCCAAGGTTAGATCCCCAACCATGGCAAAACCTTAAGCAAGTTTCCTTACTACACACACCTCTGTTGACCTGGTAGTAAATAGGACTCGGTTGTTAGTCGATTAATGGATTGCTTTCCAGGTCTGATAATCCCTCCCCCCACCAAAAAAAAATGTGGTGCTCAATCCACGAACTATTTGTGGTATACTGCTATGTACAATTTTCTGCTGTGTTTCACCCACAAAATATATTGTCACTACAGTTTGTAGTATATTGTGTGAAGCACTTTGAGATGCCTCAACGATTTAATAAGGCACTATATCAGGGTAAAACCTTGGGCAAGTTTCCTTACTCCTCACGCCTAATAATAATCCCTCTCCCAAAAAAATAATAAAAATTGGTAATTTCAATCCATGACTGTTTGTGCTGTGTGCAATTGGCTGTCGCATTTTGCCCACAAATATTCAGTCAATTTACTTTACAGTGTATTCTGTAAAGTGTGAGATGTCTAGAAGATGTGAAAAGCACTATATCAAATGCAAGGATTATTAGATCAAATGCAAGGATTACTATTATTAAAACAAAATATTAACAGCTAAATGCAATGGAGATGCCAGTTTTTCTTTTCCTTGGTTATTTCTGTTTTTCCAAAAATGTACTCAAGCAGATGGCTAATTATCTGCACTGACTTGGACCCACCTTTCCCTCCTTCAAGGCCCGTCTTCTCTTCGATTTCGTGTTTGGTCACCCTCTCTGCCCTCCACCCCTCCTGATCCAAACACCCAGTTCGACTCCTAATCCCTGTCTGTCCAGCGACTTGGAACGTTCTCCCGACGTAAAATGCGCAATACAAATGTAAGTTGTTGTTGAGAGCCCAAGCTAGGTGGGAGATCACAGGATAGGAGAGAGATGACCAAATGCTTGAAGTAGTTAAGCATTCAATGGCATTGATGGCCTAGTGTATGCAAAGTGGCAGGATATGTGGAGTTCTATAGCTCAGTGGTGAGAGAACTTGCCTTGCAAGTGAGAGACCTGGGTTCTATTTCCCGAAATATTGCGTATGCTTCCTTACTTTACACCCCTCTGTTTACCTAGCAGTAAATAGGAACAGAGTTCGGTTGACAAATCACTTTTAATGGGATAATAATCCCCCTCCCCAAAAATTTGGTCACTCAATGCATGACTGTTGTAGGATACTGCTGTGTACAATTGGCTGCTGAGTTTCTCCCACAAATACGGTCAATTCACTTTACAGTATATTCTGTGAAGCACTTATAAGATATCTGGAAGACATGAAAAGCACGATTGCAAGGATTATTATTATCTGTGCCTGTCCTATTCTTCTCCCCTTAACTTTGCTGACTGAACATTTACACAAATATATTTCCTAACTATGCTATTGAAATTAGAGGCTCTGTATGGATTATTCTCTGTGAATGTGTTTCATGTTTTGAAATGTTGCTTTTGTATTTTGATTTTTTGAAAGCCTTCAAATATTTTCTTCACGTTGGAAAATGTGGTGAAAGTGGGTGATTTTGGACTGGTGACTGCCATGGACCAAGAGGAGGAGGGGTGTGTACTTACACCAATGCCAGTGTATGCTCGGCACACAGGGCAAGTGGGCACGAAGCTGTATATGAGCCCAGAGCAGGTGAATGACATATCCAAAAATCTCTGCCAAGTGTGCTTAGACAAATGCTAATTGTGTGGAGTCCCATAGCATAGTTGTTAGTACGTTCGCCTCTGAAGCGAAAGGACCCAGGTTCGATTCCTGGAATGGTTGAAACCATGGGCAAGATTCTTTACTCCACATGCCTCCGTTTACCTAGCAGTACGTAGGACCCAGGTTGTTAGTCGATTGGTACATAATAATTCCACAAAACAAATTTGGTCACTCAAACTGATTGTGAGGCACTGTTTTGCCCAATTGGCTGCCACAATTGACCAACAAAATACAGTCAATCCAATTTGCAATATATCCTATGAAGTGCTTTAAGATCAATCAATGATGTGATAAAGTGCTATATGAAATGCAGGGATTATTATTCTGCAGACCTTTATTAAATAGTGCGACTGTTTGTGCCTTGCAGATCTCCGGAAATGCTTATTCTCACAAAGTGGACATCTTTTCTTTGGGACTGATCCTATTTGAACTGCTGAATCCCTTCAGCACACAAATGGAACGAGTGAGGGTAAGGATTGAAAGTGGTACGCAGTATACATCACAAACCTGATCAGCCTTAGCTTAGCTTAGCTATTGTTTTAATGTCAGTTTTGCTAGAAGGCACCAGTTGCACACATCAGGGATTACTTTCCAATTTATAAACGTTGATGTAGACTCCTGTATCAATACCAAGCTAAGTTGCTGTTGTGTGTGTTTCAGCAAAGAGACAAATTTTGTCCTTTGTATCCCTCCACCTTAAGATGTGGTTCAACGCCAAGTTGTGGCTCCTTTGGCATTGCACAGTTTACCGGTACATTGTCTAGAACTGTTCTCTTGTGTGTGATCCTAGATGTGCATTCCAACTATGTGGAGGATATTGTAGCTGAACTGGAGTCTCTGTGCACCCCAGTATCCACACAGATTTACTTTTATGGGAACCTATTCTGTTCAGCACAGAAAGAGGATTGGTTGGTTATTGAGTCTGTACCATTGCTGCCTACGTTTCTAAGTTAAAGTTAATCCTCTGGCCCAGCTCTTTGGAGTCTGGAAAATGTGAGAGCCCTTCACAATCTAACAGAAGACCAGTATAGTGGGCTGATGCTAAATTACCTTCTCCTGTTCTTGATGTACTGAATGGTCAACATTCTCCCATCTGCTCCTGAAAGTCCTCCAGTCCGTCACGCAGTGGACTAGTGTAATATATAAATAGAGATGTGTAGGCTGTGGTGGGCTATTTGAGGGTAAGGGAGGTGAGGCAGTTGGGGACCTGATGACCCCAGAAGTCTGCCATTTTGTAGTGGGCAGGAAGCTGGCCAGCATTTTAAAGTGGGTCAGGCCAACTTTGCAAGCATTTTGTAGTAAGTCAATGTTGGAGTCCACTTCCATTATAATGGAACCTGCAATCTACTGAAGTGTATTATTACTTTAGCTGTGTGTAATGTTTGTGTAATTAACTCTTCACAGACATTAATGGAAGTACGAGAACAGAAATTCCCCACTTCATTTTTTGACCAGTATGTTCAAGAGGTGAGTTGTTTTATGCTCATATTTGTGATTTCTTCCTCATTGCCTTATGCTAAGCTGCGTACAATATTGGGTGAATGAGGGAGTTGGTACATGTGATGAAATGTGTGCCCATCTGTTTTCACTTGCTCTTTTAAAAATGTTTTAGTCTAGTTTGCTCGTGGTCCAGTCTCCCCTTATCTGGGGTGCTGTTCCATGTGCCCCGGTTGCCCTCCAGTACTGACCGTTGTTTGCCACTGTGTGAGCCCAGGCAGTAAGTACAGCAGGTGGAAGGCACCACAGCTGAATCTGTCCTCTTCCCACCCAGCTTTTGCACTCGGGAACAATTTTTGCTGTAGAGCAGATGTTGAAATTCCCAAGTGGTGATCAGTGGGAGGTGAAATATTCCTCTCTACTCTCACTTTCTGTTTTCCGCCCTCCCCACTCCACCCTTGCAACATGTCCTCAGGCTCGTAAAAATCACTTCACGCTCTGTCACTTTCCCTCTCTGCTTTCCAATCTGCGCTACCTCATTCCTCTACTTATCCAGTTTCCTCAGTTGACTCCAGCACATCCGTCGCACTCTCCCCCATTGGGGTTCACGCTTTCAGCCATCGCAACCCAAGACTATTGTACTGTCTGTCTCAATCTCTCCACATTACCCATTCATTGCCAGTCTTCACCCTTAATCTTCCTCTTTGACCATGTCTATAGTCACCTCTCCCTGGCTTGGGGTCAAGCCTCTGAGACGCTGCCCAGTGTGAAGGATGCTGTATAAATGCAAGTTGACAGTTATTTCCATCTCGTGCAGTGTGAAATGGTGCAGCAGATGCTCTCTCATGAGCCTGCTCTACGGCCGGAAGCTGTGGACATTGTGGAGAGTTCCGTCTTTGAGAATCTTGATCTGCCCGACAAGACAGTGTTGAGGCAGAGGACACGGACCATGAGCTCCTCCGGAGTCAAAACTCTGAGATCGTCAATCAGCTAATGGCAGATTTTTTTAAAAAAAACTGACCTCGCCAGTTTTCTGGAAGCTTGACATTGTACAGTGTTTGTGGACATGTTTACAGAGCGGTGTTGGAGTCGTCTTGGATGTAAAAAGGTCAAATGATACAATGACACGCCATGTGCGTTTTCAGATGAAATACTTGCATTGTGTAATCAACTGCAAATTTCAAATTGAACATTTTTGTAGAAACTGACATTTCAGCAGCTTTCATCTCCCCCCAGATCATCTCCATTTCCGTTCAGTGTCCCATTTGTTTGGTCATCCAAAAATGCCACATGTGAAAACCCATCCTCATGCTAATGAGAATCCAGACCAAGCTGAAGATTTCATGCATCCCACCTACACCCGGAAATTCCAGAGACGAGTTGTTGGAATGGCATGTACATTCTCTCCCTGATGGAAAGCCTCCTGCTTAACCTAATTCCTGGAAAGTATTAGGTTCTTGCCAACCTGCTCGACCAGAGTGTGTAGGATCAGAGGAGCACACATTGTTAACACTGTAATTCGTCTAACTTTAATGCGTGCGTTTGGGAAGCTGAAAACTGAAAGCTGCTTCCCAAGTGCCAGATTTCACATTGGAAAGGGAATTTTCTTCTCGCTCTTCAAATACAGGCATTTTCTATAAATAGGTTATAGAATAGAGGTAAAACCTCTAATCCGACATTCCGCAAGCTGGCAACTCCCTAAAACCGGCAAGATTTCAAAATACTGTACAAACAGCATTAGATTTCCGATGTCGAAGTTTGGAACAGCTGCTTGCAGTTCCCGGCATGGCCACTCTGTCACCTGGCGCTGTGGTTGGAGCTCGGCCATTGTTTGGCTTCAGGGCTGTGTTTACAGTGGTGTATGGGGGGTGGGATTCCCCAGCCATTTCTAGGGTAGGTTCTAAATACCGGCAAACTACCAAATCCGGAAGGTGAGTGCCGGATTATCGAGGTTTTACTGTAACTCGTTAGGCCAAACGAAAAGTTTCAGTGGCGTATTATCCGGAATGGCAAGTTAGGCATACATCATTAAGTGCGGCTGGAATATTGACAGCATGATTACTTAAGTGGTTGTGACACGTTAAGCCAGGGTTGAGTTCTCAGGATTTTACTGCATTTACCTGCCTGATTTGAGAATGCCTTTAGGCAAGAGTGCTGCTTAATGATTTGAATTTGTAATGAGCTGAATTTTTAACTTCCCTGTATACTTTATTTCATTGTCCTCCTGTAACTTTCGATTGTCGCTGGGGGAATTTTGAGCCCCATCAATGTCAAACCTACCATACATTAGGACTAAGAATTCTTGGAATGTTCCCAGTGTTCTGTAATAAGTGGCCTACTTACAACTGGAATTCAAAATTTAAACAACAACAACAACAAATTACATTTATAAAGCGCCTTTCACGTCGGGAGGACGTCCCAAGGCGCTGCACAGGAGGCGTGTGACCCGAGCTGGGATGGGAGTGTAAGGGAAGGGGTGAGATACGAAGGGGAGGTCGAAAAATTCAGGGTGGAACAAAAGGCACAGTTGAAGAGGAAAGTCTTCAAACCGGCCTTGAAAGAGGAAAGGGAAGAAACGAGACGGAGGGATTGGGGGATGGAATTCCACAGGGTGGGAGCGGAGAAACTGAAGGCCCGGCCTCCGATGGTGGGGCGGTTCGGGCGGGGGGCTTGGAGCAGGCCAAGTCCTTTTGAACGGAGGGTCCGGGTGGGCTTGTAGGGGGAAAGTAGATTGGTTAAATAGGGCAGGGCAAGGCCGTGTAAGGCCTTGAAGGTGAGGACGAGGATCTTGAACTCGATCCTCTGGAGAATGGGGAGCCAGTGGAGACGGGCGAGGGTGGGGTTATATGGTCGCGGAGGCGGGTGCGGGATAATACACGGGCTTCAGAGTTTTGGATGACCTGCAGCCTGTGAATGGAGGAACTGGGGAGGCCGACGAGGAGAGAGTTTCCATAGTCCAGCCTCGAGGTGATGTACGCATGCATGAGTGTTTCGGCAGCGCGGGGGGTAAGATAGTTGCGGAGCCTGGCAATGTTGCGCAGGTGGAAATAAACGGTTCCGGTCAAGGCACGTATGTGGGGGAGGAAGGAGAGTTTTTGATCGAACATGATGTGCGCCCGATGTGCGAAGGCGCTGGCTTGAGCCGATCAGGAGGGCCTCGGTCTTACTCACGTTCAATTGCAGGAAGTTGTCCCTCGTCCAGGACTCAATGTCGGACAGACATGCTGTCAGAACATCGATGGTCTGGGGGTTGAGGGATGAGGCAGAAAGGTACAGCTGGGTGTCGTCCGCATACCTGTGGAAATGTACCCCGTGTTTGCGGATGACATCGCCCAGAGGGAGCGTGTAAAGGGTGAAAAGGAGGGGGCCGAGGAAAGAGCCCTGAGGGATGCCGTGATAAACTGCGGGAGTTTGAGGAAAAACCGTTGGAAGAAACAAAGTGTAAACGGTGGGTCAGGTAGGAATGGAACCAGTCAAGGACTGTGCCTTGAAGGTTGAGGTGTGAGGAAAGACGTTGGAGGAGGATGGAATGATCGACTGTGTCGATCGCAGAAGACAGGTCAAGGAGGACGAGGAGGCAGAGGGAGCCCTGGTCACAGGCGGTTAGGATGTAATTTGTAACCTTAACCAGGGCAGTTTCTGTGCTGTGAATTGGGCGGAAACCTGATTGGAGGGGTTCAAGGAGTGAGTGAGGTGAAAGGAAAGAGCGGAGCTGGAAGGCAACCACTGTTTCAAGGACTTTGGATAAAAACGGGAGGTTGGAGATGGGTCGATAGCTTGATGGTTGCAACGCATCAAGGGAGGGTTTCTTCAGGATAGGGGTGATGGTGGCTGTTTTAAGGGAGGTAGGGACGGTGCCTGAGGAGAGGGAAAGGTTGATGGTGTCAGAAATGAGCGGAGCCAAAAGGTGGAGCTGGGTGCGGAGGAGGGGGGTGGGGATGGGGTCCAATGAGCATGTGGTGGGTTTCATGGAGGTAATTATTTTTGTGACTGAAGACGGGGTGGTGGGGTTGAAAGTGTGAAATGGGGGGTGAGTAGGGGTTGAGGTAACTGATGAGGGCGCGGAGGTGGAGGAGTGGTGGGGGGAGGAAACCACAGAGCGGATTCTCTCTATTTTGGACTCGAGGAAGTCCAGCATCTCCTCACAACGATCGTTAGAGGAGAGGATCTGCGAAGTGAGGCGGGGGGGGCGGAGGAGCTGGTTGGTGGTGGCGAAGAGGAGGCGGTGGTTGTCCTTCGCTTCCAGGATTATCCTGAAGTAGAAGGCTGATTTGGCGGTGGCTAGGGCGGAGAGGTAAAATTTGATGCGGTCCAGCCAGATTTGCCGGTGGACCGTGAGGCGAGATTTGAGCCAGATGCGTTCTGCTGCTCTCACTTGGCTTTTGAGGGAGCGGAGGTGAGTTGTGTACCACGGTGATGATCGGGAATGGGAGACGGTTTTGGCGGTGAGGGGGGCCAGGGTGTCGAGGGTAGTGGAGAGGGTGTTGTGGAGGGCGGTGGTGGCGGAGGATGGGTCGGTGCAAAAAGAGTGCCATTGTGGGAAGAGGTCGGAGGTTTCTAGGGCAGAGGTGAAAGTTTGAGGGGGAATCTTCTTCCAGGGCCGGTAGAAGATGGTGGTGGGTTTGGAGGTGGAGGGGGGAGGGATAGAGGTGTTGCAGGAGATTAAAAAATGGTCGGAGATGGCCTTGTCTGTGATGGTGACGCCAGAGACGTTGAGGCCTCGGGTGATCACCAGATCGAGCGACTCAGTTTTGTTTGGTTGTTCATCCTTTAGGATTCAGTCAGGATTCCAATATATGTAGACTTGTAGGGTATGGGTTAGAGACTTTATATTTTGTGAAGTTGTTTGAGATATTTCAAAGATGTGAAAATGCGCTATATCAAATGCAAGCATTATTAGGTTTGGAGCTGAGATTAGTCAGATTCATGCTGTACCACTGTCTCCCCTGTTCTCTTTGCATTCCCATCATTCACTGCTGGATAAAAACGATTGGACCTAATGATGATGATGATAATAATAATCCTTGCATTTGATACAGCGTTCATAACGTCTTTGAGACGCCTCAAAGTGCTTCACGGAATATACTGTAATGTAAATTGCCTGTATATTTTGTGGGCAAAATGCACAGTGATGCTGTGTCCACAAACTGCTGTGGATTGATTGATCAAATTAATATGATTTTTTTTAAGGGATTATTTTTCCTTATTATTCAATTGACTTAACAATCAGGTTCCTACTTACTGCTAGGTAAATAGAGGTATGCGGAGTAAAGAAACTTGCTCAACATTTCGCTCTTCTATGAAGTGGAGTGACTATTTCGTGGTTGAATGTGGTAGCTAATTTTGCGCTCAGCAAAGTCCCACAAACAACCATGGAGGGAGTGATCACCTTTGAATAGTGTTATGGGATCTTGAATATCCGCCTGAACAGTCAGACAACTTGCTTTTAATGTTTCATCTGCAGGACATGGTGTAGCAGCTGAGTGGAATCTTCAAACTGATCTTCTTGTCCTATGGGCAGGTGTATCCATCATCCAAGTCGAGTCCTGTAGTGAATGGTTAACGTACTCGCCTCACAAGCAAGAAGACCCAGGTTCAAATCCTAGGCTCCGAAACCTTAAGTTTCCTTACTTCACATATTTCTGTTTACCTAACGTTAAATAGCATCCTGGTTGATAGTCGATTGGCAGATCGCTTTCTGGGGGTTATAACCTCTTGACATAAAAAAAAATTGCCGCTCAATCCATAACTGTTCACTCTTGTGCTCCTGTGCCCATCTAACTCTGAAAGCTATAATAGTACATTGTCACTGTTTGGAGGTGATGTGAATAAATGTGTTAACGGGGGGGTGGTGACACCATTGAATTTAGTTTGTCATGTTTGAAGTTTTAATCTGCTTGGCAAACAGAGCCATCTCTGCAAAATAACAACCTCCTCACCCAATGATTCAAATAGCTCTGATGCCGATCTTTACAAATTAAAGAAAAAATATTCTGAATGGTTCCTTCCAAATGAAATAGTGTATATATGTTGTACAGAAGACATTTATTGCTTGACAATTTTTTTTAAAAAAGAGTAAGGAATTAGTGCCCTCTTGCTTAATTACAAAAACACCTTTGTTGTCGTTGTATACTTTGCTATCTTCTGCAAGGTAGCAGCTGAGCACCTTTTAAAAGGGACTAGAGCAGGGAGACACTGTTGAGGACGACTTGGTACTCATTCTCCCCTGCCTAACTGAGTCACTTTAAGATGTTTTATTTGTCTGTCTGGAATATTGCCTGTCCAGCGCCTTGGGACGTCCTCCTGACGTGAAAGGCGCTATACAAATGTAATTTTGTTATTATTGTGTGTCTACAAACCGTGCAACTGCCTCTGTCTGAAACAGCCTAAAAAATCATGTTTGGAAACTCACTTGCACTACGAGTGATCAATGGTTGAAAATTAGCACTATCAGACAAAATAAGACGGTCTCTATGAAAAAGGCATTAATTGCAAATCACTTTAATACTTGCTTCTTAACTGTGCCACTGGACATTAAGTTTTTGCTTTTTATATTGAAAAAAGCTTTCTTAAATTAAATTCCAAGATTTGGTATGGCGGGTAATTATGCAGAGCTCATCTGGGTTCATGTAATAACTTTTATATTTTAATTTGATTGTATTCTGACAGGTTCTGCATAAAATCCGTCAGCAAAAATGCTTTGATAACTTTGTCATACAGTGCATACTGTATTCTTGTTTCTTTATGATCAATCTGTTAGGGTTGGTGATATTGAGAATGCACTCCATGAAAAGAATTGGTGCATTGTAACATTGTGACTTCATACAAGTCAAAGTGATTCAATAAAGTATTGAATTCCACCTGTGTGATTTCAATGACAATATAGTATCTGGAACAGAAAGCAATTTAAATTGTCTGGCAAACTACAAATATAATTCTTTCACTTGATATGAGTATCAAATGTCTCAAAGTGTTTCAGTTTTCCTGTTAAGTGTCGTGACAATATTTTCAGGGTTAGGGTGTCGAGTCCGTTGTGTAATAATAATTGTTATAATAATAATCCTTACATTTTGATATAGTGCTTTTCATGTCTTCTAGATGTCACAAAGCGCGTAACAAAATATACTGTATAGTGAATAACTATATTTTGTGGGCGGAACGCGGCAGCCAATTGCGCAAAGCAGTATTCCACAAACAGTCGTGGATTGAAATTATCACATTTTGTTTGAGGAATTTTCATCGGGCGTGTGGAGTAAACAACAACAATTTTGATTTATATAGCATCCTCCACGTCGGATGGCGTCTCAGTGTTTCACAATAGTGGATCCCGGGACCGAACCAGGGACAGGGGGAGAAAGGTGACCAAAGACGCGAAAGGTCTTTAGCTGTGAAGTAAAGAAACTTGCCCAAGGTTTCACCCTGACCTGCCTGGAATTGAACCCACTTCTCTCGTAAGGCGAGTGTTCTAACCAGTGAGCTACAAGGCTCTACAAAGCAGTAGTGAGTGGTTAGTGCACTTGTTTTGCAAGCAAGAGGTCTCAGTTAGTATCTCTAGAGGGGAAGGGAAGCCTTGATTCCCCCTCTTTCCACAAATGTCTGTGTGTCAGATTTGAGAGGAGGGTGGAGGGTCTAAAATCAAGTGCCAGAGTATCAATTCATGGATTATTCCACCTCATTCACCTGGTGAAGTAATTTGGCACTAACTTGTTATGGAGTATCGTCTAATTTACTGCTGCTCAAGTCTGTGGGGAGGGAAGGCATAATTAAAACCAAAATACACTGACCTGCAGGAATCGCTTTGTGCAAAGGTTTCATTATTCATTAAATCTGGCTGTCATTGGAGCCAGTTCCCGTGTGTTAATGAGAGTCGGTGGAGATAAGTTTACAAGCTCCTGGGAGCAACTTTGGCTGTCGCAATCTCTTGCGATTTTAAAAATGCAGTGATTTTTAATATATAATGATATATTATTTTATTACATTGTTGAGCTGTCTCCACATAATATGGATTGACTATTTTGTGGGTGAAATGGAGCTAATTGCACACAACAATGTCCCACAAACATGCGTGGATTGAGTTCCCATATTTTTGAGGGATTATTACCCTCTGATAGCCATACCCCAATTGACTAGTATCCAGTTCCTACTTGCTAGGTGAATAGAGATATTTGGAGTAAGGAAGCTTCACTAAGGTTTTGCCCGGCTGGGGAATCAAACCGTGTTTTCTTGCTTGTTAGGTGAGCCCACTAACCACTGAACTATGGGACTCCTGGATCAGTACATTGGGATACAGTGTGTGTACACAGCGAATGGTTTGCTGCTTATTGCAATATTTATGGGATGTGCGTCTGCAGCTTGTATACAACAATGAGATTACATTTATAGAGCAACTTTCACGTCAGAAGGATACGCCAAGGCGCATAGGAAATGACTATAGAATATGGCAACTCCCTTCAGTATAATGCCATGGATCTTTAAGGTCCACTTGAAGAGGAGCAGACAGGACCTTAGTGTAGCATCTCGTCCAAAGGACAACATCTCTTAGAATGCAGCACTTCCGACCACTGCACTGGAGTGTCCGCCTATAACGTGTGGGTGTAAAATCCTGACTCAGGGCATGAAGTAACAACCTGATTCAATAGATGAGAATGCTATCAGGCTGACACCCTGCACCTTTGCTGCAACTCAGGATAGTGAGCAAGTCCTGAGCCATGGAGACCAGGAAGGATCCAAGACCTATTTGCAACCAACCTATGCTAGGCTGCAGCCCAAACTCCTTCAGAAAAGCAGCAAGTCCCAAAGCAAAACAGAAGAAAATAAATGGAATTCAATGGAGATCTCAATTGCTAAAGAATGTCCCGGAAGCTGCTGCTAATTATCCTGTGCTATTTGTGGTAATTTTTTTTCAGGCTGATTAGGGCCAATTTAAAAGTGAATGTGTTCTGATGAGTAATTATCACCTGATCATTTTCTTGCTGGATAAAGGAATAGGTAGCGGTGTGAAACCTTAGACCCGTTTCCTTACTCGGTATGCCTCTGTTTACTTAGATTGGTGTAGATTGGTGGATCGCTTTCTTGGGTAATAATCCTTCAAACAAAATTGATTACTCAATCCATAACTGTTTGTAGGACGCTGCTGTGTGTCGCCCACAAAATATACAGTCAATTCACATTAAAATATATTCTATGAAGTGCTTTGAGATTTTAACAATGTAACAAAGCACTATAACAAATGTACTTATTATTTATTTATCTGAATATGGGCTGTTAGGGCTACCACTCCAATGCAGTACTGGGGGATGGGGGAGTGAAGACCAGGTGAGGGAGTGCTGCAATTGTCTGAAATGGTCTTTTGGACAAGACATTAAAGAGATGCTCTGAGTCAGAAACTTGGTGGACTAATCACACCTTCCCTCCCCACAGACATGAGCAGCAGTAAAATAATGTTGGAGATGCTTTCTGTGAGTTCGAATTAAACCGAGGGCTCGTCTGTTTGGGTGGATATTAGAAGTCCCACGACTCCATTGCGAAAAGACAAGGGAGTTTCTCTTAGTGTCTTGTCTGACAATCTGCCGCACAAAATTTGTCATTTACTTCATGACTAGTTGTAAGCTTTGCTAATACTAATCCTTGCATTTGATATCAAGTCATTGATAAGGCAGTGGTTAGAGCACTCGCCTTACAAGAGTGAGACCGAATCCAGGCAGGTTAGGACGAAATCTTGGGCAAGTTTCCTGCCTAATAATAATCCCTCCAGTAAAATCACAATAACAAAATTGGTCATTTCAATCCACGACTGTTTGTGGGACGCTGCTGTGCGCAATTGTCTGTTGCGTTTTGCCCACAAATATACAGTCAATTCACTTTACAGTATATTTTGTGAAGCGCTTTGAAACATTGATGAGATGTGAAAAGCACTATATCAAAATGCAAGGATTATTATTACTGTATTGAAACGCCTCAAAGAGCTTCACAGAATATATTGTAAAATGGATTGACAATTTTGTGGGGATTAAACTTATGTTCAGGCTGCTGCATTTTCCTACAAAATAACTGTACACACTCACTGCACTTGATAGCAATATAAATACAAGTTGTTGCTACGTTCTCCCTCTCCTTGCTCTACCATTCTTCTCACTATCTCTCCTACCACCCTGGTTCTTCTTTCATCTGTGGTCGGGAATTGGCACTAACTTCTTATGGAGAGTATTAGCTAATTTACTGCTGCTTCTGTCAATGGGGAGGGAAGGTGTGATTAAAACTAAAATACACTGGCCTGCAGGATTCACTTGGTTCAAAGGTTTTATGAACCTTTACAAAACGCTGGTTAGGCCTCAGCCAGTGTTCAGTTCCTGGCACCCCACTTTAGGAAGGATGTCAAGGCATTGGAGAGGGTGCAAAGGAGATTTACCAGGATGGTACCCAGGAAGAGGGACTTCAGTTATGAAGAGAGGCTAGAGAAACTATGATAATTTTCCTTGGAGCAGAGAAGGTTAAGAGGAGACTTAATAGAAGTTTTCAAAATTATGATGGGATTCGATCAGGTGAACAAGGAGAAACTATTTCGACTGGCGAGTAGGTTGGTAACCTGAGGACACCGATTTAAAATAGTTGTTAAAAGTGGGGAGGTGCGACATTTATTCACACAGCGAGTTTTTGGATCTGTAATACATTGCCTGAAAGTGTGGTGAAAGCCGATTCAATAACTTTTAAGAGAAGTAGGTAGTTATTTGGCGAACACATTGAAGTTTGCAGGGCTATGGGGAGAGCGCGAGCGAGTGCAAGTGATTTGAACAGCTCCTTTCAAAGAGTCGGCAAACAAGATGGGCAAAATGGTCTCCTGTGATGTATAATTCTATGATTATGAAATGAGCCTTTTTCATCCAAACTAATCTTGTATCAGCCTGGCTAGTAGCGCTCTTGCCTCTGACTCAAGCCCCATGTTGAGACTTGGAGCTCATATAGTCTAAGTCGACACTCCGATGCTGCATTGTCGGAGGTGCTGATCTTCCGTTGAGCCGTTAAATCGAGGCCAATCTGCCTGTTCAATAACTTATCCAAGGGAAAATGGCTCAGTGCCAAGTTACTAGGGTCCGTCGATATGGAAATTTTCCAATATTGATATATCAGTGGGCTCATATCGATATATATCGATATCACCGGGTTTTTTAATCCTGTGTATGCGCGCGCATTCGGATGTGCGTGCTCTAGGCCCAGGAGGTTTGAAATGCCGGCGACAAAGTAAGTTGAAAAAGTTTGATATTATACCGATATAACCATATATCGATATATCGCCGATGTTTTGTGATATACCGATTTTTTTTATACTTAATTTTTCGATACATCGATATATTCAAATTTCCAATATTGGCATATTGATATGAAAAATTATACCGATATATCGATATATCGACAGACACTACACGATAGGCATAAATATATAAATAAATAAATGAAGCTAAGATATTAAAAGTATTAAACGCTTGATGACTTAAGTAGTCATGACAAATTAAGCAGGGACTAAGTTATCACAGGTTTGCTGTATTTGAAAAGAGAAGAAAGTTTCTCTCTTGGGTCCTGACCAAGAATCCCACAAATAAAATTGGGCATTCACTTCATAGTGGGTGGTGGGACATTGTTGTGCGCAAATCAGCTGCCGTGTCATCTAGAAAATATAAAGTCACTGTGAATCACAGTATAACCTGTGAAGTGCTTTGAGATGTCCCCCTAACAAGAAGGGTTTTTATCATATATAAGGATTATCATTATCATTGGAACTGCAGCCATGATCGAAATGAACAAAAGGCTTTTGCAGGTTTGTGCAAAAACACTTGATATTTCAGTCTAATTTCTGGAAAAAAACTCCCAACTAGGGTCCGGTGATATATCGATATATTGCTAAAACCCGATATAATTTTCATATCGATACGCTGATATAGGAATTTCAAAAATATCGATATATCGAAAAATCAATATATCGATGTAAAAAATCGGAATGCGTGCACACTGAACTACAAGACCCCAAATGCTTATCTCTATATACAATGCACAGACCGAGGTGCAAAGCTGCCATATTGTATTCATAGGCCTCGAATACAATATACAGGTATGTGAGGGGGGAGAGAGACGGCTGGTGGGGGGGGGGAGGGGGAGAGAGACGGCTGGGGGGGGGGGAGTGGGGGGGAGAGAGACGGCTGGTGGGGGGGGGGGGGGAGAGAGACGGCTGGGGGGGGAGGGAGAGAGACGGCGGGGGAGGGGGTAGAGGGGGAAAGAGACGGCTGGGGGGTGTGGTGGGGGGGGGGGGAGAGAGAGACGACGGGGGTGGGGGCGTGTGAGAGAGGGGTGGGGGGAGAGAGACGGGGGGAGGAGGGAGAGATACAGCTGGGGGGGTGGGGGGAGAGACGGGGTGGATGTGATAATATACAGATAGAGATGGGGGGGATGTGAGAGAGGAGAGAGACACAGACAGAAAAACATAGAGATGGAGAGAGACACAGAGAGAGAAATATATTTATCTCCTGAGGAGATAGGCCTCGAATGCGCGCGCACCCCGAATGTGCGCGCTGTGTGCGCATGCGCAGTACGGAAAACCCGAAAATATCGATATTTCAGTATATCTCGATATGAGCCCATCGATATATCTAAATCGGAAAATTTCCATATCGACGGACCCTACTCCCAACACAAGAGTCTGCGACACATCCTTTAGCAAATGTCTCCAAAAGCCATTGCCATGAAGAGATGACCTGAGACTAATTGCTCAGTACAATTATTCCTTACGTTAGCGTTTTGCTGCCGAAAGATGCCCGTATTCATTTCAAAGCAAATGTTTTAACAGTTGACTGTAAAATACCCCAAAGAACAAAATAGTTTAATGAGAATAAAAGAGGTTAGGTCTTTTCCCGCTGCTTGTCCAGTCAGGAAAAAGCTACCCTTTAGGGCTTTGGTTTATGGGTTAACAACAACAAAATTGTACAGCGCCTTTCACATCAGGAAGATGTCCCAGGAGCTGAGTGGGATGATCCCTGCCCCCCAGTGACTGGTCTGTCCTTCCAGGTCCTGCTGATGAGCCAGGTTGGGCTGTGCTGTCACCAGCAGTGCCCTGGAATATAGCGGACCTGCCTTGGGTCAGGAACTGGACTAGAGACTGTCACAGAGGGTGGGCTCAATTCTGACATCTCAACGATCCAGCGCTCCCCCAATACTGGAGCATCAGCCTGGACTTTTGACTCAAAGTCCTGACTGTTGGTCTTCAAACCACAACAACAACAACTTACATTTATAGAGCGCCTTTCACGTCGGGAGGACGTCCCAAGGCGCTGAACAGGAGGCGTGTGACCCGAGCTGGTGACCTACAACCTTCTGACTCAGAGATAATAATAATAATCCTTGCATTTGATAAAGCGGCTTTCCACATCTTATTGACGTCTCAAAGCGCTTCACAGAATATACTGTAAAGTGAATTGACTGTATATATATTTGTGGGCGAAATGCGGCAGCCAATTGCGCACTGCAGTGTCCCACAAACAGTTGTGAATTGAAACTTACTTTTTTTTATTATTGTGAGGTTTTTTAGAGGGATTATTATTATTAGGAGTTGGAGTAAGGAAACTTGCCCAAGGTTTCGCCCTGATCTGCCTGGATTCGAACACGGGTCTCATGCTTGTAAGGCAATTACTCTAGCCACTGAGCTATAGGAGCTCCACTAATATATATATATATATATATATATAAACACCATGATTCTTGTGTCAGGACAGCACTCAACACTGATCCTGATTCCACACACCTCTAGCAGTAAGTAGGAACCTGGTCGTCCCCAGCCCTGCCTGCCCTCCATGGGTAGGCAGGGCCTTCAGCCTTTCTGTTCCCACCCTTTGGAACTCTATCCCACAGTCCCTTCACCTCACTGACTCTCTTGCCTCCTTGAAGGCACATCTCAAGACCCTCTTCTTTGACTGCGTCTTCAGCCACCCTCCTACCCCTACCCCTTCTGCCCTCCATTCCTCCTGATCCCAACTCTGGCTCGTGTCCAAATCTCGATTGTCCAGTAGGGTCCGGTGATATATCGGTAAAACCCAATATAACTTTCATATCGATATGCCGATATAGGCATTTCAAAAATATCGATATATCGAAAAAATCGTGATGGACGGCGGCGGCGGCGGGGGGGGGAGGGGGGGAGGGGGGTGAGGGGAGAGAGGGACGGCGGCGGTGGGCATGGGGGGGAGAGAGGGGCGGGGGGTGGGTGAAAGATGGGGTGGATGTGATAATATACAGATAGATAGAGATGGGGGGGATGTGAGAGAGGACAGAGACACAGACAGAAAAACACAGAGATGAAGAGAGTGAGTGTGAGAGACACAGAGAAAGATATTTACCTCTTGAGGAGATAGGCCCCGAATGTGCGCGCACCCCGAATGCGCATTACGAAAACCCTGAAAATATTGATATTTTGGTATATCTCGATATGAGCCCATCGATATATCTAAATCGGAAAATTTCCATATCGACGGACACTATTGTCCAGTACCTTGGAACGATGTGAAAGGCACTATACAAGTGTGTGTTTTTTTCGCAGTTGTTGCACTGTGATGGGTTTGGAAACTGAGTTAGGAAGAAGGTTTAGGGAAGGTGGCTGTAGGACCATAGGTGTAGTTGAAGAGGTAGGTTTCAGGTGGGATTTTAAGGTACATAAAGAGGAGTTCCAGAGGTTAGGAGCCCAGAGGCTGGCAGGCCAGGCCACCAAGGTTCTGTGGCTCGAAGGGATCAGTTTAAGAGAGTTAGCAAGCAAGTAAATGGGGAGATTAGGGAATGTTTTTTTCATGCACAGAGATAGAATAATGGAATGTCCTGCCAGGATCAATGACTGACAAAGAATTAAACTTAGCTTTCAAAATAGAACCAGGTTGATAATAATTATCCTTGCATTTGATGTAGCACTTTGTCATGTTGTTCAGATGTCTCAAATCGCTTCGCAGGATTTACTGTAAAATGAATTGACTGTGTATCTTGTGGGTGAAACATGGCAGCCAGTTGAGTACAGCAGTGTTCCACAAACAGGCAGAAAAATCAGTGAATGACCAATTTTATTTGGGGGATTGTTAGACAGGACCTTAGTTTAACTGACCCTCACCTCCGACAATCTGGCATTGCCCTGGTGCGTCACCCTGGATTGTGAGCTCGAAGTCCTGACATGGGGCTCACTGGAGAGGGAGCAAGAATGATTTGGACATTGTGCTATGAATGGTTTTAAAAATTAGATGACGTAATCCATCTAGCTGTGAAATCAACACACAATGACTATGTTTCACACAGAGAAGCTCATTATATACTGTAATAACCCGAGCTGGTTATTAAGATCACAGTGGCTGATCTATGCACCACTGATTGCTCACACCCTGATAATAATTAATAACATTATTCTTAATAATAACTACTGATTTAATAACAATCATAATCTTTGCATTTGACACAGTCTTTTTCCATGTCGTTGAAATGCCTCATAGTGCTACACAGTGTTTACTGTAAAGTGCAGTGACTGTGAACCTGCAGGCAAATGCAGCAGCCGATTTGTGCACATCGGGCAGCATTACATATATATATGTATATATATAACACCTACGATGCTGAGTATGTCTGCTTGCTGCCGGAAAGTGCAGTGACTGTGTGTTTATACATGAATGCAATTTGCGCACAGCAATGTCCCACAAAGAGCCTTCAATGAAATTAAGAATCAGTTGTATTTGAGGGAGTTTGTTGGCCAGGACCTCTGTACATTCAGGGTTTGGCTTTTATATTTCTTTACTAATGTAGTATTGCGTTGCCTGTTATAGTTATGTGTGATTGTTACATTTGCTCCCATTGCCGTACATCTTCCACTGTTGTGCTGCTTACATTCAAGACTAGGGTTGCTAGGTTTTAATGAAGAGCTGTTGTTTCTACTGAAGGTATCCTCGAGTCCCTGTAGTATTCTAAACAAGGAAAGGAGTAAGTATTTCAGAGGACAGTCATCGACCTCAGAATTCTGGTAGTGCGAGCAGACTCTAATCACATTCCAGTTATTGGGCATTGGGGTTAACTGGGCCCTTCTGTCTGTGTGTGGACTCTTACTTGGTTGAGTCACCTTTGAAACAGAGACTCACAAGGTAAGGAGAAAATCAGAAGACATTCAGTACAATAAAATTTGTGCGTACGTCAAGGGGTGAAAAACATCGCAGCTCACTCACAGCACTCCGCGAGACGTCTAAACACAATGAAAGTACTGAATACAATCAAATGCTTTTAATTACAATTATCATCATTCTTCCACATGTTTTAGTAGTTGGGCAATGCACTGTAGAAAACAAGCATGGGGGTAACCTGCACATGTGAGTGTGCCATGTACGCGCGAGTATGTTCACACACATATGTGTGCCTATGTATGTGCAGGTCAGTGGGGCCCACTGGCAGACATGGATGGCCATGCATGGACAAGTCGGTGGCTGTTTGCATTATCCCACTCTCCCCACCCCTGCACACTCACGTGTGTGCACACCCACACTCACGCACGCACACCCACAACAAAAGATTACATCTCTCACGTAGGGAGGACGTCCTAACACACACACACAAACACACACACACACATAAGCAGTAACAGAGAAGCCTCGTGGGTCACGGTTTGTTACCAGTGTCAATGCCTGGTACATGTGGGTCCTGCGCAGTGCGGGAGAAGGTCACGATAGAGACCATGTCCTCCCCGATGTCCACCTGCCCCTGACACCGCCGACAGCACAGCACCTTAAACACAACAACAGGAGAATTGGACAAAGAAGACCAAGTTCGCTTTCCCCCGTCCAGGCTTTTCATGTCCCAAACTACATACTGTACTGTGACGCAAGGTATTATTTCTTAACAGAAACCTATCTAATTGAATCCCGAAAGAATCAACAATTTTTGTTTCCACATCTCCCTAGGCAGCCCGTTCCATGAGTTTACTGCACGATCACTGAAGTTGAGTCTTCGCAAATTTGTCCTGAATTTACCTTCCATCAACCACAGCTCTGGTTTTACTGTTGAGAATGTAACAAAACAGTTTGTTGTAGTGTACCTTGCCGAGGGCTTGCTTGAAATCCCGATTGAGGAACGCGTAGAGGAGAGGGTTGAGGGTGGAGTTGCAGTAGCCGAGCCAGGTGATGATCTTGAAGAGAAGCTGGAGCCCAGGGCCCACTTCCTGAGGGCCATTGGAAGCTGCCAGCCAGACATTCAGGACAAAGTAAGGCAGCCAACACAGCACGAAGGCAGAGATAATGATGCTCATTGTCCTCGTGGCTTTGTTCTCCAGCTGCAGGTTCTTCTGTCGCTTGCTGTTGGGAAAAAATGTTTCTTATATTTGATACAGCACCTTATCACGCCCCAAAACTCTTAATGGTGTAATAATACTGTAATAGTCTCTGGTCAGAGAGCCATAGCTTAGCAAATAGAGCCCTCGTCTTGCAAGGAGAGGACCCAGTTTCGATTCCTGGGCAGAGTGAAACCTATAACAAGTTTCCTTACTCCACACACCTCTTTACCTAGCAGTAAATAGTAACCCTGTTGTTGGTCGAATGGTGGATCACTTTCTCTGCAATCCTTCACAATTCCTTTCTCCCCCCCCCAAAAAAAAAATATTGAGAAATCACCATGATGTGATAAGATTCTATCTCAAATGCAAGGATTATTATTATTATCTTCAGATTGCGCCTGAAGACCTTGCTCTTCAACCATGCTTAGGGTCACCTCCCTCCGTCTCAATGTCAAGCGTTCTGGGATACCTCCCTGCATTAAGGGCATTATATAAGTCCAAATTATTGTTGTTGAGATGCCTCTAAGTGCTTCGCAGAATTTATGTAAAGTAAATTGACTGCATGTTTTGTGGGTGAAACACGGCAGCCGACTGCGCCCAAAAGTGTCCCACAAACAGTTGAGTGACCAAATCAGTTTTGTGATTTTATTATGTAGAAATGCTCACCTATTGGGTTATTAAGGGATTATTACCTGTGGAAAGTGATCTGCCAATTGACTAACAACTGGGTTCCTACTTACTGCTAGGTAAACAGAGGCATGTGGAATAAAGAAACTTGTCTAAGGTTATGCTCTGCCTGGGAATCAAACCTGGGTCCTCTCGCTTGTGAGGCGAGGGTTCTAACCAATATTGTACAGGACTCCATGTGTAGTGCTTCATCACATTGTTCAGACATCGCAACAACAACTATGTATTCATGTAGCGGCCCCTCACCCCTGCCACTCGGCATTCAGACACCTCAAGGGCTTTACAGAATATAATGTAAAGTGAATTGTCTGTATCTTTCATGGGTGAAACGCGGCAGCCAATTACATAAGAACATGAGAATAAGGAGCAGGAGTAAGCCATTTGGCCCCTCAAGCCTGCCCCCGCCATTCAATAAAATCATGGCTGATCTTCTAATCTAACTCCACCTGCCCCCGCCTTATCCCCATATCCCTTTAATCCCTTTATCCATAAGAAATCTATCAACCTCAGTCTTGAATTTGTTCAAGGACTGAGCATCTACAGCCTTTTTGGGTAGAGAATTCCATAAATTCCATATGCGCATCATTGTCCCACAAACAGCTATGGATTGAGTGACCCAAATCATTATTGTTATTTTATTTGATGGAAATGCATACCTGTTGGGGTGGTAATGGATCTCCAGGGCCTGGGACACTATGCGGGTAGATTTTAGCCGCGATGTCCGGTAGATGATAAAGTAGGTGCCGCACATGATGAGGAAGGGCAGGTAGAAGGCCAGCGCCGAGGCCACAATAGCAAAAGTGCGGTTGGTCACGAAGACGCAATCCTTCCCTGCGTCCGGCTCCAGGCCTGGGATTTCATTCCAGCCCTTCATGACGGGCAAGAAGGAGATGAGAGAGGAGTAGACCCAGATAGTCACTGTCATCCCGATGCATCTGGGAGAGTGTGTGAGAGAGAGAGTCGGGGAGGGAGAGAGTGTGGGAAAGGGAGAGAAAGAGAGTGAGTGAATGTGGGAGAGTGAGAGAGTGTAGGAGACGGAGAGAGTGGGAGAGAAAGAGTGGGAGACTGGGAGGGGGAGATAAACTGAGAGCGGCAGAAAAAAAACAACAAAAAAAGATATAGTCAGAGAGACAATAGTGAAGAGAGTGAGACAATGAATGAAATGACAGTCACAGAGAAAAGGGGGGAGAGAAGAGAAAGTGAGAAAGAAAGATCGAGAGAAAAGAGAGTGAGAGTTAGTGAGTCAAACAGAAAAGTGAGAGAGAGCGAGCAAAACAGAGAAAAGAGTGAGAGAGGGAGACAGCAAGAGATAGAGAAAAGGGAGAGTGGATAAGAGAATAAAGAAGGAGAGAGAGTTGAAGAAAAGAGAGAGAGAATTAATGCCGATAATCTAATGTGTTATATTGTCGGATGTGCTGTCTTTCATATGATATGTTAATCCGAGGTCCATTCTCAGGCTTGTTCAGGTGGATCCCACGGCACCAATTGATAAGAGAAGGGAGTTTCTCCTGGTGGTCCTGGCCATTGCCGGGAGAGTAACTTCTCTTTTCAAACAGTCCCCCAAATAAATTATTATGATCATTTAGCCGCTTCAAGGCTGTTTGTTGGATTTTTACTGGGAGCAAATTGGTCTCCGCGTTGACCCACAAAATATACAGTCGCTCTCTTTACAGCTCGGGAGGTGCTTTGAGCTGCCGTCCCGATGCAAACTGGGTTATGATAAATGCTCTGGTGACAATCCCCATATAAAATTGTTGATTTACATCCCTGCAGTTTGCCAACCACTTCAGGAATGCTCTCTGTGAAGAAAATTTCTGTTTCTTGGAATAATGTGTTTTTTTTATGAGGTAACGGAATGGGTGGATAATGGTAGCGCAGTTGATGTAGTTTACATGGACTTTCAAAAGGCATTTGACAAAGTGCCACATGAGAGACTTATTAGGAAATTAAAGGCCCATGGCGTAAAAGGGACAGTGGCAGCGTGGATCCACAACTGGCTGCGAGACAGAAAGCAGAGAGTTGTAGTGAGTGGCTGTTTTTCAGATTGGAGGGAAGTGAGCAGTGGTGTGCCACAGGGATCAGTTTTGGGACCATTGCTGTTTGTAATCTACATCAATGATCTGGACTTGGGTGTACGGAGTACAGTTTCCAAGTTTGCAGATGACATTAAGTTAGGGAGAATAGTAAATAGTGAGGAGGATAGTAGCCATCTGCAAGAGGATATAGACAAATTGGTAAAGTGGGCAGACACATGGCAGATGAAGTTTAATGCAGAGAAGTGTGAGGTGATGCATTTTGGGAGAAGAAATGAAGGGAGGCAATATAGGCTAGATAGTACAATTTTTAATGGTGTGAAGGAACAGAGAGACCTGGGGATTTGTGTTAGTGACTCGTTGAAGGTGGCAGGACAGGTAGACAAGGCTGTTAAGAAGGCATATGGGATACTAGGCTTTATAAATAGGGGTATAGAGTACAAAAGTCAGGAAGTGCTGACTAACCTCTATAAGACTTTGGTGAGGCCTCAGCTGGAATACTGTGTTCAATTCTGGTCACCACACTACAGAAAGGATGTGAAGGCATTGGAAAGGGTACAAAGAAGATTTACTAGGATGGTGCCAGGATTGAGGGACTTCAGCTATGAGGAGAGGCTAGATAGGCTAGGGTTATTCTCTCTGGAGCAGAGAAGATTGAGGGGAGACCTAATAGAGGTTTATGAGATCATGAGGGGTTTCGACAGGGCAAATAGAGAAAAACTATTTCCACTCGTGGGTGAATCTGTGACTCGTGGTCACAGATTTAAAATAGTTTCAAGGCGAAGTAGAGGGGAGCTGAGGAGAAATTTTTTCACTCAGCGAGTTGTTCGAATCTGGAATGCATTGCCTGAAAAGGTGGTGGAGGCTGATTCGATAACAACTTTTAAAAGGGAATTAGATCTTTATTTAGGGAGAACAGGTCTATTAGGCTATGGGGAGCGGGCAGGGCAGTGGGATTGAATCGCTCTTTTCAAAGAGCCGGCACCGACTAGATGGGCCGAATGGCCTCCTTTTGTGCCGTAAAATTCTATGAATCTATGAAAATGGTTGTTTTTGATCTGTTTCCCTTCTCGTGGAAAGATGTGTATCAAAGTGCTTCGCGGCAAGACTGGCAAGCGTGTATTTGCGCTCAGAAATGTTCCTTAAATAGCCACAAAATGAATGACTCCTCTTATCTGGAGGACTGTTGGCCAGGAAGTATTCATAAAATTTTGCTACAAAATACTCAAGTCAATCCACATTACAATGCATTCTGTGAAGCGCTTTGAGATGTCTCGAGGAGTTGATGAGGTGCTCGAATATCCGGCATATTCAATTAACCGGCACCGGTCGGGTCCCGGGGGTACCGGATAAATAAGCTTTTACTGTAATAGGACACGTATTGATCTGGAACTCCATCCCTCACCCCCCCTCCCTGGTCTCCTTTCAAGTCCTGCCTCAAGACACTCCTCTTCGATGGTCCCATCGGTCACTCCAAATCCCGCCCCCCTTTCCCACCCTCCACTCTCCCCTTCCCCAGCTCGGATCTGAAACAATGACTGTCAGGCGCCTTGGGACATCCTCCTGATGTGAAAGGAGCTATACCAGTGTAATTTTGTTGTTGTTGATGACAAGAAAATAGACGGAGTAACTTGGAATGTGTTTTATATATATATATTTATATGTATATTGTATTCATTTTATAGAACACCCTTACCTCTTGCATTGCAGCTTAAAATACTTTAGAGGGAACTGATATAAAATGTAATTGATAGATAAACACAGCAATCAATTTGCACACAGCAATTTCCCACAAAGCAATTAGTGATCAATTTACATAGAGGATACTAGAATAAATAATGCAGTGAGATCTTGAATGGCAGATATAATAATCCTTGCATTTTGATATTGCACTTTTCACATCTTCTAAACTTCACAATGCGCTTCAGTAAAGTCAATTGACTATATATATGTGGACGAAATGTGGCAGTCAATTGCGCAAAGCAGTGTCCCAGCAAACAGTCATGGTTTGAAGCGATCAATTTTTTTTCAAGGACTATTATTCGGCGTGTGGAGTAAGGAAACTTGCCCAGGGTTTTGCCCTGCCTGGAATTGAACCCAGGTCTCTCTCTTGTAAGGCGAGTGCTCTAACCACTGAGCTAAAGAAAAAAAAATTATAATCCTTGCACTTGATAAAGGGCCTTTCACACCAAGAGGAGTCTCAATAGGCTTCACAAGATTTTGGAGACCTGTAACAGTATTTATTAGAGAATTCGCCTCATAAGTGAGAAGATCCTGGTTTGATTCCTGGGGTGGAGCAAAATGTTAGGCGGGTAGGAACCCGGTTATTATTTGATTTGCAGATTGCTTTCCAGTGGTAATAATCCCCTCCAAATAAAGAATAATAATAATTGGGGCAATCAATTCATGACTATTTGTGGGACACTACCGTAAGCAACTGGTTGCTGGGTTTGGGCCATAAAATGTACCATCAATTCGCTTCATGGTATACCTGTGAAGCGCTTTGAGACGTATAGGGCAAACGCAAGGATTACTATTATTATTATATCAAATGCAAGGATTACTATTATTATTTACTGTAACATGCAGCGACTGTGTGTTTTGCAGGCAAATGCAACAGAATATCTGTGACAAGGCAGATCTTCACGAGAACATCATCCTGGACTGTGAGCTCAATTCTCTCTGGTGAGTGCGAGACAGCGGAGACAGTCATTAGCTGCATTGTATTGATAGCTGATGTGACGCCCTCACCAATACCCTGAGAATCAATCCACACAGTCCATCTGATGATGCATGAAACTAGCAGGAAATGTCTGGGGCTGAATATTTTCAAAAATCTTATCAGGAATCGTTCTACTTGATATAGCGTCTATAAAGGGACTTTGAGCTCACTGTCTAAGCTGGCGGTGTGACACTGTGCCGAAAGGGGGAGCGATATATTGTCAGAGGTGCCGTGAGATGTTAACCAAGCTGTGCCAATGTTCTCGCGTGTGTCGCATGGTGCACTGGCCAACAGTCCCCCAGATTAAAAGAAAATTGGTCAAATTGTTGTCTGTACAGTATATAGGCTGCTGTATTTGCTTCCTGCCAGGTTGAGGATCGTCCAGAACTCTGCAGCCCCTGTCCTCTTCCGTACCAGGCTTCGCAACCCCATTATCCTCATGCTCGCCTGATTCCACACGCTTCTCAGCACACAGAGGATATGATTCAAGATCCTGATCCTCACTTTCATCGTCCTCCATGGACTCGCTCTCCCTGTCTCTGCAACCTCCTAACCCCTTACCAACCTTCCCACTTCCTAATGTCAGCGGGCTTTGGGCTGCTTCATGTCCCCCACCTCGCCCACCCCATCGTTGGCGGGCGGGCCTTCAGCCACTCTGCCCTCACCCTCTGAAACTCCATCTTGCAGTCCCTGCCTCACCCCCTCCCTTGCCTCCTTCAAGACCCATCTGAAGACCCTCCTTTTCAACCGTGCCTTCCGTCGCCCTTCTACACCCCTGCCCTCCATCCTCCACAATCCTGACGCTGAGCTTAGGTTCGAAACACTGATTGTGCAGCACGTTGGGACCCTTGGAACCAAGCTGGGGGAGACCTGTGTTCAATTCCAGACAGGTCAGGGAGAAACCTTGGGCAAGTTTCCTTACTCCACACGCCTAATAATAATCCGTCCAAAAAAAACCACAATAATAAAATTGGTCATTTCAATCCATGACTGTGTGTGGGGGACACTGCTGTGCACAATTGGCTGCCGCGATTCGCCCACAAATATATACAGTCAATTCAATTTACAGTATATTCTGTGAAGCGCTTTGGGACGTTGATAAGATGTGAAAAGTGCTATATCAATGCAAGGATCATTATATTATTATTATTATCTTCCTGATGTAAAATGCGCTATATATATGTAATTTTGTGTTGTTATTGCCTACAAATGCACAATACACCGCAGAGATCTCTGTAAGCAGGTTACACTCCTTCTGAGAACACACGTTCCATTCCTCACTGAGCTAGAACTCTTTCTTGGGCTTCAACACAGTTAAGTGATCCGAGACACTGCTCAGTGTGCAAAATGTTACATACATAACAACCCTTGTATTTGATATAGCCCCTATGTCGAGTCGTTGAGACGGCTTCATAAGATTTATTGTATAGTTAATTGACTATAGTCTGTGGGCAAAATGCGGCAGCCAATTGCACACAGCAGTGACCCATAAAAAACTGTGGATTGTGTGACCACATTCTTCTTTTTTTTTTAAAAAAAGGGATTATTAACCCCGGAAAGTAATCCATCAATAAACCAACTGGGTTCCCAGTGACTGCTGAGTAAACTGAAGGCAACAGAAGTAAGGAAACTTGCCTAAGGTTTCGCCCCCATCCCAGGAATTGAACACAGGTCTTTTCACTTGCAAAGCGAGTGTGCTAACCACTCCACATTAATTCAAGTTACTGCTGTTGTTTGCCTAGGATACACTGGGCAATTGGTTCCCAGTTGAGTTTGATACCTGGCTGACCACATTCCCAAATGGGACCACGATGATTATAGACCAGCCTGCTAACCTACCTCCTGCGGGACATCCTCTTTGAGTAGTAGTGAGGGGTGACGACCGAACAATAACGGTCCAGGCTGATGAAGCACAGGGTGACAATGGAGGCTGTGCAGAACATGACGTCGAAGGAGATCCACACCTTGCAGAACTGCTGACCAAACATCCAGACGCCCGTCACTTCATAGATAATGCTGAGACAGAGACAGAGAGCAGGGTCTCACAGGTGACAAGAGAGGCTCGGCTCAACCGTCATCAACAATAACAACAACAACAACAACAGCAACTGCATCTACAAAAATAGCAACAGCTAGAATAACAATCACCATAATACCAACCAGAACAAATAATAACCACAGTAACAGCTACAATACTGGAATAACAACGATAAAAACAGCAATAATAATAACAACCACAACAACAAGAGCAACAATGACAGCAACAACAACATGATCAGTAACAGTGTCAAGCACTTTCTATAAGAGACCTTTCACAGACAACAACAACAACAACAACAACAAAATGACATTGAAAGAGCGCCTTTCATGTCGGGAGGACATCCCAAGGTGCTGAACATAAGGAGATCATCTCATAGTACTGTACTTCATAGAAGTGCAATTATAGTTGATCATTTGATGTACAGCCATATAACCCCATTGAGATGTATCAAAGCACTACACAGAATACTCCATCAAGTGGACTGGCTGTATCTTTTGTGGGTGGAACACGGCAGTGTTGCTCATCGCAATATCCTACAAACAGCTGTGAAGTGAGCGCAATCTTATTTGGGGGCGATTGTTTGCCAGGATATTGGGAAGAAAAAGTCCCTTTTCTTTTTGAATAGTGCCATGGGATCTTTAACATCCACCTGAATAGACAGATGGGATTTCATTGTAACATCTCATTGAACACTGCATTCCAGCATCAGCCCAGACTGTGAGCTCAAAGTCCCTGCCCGATGAGGGGGCTTCAACACAGAACCTTGAGAGGAAAGCACAGTATCCTCTGGGCCAGGCTAACACCTTAAACCTGAACTGGAAATAACAAGAAGAAAATGATGAAAACTTAGAGATGAATGAAAGGCAGAGGGAAAAAAATAAGAGTTGAAAAATTATTACAAAATGAATGGAAGAATAATAATAATTTAACACCTTATGACACCATGGAGACACATCAAAGTACTTCACAGAATATACCATAAAGTGGATAAATTGTAAAGTGGAAAAGTCTGCCTTTGGCATTTTATTGGAGTATTGCCATGACAGCATTTTGTCAATAAATGCATTTATAATAGAGAAATGAACGGTGGGGGGGTGGGGGAGGTGGGTGGGGGGGGAATTGGAAGAGTGGGATATAAACACTGGCACGGACTAGTCGGGCTGAATGGCTGGTTTCCGTGCTGTAATGTTCTTTGCCAGCCCAGCTAGGTCGATAGCAAGCTTGTTTCTGACACACAAGCTCCATGCCCTTGTTTTGTTTCATTTTTAAAAAGGCCATAAATACATATAAGAACAGAAACTTATATTTATCATAGAATCTTACGGCACAAAATGAGGCCATTCAGCCCATCGAGTCTGTGCCGGTTCTTTGAAAAGAGCAACTCAATCCCACTCCCCAGCTCTCTCCCCATAATAGCCCCCTTCAAATGTAGTGTCTGAGGTCACTTAACAGTGGTGTGGCTTGACGCCAAAATGGAAAGGGTAACTGAAGGCACAGTCAAAGAGGTGTGATTTGAAGATGGGCAAATAGGGGGCAACATGGAGGGAATGAGGCAGGGCGATCCAGAGATGGGTGGCATAGTGTCTGATATAATAAGATAAGAATAACCTTGCATTTGATGTAGTTCTTTGAGATGGCTCAGAGCACTTCACAGAATTCTACTGCATACTTTGTGGACAAACATACATTTATATATTATGTATAAATATGATTTAAGATAATTGTCTTACCTGAAAGGCATAACCAGGCAGGCAACCAGCAGGTCGGCAGCTGCCAGCGACATGATGAACATGTAGGTGACTGTTCGGAGTCTCTTCTCTACGACTGGGCAGACAAAGACCACAGCGTTGCCCAGGAAGGTGACCAGATCGATAAGGGTCAGCAAAGCCCCCACCAGCATGTCTTGAGTTGCTATTTGGCCCTCACTCCCTTGCCCCTCTCTTCCAGCCAGGCTCCTTCCCAGGGAACAGTTGGGGACATCAGAAAAGTTTCTGTCCATCCACATTTTGGTCATGCGGTACTCTGAGGTTGCTTTTTTGGGTTGTTGGAGAAGGAGGGAGGGAGAAGGAAGAAAAGTTTTATCATTTTCTAAAAAAAAAATCACTGAATCCATAACTGCTTGTAAGAATACAACAACAACGTTTCACAATAGCGAAGCCAGAGGCCGAGCTAGGGGCAAGGTGACTCTAGGTGCTGTCAAACAGAATGATCTTAAGGCATGACCTGAAAATGGAAAAGGAGGGATTGAGGGAGGGAGTGTCAGAGCTTCGGGACGTAGTGACTGAAAGCACGGCCACCGATGGTGGAGCGGAGGATTCGGGGGACAAGGAGGAGGTCAGAGCCAATAGAGGGCAGTGGGTACTGCTGTGAGGAGAGAGGAAGTTAGAGAGGTGGGGGGGTGCAGAGGAGTGGAGGGATTTAAGCAACAAGAGTGAGGATCTTGAAGTTAATCCCCTCTGTGACAGATATAGATATCTATGTTCCAACTGCCATACATACATACAGTCAATTCACTTATATTCACCGTATATTCGCTTTGAGACTTCTCAATAATGTGTCAAGGAACTGTATCAAATGCAAGGATTATTATTTTTGCAAAACAATCAACAACAACAAAAAAATTACATCAACTCATCTCATTCCATTTCTGTCAAGTTAAGCACACAAACCATCAACTCATTCCACCATTGCAACTACCCTGTGCCCTCTGCCACACACACACACACACACACACAACAGCAAATTGTGTATATATATAGCACCTGTCATGGTGGCACTTAACAGCGAAGAGTTTACACCAGAGCTGAGGATCAGAGAGAGGTGTCAGGCAATGGGATGGTGCTTGGAGGATGAACGACTCATGGTCAAAAAGGTCTTAAGAGTCAGGCCTTGTGGAGTCCTGTATCTCAGTGGTTAGAGCACAAGCCTTGCAAGCAAGAAGATCTATGTTCGATCCCAGGCAGGGTGAAACTCAGGCAAGCTTCCTTACTCCACTCGCCTCTGTTTGCCTAGTACTAAGTAGGAACCCAGTTGTTAGTCAATCAGTGGATCATTTTCTGGGGGGGTAATAATCCCTTCAAAAAACAATTTTTAAAATAATAAATTAGTCACATTCCATGACTGTGGGACACTGCTGTATGCAATTGGCTGCTGTGCTTCGCCCACAAATATATACAGTTAATTCACTTTAGAATATATTCTGTGAAATGCTTTCAGACATCTCAAAGATGTGATAAGGCGCTATATCAAACGCAATGAATATTATTATTGCTTAAGGAGGCCAGACGGAGGGAGGGGCTGTGGGATGGAGTTCCCGAGGTTAGGCGCAGAAAGACAATCAACTTATTTCTGTAAATGAACCTGATGTGTGGCTCTCAGTCTGTCCATCAAACCCAGGTCCATGACCTCCCAAAACACCTTTCCATCCAAATCCATTCATTTTGTTCCACAGGCACTGTAACTTTTCACTCTCACAATATTTCACTCTCACAATATCAGCCCTTGGGAATGTCCTCCCAACGTGAGAGACAATCTATCAATGTCATTTTGTTGTTGTTGTATTTAACTTCTTAGTTACTTACATGCAAAGGCAACACAGAAAAATTAAGTTGGCTTACAAAAATGGAGAGGGAGGGAGAAAGAGGAGAGATGGGGAGTGGGGTGGAGGGGGAGGGGAGAAATTCAGAGAGATCTGAGAATTAAAATGTAATATTTTATGAATTAAGCTCTCCAGCCCAATTGGCTAAATTCAGCAAACTATCATTTTAGTTCTGCGTATTCATTCAAAAATCATGCTTGTCATTGTATTTTGTGGTGAAATAAACAGGGGAAACGAATCTGCAGATCAGAGGATATTAAAAATGAATCAAAAACACAATAAATCTCGTCTCTCTCTGAGTTGTGATGGATAAAATATTTCAACACTGGCGTGAAATGGATAAATAGAGACACAGGGAGGGAGGAAAAGCTGGAGAGAAGGGTAAATAAAGAGAGATTTGTACCAGAGAAAATAAAAGAGTAAGAACGAGAAAGAGAGACAGTGAAATGGAGAGATTTATACCAAGAGAGAAGTTACTAAGTAATAACAGCTTTTTTTTTTAGTAATAATGAGCAGTTTTCTTATTACTGAATAAGTCACATCTGTTGTGTGGATGATGGTGAAAGATTAACTGGATGGAAAAAGTAAACGAAAAACACAGCGAGGGTGGAGAGAGGGAGAGAGAAAACAGGAGAGAGAGATCAGCAAACATCCCATTTGCACACACCTACCCTCAGTTCATAAGCAACATCAAGCTTTCACAAGCTCCAACACAGTTCCTCATCCACCTGCCCACGTTGTGTGGAGACCCATTGGAGATAGAGACGTGTGTTTGTGGAGGTGGGGTGGGAGGGTCTTGTCCACCCCTCCCAATCCATGGGCAGAGACAGATAGAGAGAGGGAGGGAGACAAACACACAGCGAGGGAGGCTCTCAGATGAGCTGTAACCTATCTCGCAACGACCAATGTAGCATTTGGGCGGGTTTCACGCCCAATTGGGCGGCTAGTGGTTCCAATAGCTTGGAGCGGGTGGGTGTCTCATTTTTTTCTTTTAAAAAAATGTATATTTCAACCTGCAAAAAAAACAACTGATTATTTTCCTCCATTAATGATCTTTTCTTGCCCAGTTTCTGAAGCACTAAAGACTAAATTGTCCACTCTGTTACCCATAGTAGGCAACACATTATATTGGGCTACTTTTGTGCTAGTATTTTCCGTATTACACTTATTATTTGGGGCCAGAAAGCGATCCGCCATCAACTAACAACCGTATTATTATTTACCGCTAGTTCCTGTAGCTCAGTGGTTAGAGCATTCGCCTTACAAGCTTGAGACTTGTGTTCGAATCCAGGCAGGTCAGGGCGAAACCTTGAGCAAGTTTCCTTACTCCACACACACACACACACCTAATAATCTGTTCAAAAGAACCACAATGGTAAAATTGGTCATTTCAATCCACGACTGTTTGTGGGGGACACTGCTGTGCGCAATTTGCTGCTGCGATTCACCCACAAATATATACAGTCAATTCAGTTTACAGTATATTCCGTGAAGCGCTTTGGGACATGGATAAGATGTGAAAAGTGCTATATCAAATGCAAGGATTATTATTATATTATATTATTATAGGTAACCAGAGGTGTGTGGAGTAAGGAAACTTGCCCAAGGTTTTGCTCTGCCTGCCCGGGAATGGAACCGGGCTCTCTCGCTTGCAAGGCTTGTGCTCTAACCACACTCCGCTGCAGGACTCCAAGTCCACATGGAGACCATTGGTTTGGACAGAGAGTGGGAGGTGCCTCCCCACTGAGCCTCAAGCTCTCAGCAGATGTGCGCATGTGACCCCTGCCCTGAATCACTGCTCACAGCACCCAATTAATCATCTCATCACCAGGAGAGCTTGGCCTCCTTTGATCCATGGAGTGCTGCACTCAAGAGCTCCTGGCACAGACATGGTCATTGTGTGTGGAGAAAGAGGGGCTTGTGTCTCTACCCGCAGCCGAGCTCCAATTAGTTCAGGAGCCCTGTAGTCAGCGCTCGATATCGAGTACCTTTGTTCTCAGACAATTCCTTCGCAATTCTATTAAAAGTCATTGAAAATGTTTTGGTTTTTAACTACCTTATTCTACCCCACTTTGAGCTGGCTTTTTTCCTTGTTTGATCGGTTAGCTGAAGTAAACACCATTCAAAGTTTAAAAAAAGCTAGAAGAGAGGGAGAAGGGCCATTTTTTCTCTATTGAATAAATAATAATCCATTCATTTAATACAGCATATTTCACATCAGGAGGACATCTCATGGTGTCCTGTAGCCTATGGTGTATTGGCGCATTGGGACGTCCTACTGATATATACAGTCAATTCACTTTACAGTATATTCTGTGAAGTGCCTTGAGATGTCTAGAAGATGTGAAAAATCGCTATATCAAATGAATCATAGAATCATAGAATTTTACGGCACAAAAGGAGGCCATTCGGCCCATCTAGTCTGTGTCGACTCTATGAAAAGAGCAACTCAATCCCACTGCCCAGCTCTCTCCCCATAACCTAACAGACCTGTTCTCCCCAAATAAAGATCTAATTCTCTTTTAAAAATGCAAGGATTATTATTATGTGATTTTACTGTAAACTTTACAGTGTAGTGACTGTATATTTTGTAGCTGAGCATTTCTCGCCCTCTCTCTTGGCCTCTTTTAACTGTGCTTGAAATATCTGACACCGGGTGAATATGAAGAAGATGCCACTTTGCCACCGAAATAAATATTCGATAATGTTCGGAACATGGGAGTGTGTCAGCCTGGCTCAGTTAGTGGCGCTCTCACCACAGAGTCATGAAGGTTGTGGGTTCAATGCCTTCGCGTTGAGGACATTGAACTGACAGTCTAGGACGATGCCCCATTGTGTACTGCGTTGTTGGTGGTGCTGTCCTTTGAATGAGACATTAAGTCGAGGTCCCTTCTGCCTATTTGTTAGGTGTATGTTAAAGATCTCGTGGCACTAATAGAAATGCAAAGGGAGGTTCTCCACTTATATCAAACGTGTATTATTACTATTACTTTTCTACATCTTGTTATGTCAGACACTGTGTTCGTACTTCACTCTCAGTCAAAGTGGGGAAAAATAAATTACAGCTTCCTGGGTAACATGTCAGGTGGCAACAGTTTCACCGAATGGTAGTGAGAGGCAGTCACTCGTTGAGTGACATTGACAGATAGAGTTTCATTGCGGATGATAAATTTGTTGATTAATTAGTTTCCTTTCTTTTCATTTGACCAGACTGAGTGTATTTGGCGATATTTGGCTGAGAGAAAGCTATTCTCCTGATGGGAACCACGCAATAAATTCAAGATTGCCAGACTTGTCTTTTAAACCTGATGCAGTCAGTCTTTTGTGCCATCTCTAGTCCAATTCCTGAGCCATGCGTGTGCTTAGTATTCCAAGGCACTTCTGATCCCAGCACAGCCAGGCTGGCTCATTGCCAGGACTTGGAAGATTAGATCAGTCACTGGGGTCATTGAATCCTCCCACTCAGCTACTGTTAACCCTGCAAGCCAAACCCTGAATGGGAAGGGTGGTCCTCACTGGACAAGCAGCAGGAAAGTTTGCCAGACATTGATATCAATAGCAAGGTATACAGTTTTAACTGGTTAGATTCCAGCAGTTACCCCAACGCACATTCTGGGCTCCCCCAAGCCATGGCTCTTGCCAACCTGCAGCTAATGCTTTCTGGAATTAGGTAAGAAGGATGCATCCCTCCAGGCAGATAGTGTGGGTTCCATTCCAACAATCTATCTTTGGGATTTCCACAGACAACTAAATGACCAAAAGTGAAGGTACAGTCAAAAAGGAAAGTCTTGAGATGGGCCTTGAAGAGGAAAGGGAGGGGATAAAGCGAAGGGATGCCAGGATAGAGATTCCAGAGGGTGGAGGCAGAGAGGCTGGAGGTTCGACCATCGATGGTGGAGTGGGTGGGGGGGTGGGGGGGGAAACAGAGACATGGAGCAGGCCAGTTGTCCGCAGAGCAGAGGAAACTGGAAGACGTTAGTAGGTCACAGAGGTTGGGAGGAACAAGATGTGGTTCCATTCCAACAAGATATCATGGCACTGTTCTCTCTCCCTGAGTTCTGGTCAACGATCCTCCAGATAAAACTGATCATTCAGCTCATGGCTGTTTGCAGGGACATTGCTGTGCATATACTGTAAATAATAATAATCCATGCGTTTGATATAGTGCTTTATTACATCTTTGAGACACCTCAAAGAGCTTCACAGAATATACTATAAAATGAATTCACTGTATACTTTATGGCTGAACCGCAGCGGCCACTTGTCTCACAAACAGTCGTGGATTGAAGTGACCAATTTATTATTACAGTATTACGACTACAATTAGTCCTCGCTTAATGTCGCAGTTGTGTTCCTGAAAACTGCAACTTTAAGTGAAACGACGTTAAGTGAACCCATTTTTCCAATAAGCATTGGGAATGTATAAACTGTTAATGTATAAACTGGAGTTAGGTTCTTTTGGATATTTTTCATCAATATTTTCTAAAAAGAATTATAAGTTGAAATTCATAAATGTAAAGTATCAAATGTATTTTAAAAATTTAAATAACATAACACTCATGGCATGAAACCGGGTTAAAACATTTCATTTTGAGAGTAATAGTTTTCCTGTTTTCTTTACTACTGTATCAGACTCACAACTGTCACTTTGTGGGCGTTTTTGACTCATGCTGATAGAGGATTGCAGAAATAAATCATGATAAAAAATGACCAATATCACACCTGCGCACAAACTTTAAATGGCGACTTTAAGACCGAGGAAAGACGCTGTGTAAGAATACCAGATGTTCAGCGTCTATATACGCCAAAGTAGTTTGATTCCACCTGCTAGCAAAAATTGTGATAGCGAACGTTGCAACCTTAAATCGATATATGTTCCCTATGTATTAGCAACGTAATCATGAAATAATATTGACCAAAGCAACGTTAAGCAGGGTCTACCTGTTTTTGTAGAAGTAATTATTACCCCTGGAAACATGATCCGCCAATTGGTTAACAACTGGGTTCCTACTTACTGCTATGTAACCAGAGACGTGCAGAATAAGAAACTTGCCCAACATATTGCCCTACTGGGAATCGCCTCCTATAATCACTGAGATGCAGCACTCCGCAAAATATCCAAAGTAAAAAAGTACTTTTTTAATATAATCTTCACTCGTTGAAGCACTTGCTAACTTCCCACTGATTTGCAGATTTCAGCAAATAAAATTCAGGAACGTGTCTGAAAGCTCCATTCAGGAGATGAGACTATTTATGACTTACTGATTTGGAAGAATCAGCCGTGTAGTGAGAAGAAAAAGTACTAATTGAATCCCTATGAAATTATTCAGATGGATTTGGCATTAACTCACTCAATACAATACAGCACAATTTAAGCTCATACAGCGCCTTTTATAATGGTTGATTGCTCAAAGCTTGTCAATGCTGCTGATCACCTGAGCTGAGGGAGAAGCACAGGAGATGGGGAGAGAATCTTTATGTAATTACAATAGTAGTCCTTATCACGTTGTGGAGACTCCACGAAGCACTTCACAAAATACATTTAGTCTTCGCTTAACGTCGCAGTTGTTTTCACGACAAGTGCGTCTTTATGCGAAACGAGGTTAAGCAAACCGCGCAAGAATACCTGACGTTCAACATCTATGTAGGCCTATGGTACACAAACTGGTTTGTTTCCACCCGCGCAAACAACGTAATAACGAACGTCACGACGTTAAATTAATATACGTTCCCCAGCAACCTAATAGGTTTATAAGATCATGAGGGGTTTCGACAGGGCAAATAGAGAAAAACTATTTCCACTCGTGGGTGAATCTGTGACTCATGGTCACAGATTTAAAATAGTTTCAAGGCGAAGTAGAGGGGAGCTGAGGAGAAATTTTTTCACTCAGCGAGTTGTTCGAATCTGGAATGCATTGCCTGAAAAGGTGGTGGAGGCTGATTCGATAACAACTTTTAAAAGGGAATTAGATCTTTATTTAGGGAGAACAGGTCTATTAGGCTATGGGGAGTGGGCAGGGCAGTGGGATTGAATCGCTCTTTTCAAAGAGCCGGCACAGACTAGATGGGCCAAATGGCCTCCTTTTGTGCCGTAAAATTCGATGAATCTATGAATCTATGAATCTATGAAAATAACGAAACAACATTGACCGAAGGAACTTGTTAAGCGAGGTTTGCCTGTATATGGCAAAGTGGATTGATGGTGTGTATTTTGTGGGCAAAATACAGCGACCATTTTTTTATTTGGGGGAATTGTTGGCCCAGACACTGGGAGCGAGAAACTCCCTTTCCTTTGCTAATCGAGTCCTATAGCTCAGTGGTTAGAGCACTCGCCCCACAAGCGAGAAACCTGGGTTCAATTCTAGGCAGGGCGAAACATTCGGAAAGTTTTCTAACTCCACACACCTGATAATAATCCCTCAAGTAATAATAAGAATAAATTGGTCACTCAATCCATGACTGTTTGTGGGACACTGCTGTGCGCAAGTGGCTGCAACACAATGAAAAATCTAATTACATTATGCACTAGAGATGAACCATTCAAGGAAGATTCCATTCTGACATTCATATCCCTACTATGTGGAAAAAAGGTCCCCAGAAAATGAACTCAATGAATGGTCTGCTTTCGACTTCGCCTCGTGCCCTCTCTTCCCAGCTTCAGGTCCCAGCTGAAGACCTTTTCTTCGACCGTGCCTTTGGTCACCTTTCTACCCCTGCCCCTGGCTCGGTCCCGAGATCCGTTATTGTGAAGCGCTCTGAGACACCGTTCGGCGTGGAGTGAGGGCGCTATATAAATCAAAGTTGTTGTTGTTGCTTTCCATTTTGCCTCACTTGCTCCACAACAAATCAGCTATGAATTTGGCACTGAGAATATTGAAAAGCTGGTTGACAAATACAGACAAATCCTGATCCTTGGTCAAATAAAGTCTTGTGGGCATAACATCATCGATGAGATGGATCTCATTATTGTGAGCCAATGCAATGACTACAAGTACCTAATTGCAGTGAAGGTTGAAACTAAGTCATTGAAAACATTTCAGGACATGGTGACTTTCAGTTCAAAATGCCAGAACGGTACAATGCGGTTTCACAACTGGTGTGACTTTTCAAGTCTCAAATGCTGATTGTGAGCGTGGCTTCAGCCTTAAGAATAATATAAAAACAAAATCACAAAACAGTTTGAAAGAGAATCACCTTGATTTGCTTATGCAGATCAAATCTCATCCATCAAGTGGTAGAGAAGTAAACCTGGACAAAACATCTAAACACTGGAAGAGAGGGAGAGACAGGAGAGAAAAACATCCAAACCAGAGACTGTCACCCTCTTCTTCTCCATTATCTAACATCTGACTTGTCATCTACAGACTCCAAGTCTCAATCAGGATGCCTCCATTCCGCTGGTGGCAATGCTTACTTCTGAAATTTCCGTAACCAGTTTTGTTTAATTAAAAATCCTTAATAGTTCACCTTGTTACAATTATCCATTGTTTTGTACCTTTCTTCTGTTTGTTATATACCCTGAATAATGTTCTGTTCAAAGTTGTAATCTTTTTTTTACACAGCCTTTATATCAGTGCACAAACACAAATGCATTCTGCGCATGGCAGAAAAACAATTAGAGGGAACATCTCCAGGGAGAGAGTACGCATTCCTTTCCAATAATCCATCTCTGAAATTTCCATGTGTAGGTGGGATGTATGGAATTCTTAGTTTGGTGATGGGTTTCCGCATGTGTCAGGCACCCATCTGAACAAAAATCTTATCTCCTCCAATTTTTCACAAGATACGTGCTAAAGTAAATAGGATTTAAGAGCAGCCGAAATTTAATATTTTCTGGCTCAAAAGAGACCAGACTGTGTCCCTTTAAAGGTAAGACTGAACCAACTATCCCTCATCACTTTTTATTTGACAACTTTACAATTAGGTCTCTGGAGCGTGAGTAAAGTCTTCTCACAGTCCATTGAGTGCTTGAAACTCTCAATGGTATTCATTACCTTCTAGATTGATGTAGAGAGATTGTATCAGCCTGGCTTAGTTAGTTTCATCCATGCCTCTGAGTCAGAAGGTTGTGGATTGATTCCCCCAAGTCAGGACTTTGAACGCATACAGGTTGACACTCCGATTGCATGCTTTTTCGTAGGTACCGTGCTTTGGGTGAGACGTTAGAGGTCCGGCTTCCTGTTCAGGTGGAAGCTAGAGATCTCACGGCACTATTTGTAAAGAGAAGTGAATTTCTCTCAGTGTCTTGGCCAATGATCCACCAAATTAATATTAGGTCATTCAAATCATAGCTATTCACAGGACACTGTTGTGCATATTGGCTGCCGTATTCACCTACGAATACACAGTCACCAGATTTCATAGTAAAAAATCCTGTGAAGCACTTTGAGACATCTGAACAGCATGTGATGTTGCTATATCAAATGCAAGGATTATTATAGACAGCGAAACCCCTGAAGCGGGGATTGAAAATAGAAATTGATCTGAAGAAGTCTTTTGAACAGAAGGCAAATAATTCAGGCATTTAATGACTTTATGCAGATGAGATGGGAAGAAACGTGGATATCTGTGAATGAGCTTTATTGCTGTCTTAGTTTTACAAGGATATTAAAAACCTCCTTAGCATTCACCATCAGCACAAAATAATCTTCAACGTCCCACCAGATTTATACGAAGCCTTACCAATGTTGAACAGTTTCCCAATGTTTCGTTTGCCTGAAGGAAAGTAATTATCTTCCAGGCGACGAATGTTCCTTTCGAGTTGAAACAACCACAAGGCTTGCACTTACCTAATGTCGTTCACAAAGGATAGTGTCTTAAAGCGTCTCTATCAAAGAGACAGAGTGTGTCAGCCTGGCTCAGTCTGTAGTGCCCTCGCCTCCGAGTCAGAAGGATGTGGGATTAAGCTTCACGTTGGGAATTTGAACTCACGGTCTAGGCTGACACAACAATTAAATGCTGGGAGCGAGCTACATTGGATGTATAGTACCGTCCTTCAGATTCAACATTAAACCGAGGTCTTATATGTGTTTTCAGCCTGGCGGATGTGAAAGATCCCATTGCATTAAGTGGAAAAACAATGGAGTTTCTCTCTCCCGGTGCCCTGGCCAACAATAATAACAATCCCCCAGATAAAATTGGTCACTCTCTCAATGACTGTGCGCAAGTTGATTACTACCACAATCACTGTAATATCCTGTGAAGCATAAGGAGCTATATTGAACACGAGGATTATAAGATTGGAAACCAAAGGGTCTGATGAGAAAGATGAACGACCCTCACAAAAACGCAAAATACTGCAGATGCTGGAAATCTGAGACAAATACAGAAATCGCTAGGAACACTCAGCAGATTAGGCAGCATCTATGGAGAAAGGAAAAGTGAGTCAACATTTGGGTTCTAACAAAGGGTCGTGGACCCAAAACATTGACTCAGGTTGACTCAGGTTTCCTCTCTCCATAGACGCTGTCTGACCTGCCGAGTGCTCCCAGCCACTTCTATTTTTTTGTGACAAAGAATTATGTTTCTTACACAAAATTTGAGAGTGGAGAGTGAGGGGTGTTAGGCGGAGGAACTGTGGGAAAGAGTTCCAGAGAGTGGGGGATAGTCTTTTTCAAATAAATTGTGGACTTTTTTCGTCGCTTTGAGGAGTCATACTAATAATATTTGCAGTGGGTGAATGAGTGATTTAGGGCGTGTAGGTTGAGGATAAGCTGGACCCGAGTGAGGAAACACTACAACAACAACTTGCATTTACATAGTGCCTGGAGTGCTTAAGGGTGGGTGAGTGGGGGAGTTGGGGTAGGGGGGTGGGTGGAATAATAGCCTTGGTGTGAGAGAGATCACACACAGGCTGAAGAATTGTGGATGGTCAGGATAGTTTTAACAAAGTATGAATTCACTTAACTTAATATGAATGCGCCGTATGAAAACTAAGAATGATTTATTATTCATGGACCTCTCAAAGGATGACATATAGCCTTAGGCTCCCACATCAATGAATTCTCTTCGGCGTGATACTTTGGCTTCTGAGAGCCATTCTAGCTGAGAAAGGGTTTAATGCACTTTCGGTTCAGTATGGGTTAAGTGAATTGACAAACATAATGAATAAAAGATGATTACATGTAGAGTCCAAAAAATATGACAGTCACAAAGTTGGGAGGGATGGGGGAGGAGAATTGAAGGTGTGATGGGACCTCTGTCAGTTATTTGACAATTGAACCCTATTAAATCCCTTTTAGTGATAACCTATATTGAACGATGCATTATGACTGTCACTAATGCACAGCCATTAAGAGTTTGCTCAGCCTTCTGGATGGCTGAAATTACTGAAACAATAATAATCCTTCCAATTTGGTCCAGTCATTTTAGCGATGGTTAAATCTTTGCCAAGGTAGCATTTCCAAGGTAATAATCACTTAAAAAAAAAATTAAGATAATAACTTGGTCACCCAATCCACGACTGTTTGTGGGATCACTGCTGTGTCCGTTTTGCCCACCATATATACAGTTAATTCACTTTACAGTATGTGCTGCAAAGCGCTTTGAGACGTCTTGAAGATATGAGAAGGCGTTATATCAAATGCAAGGATTATTATTATCCTAAAGTCCAGTGTCTTGTTACATCAGGAGGGCATCTCAAAGTGCTTCAAAGGATTTTCCTGTGAAACAACAACAGCAACAAAATTGCACTTTTATAGCGCCTTTCGAGGATGTCCTCCTTTTGGGAGGACGTCCCAAAGCGCTGAACAGTCAGGTTGGAACCCGAGTGGGGGGGTGGTGGGGGGGAGGGTTGAAGTAGGGGGAAGGGGAAGGAAAGTAGGATAGGGGGAAGAGTTAGTGGGGCAGCCAAAGGTGCGGTCGAAGAGGAGGGTCTTGAGACCGGCCTTGAAGGAGGAAGGGGAAGACGCGAGGCGGAGGGGCTGCGGGATGGAGTTCCACAGTGTGGGAGCAGAGAGGCTGAAAGCCCGGCCGCCGATGGTTGGGTGGTTTGAGCGATGGACGCGGAGCAGGCCTGAGTCTGCTGAGCGGAGGGGACGGGCAGGCTGATAGGGAGACAATAGGTCAGAGAGATAGGCGAGGGCAAGGCCATGAAAACATACAGAGTGTTCACAAAGTCTTGTTAGAGATTTATTTTTATATATTTTTTAATTTATGATGCACTTGGCCTACAACTGAAACATCTAGAAGAATGATGATAATTGTATTTTGAAGCACTTGATTGTATTCAGTACACACGTTTAGCTAGATTTAGACACCCGGAGGATCTGTGTGAGTGAGCGCCATTATTTTCATGGAAGTTAATGATTTTTTGTCGTGTTTGGTGCAACATCTTCTGTAAGATGGATAGAGTGAGGAGGAAGTTACTGGTGTCAGATGTTGTTGTTACACTCGACTCGTCTGCAACAGAAAATAAAAATTTATTGTATCAAAAAATTATGGGGGGCTAAACAGAACTATACTTTTCCTGTACAGTGTATTTGCACGCAATTTGCACCTAGCACCTGGCTACACACGAGACCTGGATGTGTACAGAATGGCCGCCATGTTCGCCAGCAAAATACACAGTCACTGCATTTTGCAGTACAACCACAACTTGACTGTACAGAACCCTTCACAAGATGATAGTGAGCAATGAACCAGCACTCCTTTTAGCTTCCCCTCCCCCTTGACATGTTTGATCCCATTGATAGAGCATTTGTGTACTTCCTATTCTTGAATCTTATATGTAGTACTGTACCTTGTATTTATCTGTATTCAACTTAATTTGCCTGTTATCAGCCCATGTGCATACACGATCAAGCTCTCTTTGTAGGACCTTTGCTGCCTCCTCTGAGTCCATAGTTCCTCGCAACTTGGAGTCACCTGCAAATGTAACTACTGTACTTTACACTGGGTCTGCAAATCCGGGTCATTAATGTAAACAGGAAGCAGGATGGTTCCCAGTACAGATCCCTGAGGTTTAATGCCTCTCCTCCTTTTGGTTTTGGTTTTATTGCCAAAGAAAAACAGGGCTGGGACCCCCTGAAGACAAGCATCATGATCACACAGCGTCTTTTTCAGATGGTGAGAGTGCAATTTTGTTATTGTTGTTGTTTTCTGTGAGGGTGCCACGTAAGCTTTTGTGCACTAGAGCACAGGCACACCGCATTCAGGCGCACATTCTCGCAACAACAAGGAAATGATCCCAGCTTTAAATACACAATACAGATTTGCCATTTATTTATAAAGCACTTTTCACATCAGGAAGCCATTTGCATCAAAGCACTTCACGGGATATAGTATAAAATGTCATAGCTGTGTTTCGTAGATGAACTTAGCAGCCAATTTGCACCACGCAATATCCTACAAAAACCATGAAGTGAGTAACAGATTATATTTGGCGGGATTGTTGGCCAGAAAACCGAGAGAAGTTCCCTTCTCTCTTCGATTAATACCTTTTAACATCTGAATCTGAACCTCCTTTCGCCTTGCCCCCTCCCTGGCCTCCTACAAGCCCCGCTTCAAGATGGTCCCATCGGCAATTCCTAAACCCCCCTTCCCTCCTCCCACCACCACCCCCCAGTCCCCAGATCGGGTCTGAAACAGTGACTGTCCAGCGTCTTGGGACGTACTCCTGACATGAAAGGCGCTATACAAGTGTCATTTTGTTGTTGTCGTTGTTGTTGTAAATGCAAGCTGTTTGAGATAAACAATCACAATTCAAGGCAGACGGGACTAATGTTAGTCTATCGTCTACCATCCCATTCGAAGGACAGTACCTCTGACACTGCAGTGCTCTCCTCACCAGTACACTGCACGGTTACAAAGTTACAGCAACAATAATTTGCATGTATAGAACAATAATAATAATCCTGACATTTGATATAGCGCTTTTCACGTCTTATAGACGTCTCAAAGCGCTTCACAGAATATACTGTACAGTGAATTGACTAGATTTGTGGGTGAAACGTGGCAGCCAATTATACACAGCAACGTCCCCAGTCCCACACAAACAGTCCTGGATTGAGTGACCAAGTTATTATTGCTTTTTCCTGAGGGATTATGATCATGCGTGTGGAGTAAGGAAACTTGCCCAAGGTTTCGAGCTGCTGGGAATTGAACCCAGGTCTCTAACTTGCAAGGCGAGTGCTCTCAGCAGAGCTCCAATTTAGCATTCTCTACAGTGCACAGACGACTGAAACGTGGCAGAATGATGATAACTGTATTTAGAAGCACTTGAATGTATAAGTGTTCAGTATAATTGTTTAGCTGTATTTAGGCATCCTGGGGATGTGTGTGAATGAACGCCATCATTTTCATTGGATGTTATTGATGCGTCACCATGTTCGGTGGCGACATCTTCAGTAACATGGATGGAGCGAGGAGGATGTTACTGGTGTCAATCATTGCCACACTCAATTCATCTGCAACAAGCAATAAAAATTAATTGTAAGAAAATAAAATGGTGGATACCAGGACTTTGTGAACATCCTGTACTGTGTTAGCCTAGACTGTGAACTCAAACAACAACAACAACAAATTACATTTATAGAGCGCCTTTCACGTCGGGAGGACGTCCCAAGGCGCTGCACAGGAGGCGTGTGACCCGAGCTGGGAGGGGAGTGTTTGGGAAGGGGTGAAACACGAAGGGGAGGTAAAAGAGTTCAGGGTGGAACAGAAGGCACGATCGAAGAGGAAAGTCTTCAAACCGGCCTTGAAAGAGGAAAGGGAAGAAACGAAACGGAGGGATTGGGGGATGGCATTCCAGAGGGTGGGAGCGGAGAAACTGAAGGCCCGGCCTCCGATGGTGGGGCGGTTCGGGCGGGGGGCTTGGAGCAGGCCAAGTCCTGTTGAACGGAGGGTCCGTGTGGGCGTGTAGGGGGAGAGTAGATCGGTTAAATAGGGTGGGGCAAGGCCGTGTAAGGCCTTATAGGTGAGGACGAGGATCTTGAACCCGATCCTCTGGAGGATGGAGAGCCAATGGAGACGGGCGAGGGTGGGGGTTATGTGGTCGCGGATGCGGGTGCGGGATAGTACACGGGCTGCAGAGTTTTGGATGGCCTGCAGCCTGTGAATGGAGGAACTGGGGAGGCCGACGAGGAGAGAATTTCCGTAGTCCAGCCGTGAGGTGATGTATGCATGCACGAGTGTTTCGGCAGCACGGGGGGTAAGGTAGTTGCGGAGCCTGGCAATGTTGCGCAGGTGGAAATAAGTGGTGCCGGTCAAGGCACGGATGTGGGGGAGGAAGGAAAGTTTTTGATCGAACATGATGCCGAGGTTCCTGATTGGCTTTGTGAGGTGGAGAGTGCAGCCTTGGATGTTGAGGCTGGCAGCGCCCGATGTGCGAGGCGCTGGCTTGAGCCAATCAGGAGGGCCTCGGTCTTACTCACGTTCAATTGCAAAAAGTTGTCCCTCGTCCACGACTCGATGTCGGACAGATATGCTGTCAGAACATCGATGGTCTGGGGGTTGAGGGATGAGGCAGAAAGGTACAACTGGGTGTCGTCCGCATACATGTGGAAATTTACCCCATGTTTGCGGATGACGTCGCCCAGAGGGAGCGTGTAAAGGGTGAAAAGGAGGGGACCGAGGACAGAGCCCTGAGGGACGCCGTGAGAAACTGTGCGGGAATTTGAGGAAAAACTGTTGGAAGAAACAAAATGTAAACGGTGGGTCAAATAAGAATGGAACCAGTCACGGACTGTGCCTTGAAGGTTGAGGTGGGAGGAAAGACGTTGAAGGTGGATGGTGTGATCGATTGTGTCGAACGCAGCAGACAGGTCAAGGAGGACGAGGAGGCAGAGATTCCCAATGTGGGGGACAACCTTGTAACTGAGAATGCTACCGACTGAGCCAAGATGACACCTGTGGAAGGGTTCTGAGAAGGAGGGATTTGGGGAACGAGCTGAGAGGCACAGTTGCTGAACGCTCACAGGCTCAGGAAAGAGCTGAGGGAGTGAGACTTGCAGCTGAGATAATGGATTGATGCAGTCCCAGGAAACTGCCATGTGGTGGCACTCCATAACAGAGCAAAATCACAAAAAGGTTTGTTTGACTCCTGAATCGGGATTGTATCTGTATTGCTATAGCAATAGAACAGATATAACAACAATAATAAAAATATAAACTCATTTGAATATAGTGTTTCATCTCACCTCGAAGACATTACAAAATATTCCATGAAGCGCATTGAGATGTCCTCTCATGTTGTAGGTGAAACCCGGCAGCCAATTGTGCGCGACAGTGTCCCACAAACAGTCGTGGATTGAGTGACCATTTTTTAAAGGGATTATTATAAATAATAATAACCCTTGCACTTGAGATAGTGCGTTTCGCATCTTCTAGACATCTCAAAGCACTTCACAAAATATACTGTAAAATGAATTGACTGTATATTTAGGGGCAAAACACGGCAGCGAATTGCACACAGCAGTGTCCCACAAACAGTCTTGGATTGAATGACCAAATTATTATTTATTATTATTAGGTGTGTGGAGGAAGGGAACTTGCTCAAGGTTTCGCCCTGACCTGGAATCAAAATCAGATATCTCGCTTGCAGGGCGAGTGCTCTAATCACTGAACTCCAGGACTCCATAGGACCTCTAGAAAGTGATCTGGCAAGCATCTAACAACCGGGTTACTACTTATTGCTGGGTAACCAGAAGCGTGTGGAATAAGGAAACTTATTGGGAAGGCCGACAAGCAGGGCATTTGCATAGTCGAGCCGGGATGTAATCAAGGCATGAATGAAGGTTTCAGCAGCTTTGGGGGTGAGATAGTGGTGGTATCGAACACAAGAAACATCTCTTGTTGCGCAGAATTAGCAGATGAATCTTCAATTCAGGGCATTTACTGTTTACATGAATACGGAATCATGCAGAGCGCTCACCTTGCAAGTGAGGGGGACCCGGGTTCATTTCCCATGTAGGCAAACCCATCGGTCATCCCAAATCCCTCTCTTTTCCCTCCATCCTCCCTGTCCCCAGCTCGGGTCAGAAACAATGACTGTCCAGCACCTTGGGATGTCCTCCTGACGTGAAAGGCGTTGTATATACAAGTGTCATTTTGATGTTGTTGTTTCTAAAACAGTGATGTCATGGCAGAATGAGAGCATATGGTGTCTCGCGGACTCTGAAAGGCTCAGTTCTCTCCTGTTTGTTGGTGTGAAGTTGTGAAGTGTAAAGAGGCCTTTGATTCACTGATGAGGTGCCGAGTGTGAAGTCAGATCTTGTGTCTGGAGCGGCTGCTGAATGATTAGCCATTCAACTAAAGATAAACTCACCTCTCAGGATCATTGAACCAAACGGACAGAGAGGACAAATCCGCTGTACACAACCGGCTGCTGCATCTTGCACAAAAATTATACAGTCATGTCTCAAAGACATGATAAGGCTCTATATCAAATGCAAGAGTTGTTATTATTATTTTAATGTTATTATTAATAATCCTTGTAAAGATATAATATAATAATAATAATCCGTGCATTTTGATATAGTGCTTTTCACGTCTTCTAGACTGTCTCAAAGCACTTTATTGTAAAGTAAATTGACTGTATATTTGTGGATGAAATGTGGCAGCCATTTGCGCACAGCAGTGTCCCACAAACAGTCGTGGATAGAAATAACCAAATCATTCTAGGTTTTTTTGGACAGGTTATTATTAGGCGTGTGGAGTAAGGAAACTTGCCCAAGGTTTCGCCCTGAACTACCTGAATTCAAAACATAGGTCTCTCGCTTTTAAGGCAAGTGCTCTAACCATTGAGCTACAGGACTCCACATAAGTCATACCATTGGGATATAACACTTAATATGACTTATGCAAAGATTGAGTTAAGGCAAATTTGCATAGATCGTATCATATACGACTTATATAAGATTTTTTTATGACTACTACAAAACAATTATAGTATATTTAAGTGTTTAACAATGATCTGTATATTTTGTTGGCAAATGCAGCAGCCAATATGTACACAGCAACGTCCCACAAACAACCATCAAATGAATGATCAATTATTTTCTTGTGGATTGTTGGCTAGGACACCTGTAGAGAAACTCCCTTCACTTTTCACAGAGCATCACAAGATCTTTAATGTCCGCTTGAATCTTGGTTTAAATGTCTCATCCAAATGACAACAACAGTGTTTTCCTGCAGAGCGAGTGTTGAAAACCAAACTCAATCAGCGTTGAGGCTCGCTCTTCAATGAGAGACTTTGAGGCAACAACATTGAGTGTGAATCGCATCCCGAATAACTTGCCGAGGCAACCATATTTTCAATATTTGATCCTAACTTCAAAAAATAATAATAATCCTTGCAAAGAAAAACAGAAATCGCTGGGAACACTCAACTATGTTGAGTTCCAATGAAGAGTCGTAGACCCAAAACGTTGACTCACTTTCCTTTCTCCATAGATGCTGCCTGACCTGCTGAGTGTTTCCAGTGATTCTGTTTTTGTTTCAGATTTCCAACATTTGTAGTACAGTATTTCGCGTTTTTGTTGATAATCCTTGCATTTGATTAAGTGCTTTATCGGGTTATTGAGATGTCTTCAGTACAATGCAAAATCACATTTGTATAATGCCTTTCATGCCAGGAGGTTGTAGGGAGAATTGAATGTATTCAAAAATTGATTGTCTGTGAAATTTGTGGATGAAACTCAGCAACCACAGCAATGTCCCCAAAACAGTGGTGGATTGAGGGAGAATTATTTTTGAAGGGATTATTACACTTGGAAAATTATCCTCCAATTGATTAACCGGATTCCTACATACTACTAGGTAAACAGAGGTGCGTGGGGTAAGGAAGTTTACCTAACGTCTCTCTGCTCAGGAATCGAACATGGGTCTTTTCGTTTGCGAGGTGAATGCGCTAGCCACCACTTGATGATAAATCCTTATCCATGCCATTCCACTCCGCCATATAATCGGCGAGTGTTGGCCAGTCATTTGAGCTGATGGGTAGCATCTCTTTAAACCCCGAAACCCAAACGCAGTCTTGCTATAAGTCTGACTCTGCCTACAAAACAGTCATGTCACACTACAGTAAAAACCCTGTGAAGCGCTGTGAGACTTCCTCCTGACATAGAAGGTACTGTATCAAATGGGAGGATCATTAAGATTATTCTATTTTAACACTGGCCAAACTGACACAATTTTATCTGGGGGAATTGTTGACTAGGACACAGGGAGAGAGAAACTCCCTGCCCTCGAATAGCACTGTGGAATCATTAATGTCCACGTAAATAACCAGACATGAACTTAGTTTAATATCTCCCCTGAAGGAAGGCACCTCTGACATTGCAGGGCTCCACCAGCACTGCGTTGCGATGTGAACTTAGAGTGAATTCAAAGTCCCAATCTGGGGCTTGATCTCACGAGTTTCTGGCTGGCTGGCTCACCAACAACAACTTGGATTTATTTAGTGCCCTCCATGCCGGACGACAACTCAGAGAGCAAGATTGCCTCAGACTGAGCCAGGTTGCCACTCTTGGGGAAGGGGAGAGGGGCAAGTCAGCAATGGGGAGAGGGGGGTTTCTTGTCTTCTGGTGCACCGTGGCTCAGCTTAGAGACGTTCACAGGAGAGAGAGAGAGAGAGAGGAAGTGGGAGGAGAAGCTGAGGGAAACGCAAACAAGTGCAAGGCTTGAAAGAGGAGACGAGATGCCAGGCTGCCGGGTGATGGAGGCAGTTAATGACCAGATGATGTATGGAGCTGAACGGCCTGGCCAAGGGATCAAAGTGGGAAGCCTGGTCGGGAGGGAACATCAAACTGTCATCGAAGCTCTTTAAAGATTCACCTCTCCTGCCATCGCCATCTCACTTTACTTGGCCGTCTGCTCATGCAAACAATTGGCTGTTGACATTTTTGCTGTTGCGCCAGGCTTGGGTTACCTGAGCAGGTAAAGGGCTCGGTATCACCTTAACCCAACGCAAGATTCTCACTTGGAATAATAACACTCGCCTGGAAATTACACTCACTACACTTACAGGACATCCTGCAAAGCCATTTGAGACATCCTCCTGATCTGAAAGGTGCTATATCAACAACAACAACAAAAAATTAGATTTATACAGTACCTTTCATGTTGGGAGGACATTCCAAGATGCTGGATAGTCAGGGGTTTGCACCCGAGCTGGGGGTTGGGATCAGGAGACGTGGAGAGTAGGGAGAGTGGGGGTGGGGTGGGGGGTAAGGGGATGATCAAAGGCACAGTTGAAGAGGAAGATCTTGAAACTTGTCTAGTTTCAGGTCTCAGCTAAAGACCTTTCTTTTCGACCGCGCCTTCAGTCACCTTTTTCCCCCTCTGCCTGACTCGGGCCTGGGATCCGTTATTGTGAAGCACTCTGAGACGCCGTCCAGCGTGGAGGGCTCTATATAAATCAAAGTTGTTGTTGTTGTTGTTGTTGAAGGAGTGAAGGGAAGGATCGAGGTGAAGGGATAGTGAGATAGGGTTCCAAAGGGTGGGGTGGGGTCAGAAAGGCTGAAAGGCTGCCTGCCGATGGTGGGGCAGGCAGGGAGAGGGACATGGAGCAGGCCAGAGTCCGCTGAGAATAGGGAGCAGGCTATGGATTTGGGACCTTGACTAACATCTCTTCCGAAAGACGGCACTTCTGACATTCCAAGGTGCTATACAAACGCAATATTGTTGTTGTTGTTGTTAGCTTAGACTGTGAGCTCAACATCCTGCCATTGGGGCTTCAACCCTCAACTATGTAACCCAATGTGAAAGAGTTTCTTGCAACAAGACTTAAAACAGAACATTTTGACGACTTGGAGAGAAAAAAAAATCCTCTTCTAGGCTGCACCTGCCCTCATTAAATAGTTATAAATAACAATCCAGGCTTTGAAGAGATTGTCTCGTCAGCATTGCCCTCTTCAGAAATCAAACACCAACAAGATTAGCAATGAAAATAACCTCTGATTTCCTCTCTTGTCTCAATGTATGTCTACAGCACAGAGGAGTCCTCTAGTGTAGTGATTAGAGCACCCACCTCACAATTAAGAGAACACAATTTAAATTCCCAGGTAGGGGAAAACCTTAGGCAAGTTTCCTTACTCCATGCGCCTCTGTTAACCAACAACTAGGAACTCGGTTGTTGCTCGATTGTCGGATCACTTTCCTGGGATAATAAACCCTCCAAAAAAGAAATGGTCACTCAATCCACATTCATGAGTCAGTGCTGTACGCAATTGGCCGACATGTTTTGCCCACAGTACCAGTCATCTACTTTAGAATATTCGGTCCATCTCTCTGAGAGAGCTGTGCATTCATTCCATTCAAAAAGAAAAGGGAGACTCCCAACAAATCCCCAAAATAAAATTGGTCACTCACTTCATGGCCGTTTATGGGACACGGCTATGAATAACTGGTGGCCATATTTTGCTCAAGAAATACAACCAGTCCATTTTACAGAATATCCCGCGAAGCATTTTCAGACGTCTTAATGATGTAATAAGGTTGTACAACAAATGTAGGGATTATTATTAGAACATCCACCTGGACAGGCAGACGGGAGCTCAGCTTGACGCCACTTATGACAACGCAACACACCCCCAACACTGCATCGGAGCGTCATCTTAGACTGTATGTCACAACTTGGGGTTTTGAACCCAAACCCTTCTGACTCGGAGGCGAGAGTGTTACTGGCTGAGCAAAGCTGACACACACCTATCCCATTACCTCACAAGCCAAGCAGACTGTGGTGGAGGGGAAGGCGCAAGACTGCTAAGTGGTGGGATGCAATTACTGGAGAATCAAAGGGACAGAGGCACTGGTCTTGGCAGCCACCTGTCATCAGCTCTGGGGATGGAGCGGAGCTGTGAATGAGTTCTAAGCCAGGATTAGCTGCTCTCAGCTCCATATTTATTTCAGGTTAAAAGGTCAGCACGAAAATCTATCCCTCCGGTCTCTATTTACAGATATCAGAGGGGCAGCTGTCCAGACACTCTGAGAGAGAGATAGAGAGAGCGAGAGAGAGGGTGGTGGGATGAGTCAATGCATACTTGGTAATTAGTATCAAAGCGCCCACCTTGGTGAGAGATGGAGTTTAGTGTCACTGAGATAAGAGAAGTGAGTTTCTCTCTCCCACCCCAGTACCCCTGGCCAACAAACTCCCAGATAAATATATTAACCCTTACATTTGATATAGCGCCTTAGCATGTCATCAACACGTCTCAAAGCACTTCACAGAATATACTCTAAAATGAATTGACTATCTCTTTGGGGCAATATGCATCAGCCAATTATACACAGCAGTGTCCCACAAACAGTTGTGGATTGAGTGACCTAATTTTTGTTTAAGGGAGGAATTAGTGCCCCCGGAAAGCAATCCGCCAATCAACTAACAACTGGTTTCCTACTTACTGTTAGGTAAACAGAGGTATGTGAAGTAAGGAAACTTGACTAAGGTTTTGCCCTTCCTGGGAATTGAACCCGGATCTTCTTGCTTGCGAGGCAACAACACAATTAAATTACATTTAGAGAGCGCCTTTCACGTCGCTGAACGGTCAGGTCGGGACCCAAGTAAGGGAAAGGTAGTGGGTAGTGGGGAGGGGCGGAAGACAGTTATGAGGGGATGGAGAGAGTTGAGGGCAGCAGAAGGCACTACACTACGGGGTGAGACATTGCTCTCCACAAAATTGGCTGAAAAAATTGGCTGCCACATTTGCCTAAGAATTCACAATCACTGCACTTCACAATAAAATCAAAGCTTTAAATCATCCGCCTGACTTAAAGGCGCTGGAATAAATGCAAGGATTATTACTATTTGGTTGTTTATAGTCCCACCTCACAACTATAACAGTGTCAATACAATGCTGCATGTGAACAGACTGAACCATAGGATCAGAGAAATATATAGCACAGAGAGCATTCAGCGTCTTTTCTTACTTTTAGGAGTCCTGTAGCTCAATGGTCAGAGTACTCATGAGACCTGTGTTCAAATCCAGGCAGATCAGGGTGGAGTAAGCAAGTTTCCTTACTCCACATACCTAATAATAATCCCTCAAAAAAACCCTATAATAAACTGGTCACTTCAATCCACGACTGTTTATGTGGGACGCTGCTGTGCGCAATTGCCTCTCGCGTTTCGTCCACAAAAAATAGTATATTCTGTGAAGCGCTCTGAGATGTCCAGAAGATGTGAAAAGCGCTATATCAAATGCAAGGATTATTATTATTATGGTATATTGTCTTTTCAAATATCTATCTATTGCTGTGTTAGCTTGGCTCAGTTGGTTGCACTCTCATTTCTATGTTTTAAGCCCCACTTTAGGCCTCATATAGTCTAGGCTGACATGCCAATGTAGTCCTGGGGGAGCACTGCATTCTTGGGGTGCCATCCTTTGGATGCTTCCTTCGCCTCACAAGTGAGTGGAACCGGGTTCGATTCCTGGTTAAGTTTCTTTCAGCTCCTGGGGACGTCTACCCAACATGAACAACAACAACAACAACTTAAACTTATAAAGCGCCTTTCACGTCGGGAGGACGTCCCAAGGCGCTGCACAGGTGGCATGTGACCTGAGCTGGGAGGGGAGTGTTCGGGAAGGGGTGAAACACGTAGGGGACGTCGAAAAATTCGGGGGGGAACAAAAGGCACGGTCGAAGAGAAAAGTCTTCAAACCGGCCTTGAAAGAGGAAAGGGAAGAAACAAGACGGAGGGATTGGGGGATGGAATTCCACAGGGTGGGAGCGGAGAAACTTAAGGCCCGGCCTCCGATGGTGGGGCGGTTCGGGCGGGGGGCTTGGAGCAGGCCAAGACCTGCTGAACGGTGGGCTTATAGGGGGAAAGTAAGTCGGTTAAGTAGGGCGGGGCAAGGCCGTGTAAGGCCTTGAAGGTGAGGACGAGGATCTTGAACTCAATCCTCTGGAGAATGGGGAGCCAGTGGAGACGGGCGAGGGTGGGCGTTATGTGGTCGCGGGGCGGGTGTGGGATAGTACACGGGCTGCAGAGTTTTGGATGACCTGCAGCCTGTGAATGGAGGAACTGGGGAGGCCGACGAGGAGAGAATTTCCGTAGTCCTGCCGTGAGGTGATGTACGTGTGCACGAGTGTTTCGGCAGCGTGGGGGGTGATGTAGTTCCGGAGCCTGGCAATGTTGCGCAGGTGGAAATAAGCAGTGCCGGTCAAGGCACGGATGTGGGGGAGGAAGGAGAGTTTATGGTTGAACGTGATGCCGAGGTTCCTGACTGGCTTTGTGAGGTGGAGAGTGCAGCCTTGGATGTTGAGGCTGGCAGCGCCCGATGTGCAGAGGCGCTGGCTTGAGCCGATCAGGAGGGCCTCGGTCTTGCTCACGTTCAATTGGAGGAAGTTGTCCCTCATCCAGGACTCAATGTCGGACAGACATGCTATCAGAACATCGATGGTCTGGGGGTTGAGGGATGAGGCAGAAAGGTACAGCTGGGTGTCGTCCGCATACATGTGGAAATTTACCCCATGTTTGCAGATGACATCGCCCAGAGGGAGCGTGTAAAGGGTGAAAAGGAGGGGGCCGAGGACAGAGCCCTGAGGGACGCCGTGAGAAACTGTGCGGGGTTTTGAGGAGAAACCGTTGGAAGATACAAAATGTAGGCTGTGGGCCAGGTAGGAATGGAACCAGTCAAGGACTGTGCCTTGAAGGTTGAGGTGGGAGGAAAGACTTTGGAGGAGGATGGTGTGATCGACTGTGTCGAACGCAGCAGACAGGTCAAGGAGGACGAGGAGGCAGAGGGAGCCCTGGTTGCAGGCGGTTAGGATGTCGTTTGTAACCTTGACCAGGGCAGTTTCCGTGCTGTGAGCAGGGCGGAAACCTGATTGGAGGGGTTCAAGGAGTGAGTGAATTGAGAGGAAAGAGCGGAGCTGGGAGGCAACCACTCTTTCAAGGACCTTAATGAAAGGCACTATACAAATGTAATTCTTTTGTTGTTTTCTGTTTACCTAGGAGTAAGTGAGAACCCACTTGTTGGTCGATTGGTGCATCGCTTTTTGGGGGTACTAATCCCTCCCCTCAAAAAAAGGGATCACTCAATCCACGACTGTGGGAAACTGTTGTGTGCAATTGGCTGCCGCGTTTCTATCACAAAATTCTGTCCATCCACTGTACAATATATTTTGGGAAGTTCCAATGATGTGATAAGATGCTATATCAATTGCAAAGATTATTATATTTATTATTGTTAAAATTACGTGATTTGGAATGCATTGGGTAACATGGATTCTGCCTCAATAACGGTCTCAGATTAGAAAATTCCACATCCTAATGACCCCCTGTGTCAACTAAAACAAATGGTCTCCTTCGGTTTCTTTGAGACCTGAACAATGCATACGTGGGTTGGCCCAACACAATAGACATCCAACACAAGTTGGCACCTCATTAGCCTGAGACATCCAGTTACACAGTCTAACATTACTGAGCACACTTTAGATGGGGAATTTAAATTCAGATTAGGATCCAGGCAGGGAGCGGTGCCCCAAGGTCTATCAGTACTGGATTGTCTGCCTACATAACCCGGGCCAGGGTAAGTACAGGGTGTTTAACAAGTCACTGATGGCAGAGAGTCGTCCCACTCAGCTCCAGTTAACCCTGCAAGCCAAAGCCCTTAAGGGTAGGGTGGTCCTAGCTGGACAAGCAGCAGGAAAGCTTGCCAGACAGCGATATCAATAACAAGCTATGTGGTTTTAGCTGATCAAACTCCAGCCAGACTCTGGTTTGCCAACCTAAGCCTAATACTTTCTGGAATTAGGTAAGCAAGATGTGTCCCTGCAGGGAGAGAGTGCGCATTCCATTCCAACAATCTATCTCCGGGATTTCCATGCGTAGGTGGGAAGCATGGACTTCTCAGTTTGTTTGGATGCTCTTGATCACAGTGATGGGTTTCTACCGTCAGACACCCGGCTGAGCCAAAAAAAACAGCAAATAAAAATTTATTGTAAGAAATAAACAGGGGTAACGGGATTTTGCAAACACCCTGTACGCAGGTTGTTAGCCTTGCTCAGTCTGTAGCACTCTCACCTCTGAGTCAGAAGATTGTGAGATCAAGATCCACATAGAGATTTCAGATCATACTCAGCACAATGCTGAGCGGGGGTGGGGGTATGGAGGGAGCCACTGCATTGTCAGAGGTGCTTTTCCTTAGGATGAGATATTAAACCAAGATGCCTTTTTAGATGGATCTTAAAGATTTTGCATCACTATCTGAAAGGAGAAAGGAGTTTATCCCAATGTCCTGGCCAATATTTTACAGTGCATCTGTACAGTACTTGGAAATTTTCCTTGTTGCAGTTTGCGGAACAAATTGTATAAATTGGCTCGTACAAAAGCACTGTTAAATGTGCTAACATAGTGTCAAAATGCAAGCAGCGCCTTACAGACAAAGGTAATTGCTTTTTAATAATAATACTGTAATCTGTGAATTCAATATATAGCCCCTTATCACATCATTAAGATGTTTCAAAGCACTTTACAGAATATATTGTGGAGTCCTGTAGCTCAGTAGTTAGAGCACTCGCCTCACAAGTGTGAGACCTGTGTTCGAATCCAGGCAGGTCAGGGCGAAACCTTGGCCAAGTTTCCTTACTCCACATGCCTAATAATAATCCCTCAAACAAAACAGTAATAAATTGGTCATTTCAACCCACGACTGTTTGTGGGACACTGCTGTGCTCAATTGGCTGGCGTATTTAGCCCACAAATATACAGTCAATTCACTTTACATCATATTCTGTGAAGCCTTTTGAGCCTTGAAAAGCACTACAGTATATCAAATGCAAGGATTATTATTATTATTATTATTGTCAGGTGGATTGACTGGATTTTGTGGCTAAATTGTTTCTGCTAATGTACCTGGAATTTATGCATCAAATTAAAAGCAACAAAATGAAACTCCACTTCCTGTGTTGGAGATAATAATGGATACATCATTTATCACATCCTCAAAACATCTGAAAGTGCTTTGCAGTGTTTACTGTAAAGTTCCCAATTTACACACAAGACAATGTCCTACAAACACAAACTCATTGACCAACTGGGGTGGGTGGACATTGATGGCCAGGATGTCAGGAGAAAATCTACCTTGTCTTTTCAAATGGTGCCACAGAATCTCAAATGCCCACCTGACAGGGCACAGACACGTTAAATGTGGTGTATTTTGTGGGCAAAACGTGGCAGCAATAATAATAATAATAATAATCCTTGCATTTGATATTGCGCTTTTTATGACATCTAGGCATCTCAAAACGCTTCACAGAACATACAGTCAAGTGAATTATTATTATTCTCCCGACGTGAAAGGCGCTCTATAAATGTAATTTTGTCGTTGTTGAATTGACTGTGTATATGTGGGCGAAACGCGGGAGCCAATTGCGCAATGTCCCACTCACAGCCATGGTGTGAGTAAATCAATTTTATTTGGGGGGGTTTCGTTGGCGTTCACTGGGCGTTTTGAATCTTTAACATGCACCCGAACAGGCAGATGGGACCTCACTGTAACGTCTCATCTGAAGGAAACCATCTGAAGGATGCAACACACCCCCAGCACTGCAGTGGAGTGTCATTTTGGGGCTATGTGATTGTAAATCCCGATGTGGGGACTTGAGCCCACAGCCTTCTGACTCAAAGGTGAGAGTGCTACCACTACTCCAGGCTGAGACCAGGAAACCCTGTCTAAATGGTTGAATCCTAACTGGAGTATCAAGGTTGCTGTTCAAGCACAGGTTGATTCCAAAACACAAAACACTACAGATGCTGGGAATCTGAAACAAAAACAGAAGTCGCTGGGGGAACTCAGCAGGTCAGGGAGCATCCATGGAGAAAGGAAAAAGAGTCAACGTTTCCTTTTTCCTCTCTCCATGGATGCTGCCTGACCTGCTGAGTTTCCCCAGCAACTTCTGTTTTTGTTACAAGTTGATTCCATTTCATCCCAGTGACTCTTGTACTGAGGGAGGTACTCAGCATATCCCCATCTTCCCTCCCTCCCTCCCTTCCCTCCCTCCCTCCCTCCCTCCCTCCCTCCCTCCCTCCCTCCCTCCCTCCCTCCCTCCCTCCCTCCCTCCCTCCCTCCCTCCAGCCACCTCTTAGCCCCACGCATCAATCAAACACAATTTGCCCGAGACGCTGAGAGTTTTTGTGTCTGTTTAATTTATCATTCGATCTGCTGGGAGGGGACCCGGCTCCTGTGTCAGTGCTGTAATCATTGGCATGAATGGGCACAGATCTGGCTCAGTCCCAATCCTTCCTGGGGCCTCATCTATCCTCACCGCATGGACTGCAGTGCTTTAAAGAGAACAACAACTTGCATTTATACAGTGCCCCTCACACAAGGCAGTGTCTCAGGGCAGCGGTGAAGCCTGACACTGAGCCAGGGGAGAGGGAAGGTGGGTGAGGTGGCTGAGAGAGTTCCAAAGCTTTGGCCATTGCGTCTGAAAGCGCAGCTGCCGATGGTGGAGTGGAGGGTTTGAGGGATAAAGCAGGGGGCCAGAGCTAGCCGAGTAGAGGCAACGGGGAGTTGGAGTGCGGGGATAGCAGGTCAGAAAGATCCTGAGGTGCCAGGGTCCGAAAGGATTTGTAGACGAGAGAGAGGATTTATTTCAAAAGGTCTTCCAATGTTCCTTGCAAGTTGTTCAGTGATCATTCCACATTTTCCCTTTGAGACATCTTGGAATTATAGAGCCTGCGACAGAGTACAGGGATTACTACTAACAACGATAAACTGATATAATAACCTTGGCATTTGATACAGACGCTTCCAGATTTGGAGGATGTCTCGAAATTGCTTTGCAGGATATGCTGTAAAGCGTGGTGACTGTGTAATTTATAATAATAATGCTTGCATTTGATATATAGCGCTTTATCATATCTTTACCTTTATCTATGTCTCAAAGTGCTTCACAGAATATACTGTAAAAAAAGTGAATTGACTGTATATTTTGTGGGCAAAACGCGGCAGCCTTTGAATGAGCGATTCAATTTTAAAAAAAACTTGTAAGGGATTATCGCCCCTGGAATGCAATCCACCAATCGACTAACATAAAAAACCACAATAATAAATTGGTCATTTCAATCCACGACTGTTTGTGGGGGACGCTGCTGTGCGCAATTGGCTGCCGCGTTTCACCCCAAAAATATACAGTCAATTCACTTTACAGTATATTCTGTGTAGCACTTTGAGACGTCTAGAAAATATGAAAAGCGCTGTATCAAATGCATGGATTATTATTATAATTATTATTATCTGGGTTCCTCCTCACTGCCAGGTAAATAGGCATGTGGAGTAAGGAAATTTGCTGAAGGTTTTGTTCTGACTGGAAATTGAACCCGAGTCCTCCTATAAATCTAATGACAGCAGACATGCTCCTTCCTTTGTGAACTGGTTGAACGCTGAACTTCAGTACTGTTTATAAAGTATCTTACTGTCCATTTATGTCAACCATTCAATAGGGTGAACATCTCATAAATCTCTCCCAGCTACCTAAACACTGACATTTAAGGCACTGGATAAAAAGCTTGTGGTCTGAAGATCTGAACGAGGCTGAGAACGTCAATTTAGTTTTGTGTTGTCAGAGGCGCTGTTCTTTGGATGAGACGTTGAAATCCTGTAGCATATTCGCAAACGAAAAGACCTGGGTTCGAGTTCCCAAGCAGAATGAAACCTTAGGCAATTTTCTTCAAACCACATACATGCCTCTGTTTACCTAAGCAGTAAGTAAGAACCTAGTTGTTACTCGATTGGCATATGGCTTTCTGGGGGTAATAATGCCTACACACACAAAAAAATATATATATATATATGGACAATTCATTTTATATACAGATGGCTTTGACCCAGTTTTAAAGCATCTTGGTTCCTTTATCTACTGGAAAAGGGAGTTTCTCTCTCCTGGTGTCCTGGCCAACAAACACTGAATTAAATTGCTAATTCCACCCAGGAATGTTTGTGGGAAATTACTGGGCATAACTGGCTGACCCTGTTATTTCCAACAAATACAAAGTCATTCCACTTTGCATTATATTCTGTGAAGCGCTGTGCGATATCTCAACAATGGGATAATGCACTATATCAAGGATTATAATAATTATTATGGTGCGATGCAGACAGGAAGAATGGAATTTGTTTGCTTTTTTATTTTCCTTAAAAATATACAAATGTGATTAACCTGTCAAATGTTCTGAATGGGCAAATTTTGGCATTTAATGTTACATTCACTTGTTGGATATATTAAATAAGTATTATTATTTAATTAGTAAGTATTATTGTAATGATAATAGTTAATTATTATTAACGCTGTCCAAAATTACAAATCTTATTAAATTTTGGATAACACAACCTGCCTTCAATTCTCTCTAAATAAATTATCCTTTTAAAATATATATCTATCTATATTTGAAATTTTTGCAAAGCAAATCTGTTTGCTGTCCTTTAGGTATTATATATATAAAATATATATATTTTAAAAATAAAGAACGGAAGAGGCAAAAGGAAAAGTGGATTTCAACAACAACAAAATAAAAAACGAAAGAGATTGAAAAAGGATTGAGAAAACATAAGAGAGGTGAATTTAAAAGAGTTAGAACAAAAAGTGGAGAGAAAGGGAGAAGATTTGGGGGGGGGGTTTAAAAGTGACCAGGTTTACATTGACATGTTTTGCAGTGTTTTAAATGGGTTAAACCTCACACTGAACAGTTTTCAAGTGAATGAAACTATACATTTTTCTCATATATAGTTGCTGACATGTAACTTTAAACAAATTCTCCCTCAGCCCTGGAAAGTCAGCAGTTTGGGTATAAATTAACATGTTTTCTTGATTGATTTTCTATTTGCTTATTATATTATATACTGTATTTCTCTCTCCCTCTCTTTCTCACTTTTCCGTTCATTGTTTCTTTCTTTCCTTCTTTTATTTTTTGGCATTCTCTCTCTTTCTCTCCCTTTGGTGTATTTTTTCGCTCCTCTCTTTAATTTATCTATTTTTTTTTAAAAATCACTTTTGTTTTTTGTTAAAAAATTAACTTTTCTCTCTTTGTCACTCTACTTTTCTCTCTCTCTCTCTTTCTCTCCCCACATGCCCCTCTCTCTTTCTAATTCTATTCATTGCTTTCCCCAATCGTTCACACCTCCTCACTGTTTTCACTGTTAAACTGTTTATTTTAAAACCTAAATTGACCGTAGGAAAGCAACACAAAAATGCGCAAATGAAATGCACTTTATATTATAAACCTACAACCTTTATATTATCACCTGTCCCTTGTAAAATGCACAATAGACAACTGGGTCACCCATTTCTAACGCTGCAAATAGATATGGATAAAACAGCAACACTCAGTCTACCAGATTTAACGAATCGCCTTCAAAATCGACGCATTTGGGGAGTAAAAGTCTTCTTTTGCTGTCAATAACACATACCATTCATAACTCTTAACTCACTCACGCTGATAATTTAAAGCAACACACAGGTTCTTGGCAAAGTCGTGAAGATTTTGTGTTGACATTTATTTTTAGGGTTTCCAACAAACTAAAAAAAATATATATATATCATTGTAAGGACAAAGATATATGCAGTTTTCAGGGTATGGGGGGAGAGAGTGAGAGAGGGCCTGGTGAGGTTTTCTTATTCAAGAGTTGGATAAATCCTTTAAAGAGATCTTGGTTTCCAAGCTTATTGTCTTGTCGGTTATTTTAAAAGCCGCAAGAGGTTGTCCAAGTTAGTGTTATTATTAATAAGAAGAGGAACGATAAGTGACCATGTATTTTGTGGGTGAAATGAGGCAGCCAATCAGTGGTGGATTGAGTGAGAACATTATTTGTTAGCAAAACCAGTCAATATTTGGGATGTTTTGCAACTTAAAAGCGCTTGTCCCTTACAAAACTGCTCGGCAGCAAACAGGTAACTAGGGTCTGGATAAAACAGCAACAGTGAACAACAACAACAACAACAACAACAAAACAACATTGTATATGGAGAGCGCCTTTCATGTCAGGAAAGCGTCCCAAGGCGCTGGACAGACACCGACGAGGCCACAAGGCGCGTATTAAACACCGTGAGACGCTGTCCGGCGTGGAGGGTGCGACGTAACTCAAAGTTGTTGTTGTTGTATCGACTGTTCCTGACAAGTGTTTGGAAAGAAACACCAGCAAACCGTCTTCCCTCCTCGGCGTTTTAACGAACGAGGCCAGCGAGGAGAAGGGCGGCGCAAAATCCAACCTTTCTACTGTTTTTTTCTCTCTCTCCCTCTCTCGCTTTCTTCTCAAAACCACAGGAGCTTTGACGGTGAGGGTCGAAACAGGCGAGTGATTATTTGTTTGTGTATTAAAAGGTATTATTCAAACCATTCCCCCTTTTTTCTCGAAATGTGACTTTGAGATTCCATCGCAGTTGTTTCTTTCATAAAATGTTTGAAGTGTCTAACCCTCTCTCTTTCTGTCAAATGTTAACTTTGATTGAATTGCCCTCTGCGTGTGGGTGTGTGTGTTTCTGTTTAAAAGAGACTGACATTTAGCTCCGGTGTGTGTGTGTGTGTGCATTTGTGCAAGATTTGATTCCTGCGAGAGGCAATCTCTCTCACCCTCTCAATTCAGATAAACTTTCACACTGGCAACACACACAGAGAGAGAGCGAGAGAGAGAAATGTTAGTGAAATCCCAACACGCTGTTGTCTATCTCTGTCAAGTTAATCCCTCCTAAGCGACACTGATGGGAAGGGAGGGCATGAGTAGGAGGAGAGTGAGACAGTGGGAGGGATAGAGAGGGAGAGGGAGACAGAGAGAGAAAGGGGGAGGAGATAAGACATATATAAATACAGGATCACAAGCATTCTCCCCCCACCTGTTGCTGGAAAACACCTGAAGAAGCTTATTCTCTGTCTCTCGTAGATGTCCACACAATAGTTCTCTCTTACATTCACACTTCACACCGAAACACACACACGCATAAGATCTGTGTGTGTGTGTATTTCTGTCTCTCACACACACAGAAATTCTGTGTGTGTCTCTCACACCTCACACACACACACACAGAAGTTCTCTCTGTCTCTCTCTCACACACACACACAAAAGTTCTCTCTGTCTCTCTCTCACACACACACACACACACAGAAGTTCTCTCTGTCTCTCTCTCACACACACACACAGAAGTTCCCCCTGGGTGGGGCTGATGGATTATGAAACCTGTTGGCTTGCATGAGTTGGAGCCAATTTATCTACGTCCTAGGACAGCCCAGGAGATGCACTGCGAGAACCTGAGCGCTTACCAACACCAACAGCACCAGAGACCATCCACTTACCCCATCGGTGACTACTCCAACCCCTACCTGTGGCTAAACCCCCCGGGGACAGTCAGTGCCTCTCCCCCACCTTATCTGCACCCTAGCGGAGCGGCCTCTCCATCCTTTGGGCCCTCCGCCTCCTACGGTTCCCAGAAGCAGCTTGTGCCTGGCTCTGGTGGTTTCTCCAACACCGAGTTGAGCTGGTTTTCCATCAGCAGCCAAGAGGAGCTTCTAAAGCTGATCAGACCGCCTTTCTCCTACTCCGCTCTCATCGCCATGGCCATTGAGAGCGCCCCAGACAAGAGGTTGACCCTCAGTAACATCTACGAGTACGTGTCCGACAACTTTCCCTTCTATAAGAAGAGCAAGGCTGGCTGGCAGAACTCCATCCGACACAACCTCTCCCTCAACGACTGCTTCAAGAAGGTGCCCAGAGATGAGAATGACCCGGGTAAGAAGGGCGAGCGCTCCCAGGCGCTATCGTAATGATCACAAACAGTAGTAATAATCCCTGCATTTGGTAGGGTGCCTTAGAAGGCCATCGCAAAGCGCTCCGTGAAATAATAATAATTCATTCACTTGACTTGAGATGTGCTCCCGACGCGAAAGGCGCTCTATAAATGTCATTTTGTTGTTGTTGATTTAGTGCCTTATCCTGTCATTGAGACATCTCAAAGTGCTTCACACAATAATATCCTGTGTTGTACAGTGAATTGACGATGTTTGGTGGGCAAAACGTGGCAATCAGTCAGCACGACAGGGCCCTACAAATTCAGTGACTTTTCTTTTACCCGTGGAAAGCCATCCACTAATTGACTGACAACTGGGTTCCTACTTATTGCTTGGGATTTCACAGTAACAATAATAAGACTTGCGTTTGGTGCAGTACTGTAACAACTTGGAAGGACATTTTGAGCTGCTTCTCAGGATTTACCGTGAAATAGCGTAGGTTGCAGGCAAGTGCGGCAGCACAATTTTCACACTCGTTCCCTTTCCCTTATTCTCTCTCTGCTTGCCTCTAAAACACTCCAAAACCTGCTTTGCTCATTAAATTCCTCCCTTTGTCCACAAAACATAGTCAATCCTCTTTCCAGTGCACCCTGTGAAGTGCTTTCAGACATCTCAATGACGTGATAAGGCAGGCGCTCTGTCAAACGCATTATTATTATTATTATTATTATTCAGGATGTGTCCCTTCAGGGAGAGAGTATGTGGAGACAACAATCTGTCTCTGGGATTTCCACGTGTAGTGGGAGGCATGGAATTCTCAGTTTTGTTTGGATACTCTGAAGGTTGTGGTTGGGTTTCCATATGTGTCAGACACCTGGTAGACCAAAAAATAATTATTATAGATGCCATCACCTAATAGTCATCTATACCCCCAAATGCAACCGCAACAACCTCTAAATCTACCCCCTTAATAATAATAGTAATCCTTGCATTTGATATAGTGCTTTTCACGTGTTGTAGACATCTCATAGCGCTTCACAGTACAGCCAATTGCGCACATCAGTGTCCCACAAACAGTCGTGGATTGAAATGACCAATTTACTATAGCTTTTTTGGAGGGATTATTATTAGGTGTGTGGAATAAGGAAACTTGCCAAAGGTTTCAATCGAACCCAGGTCTCTCGCTCGTAAGGCGAGTGCTCTAAACACTGAGCTACAGAGCTCCATTTAAAATGGCAGATTTAGATCACAATTGCCATCCTGTTAATTTAAATGCGATAATTATTGCTTCGAATCTGCAATTGAGAATTTGCATTTTCCACCTTAGCAAATCTGTCTGTCTTTCTCTTTGACACGCACTCACACACAAACAGCTGAATTATTCAAACAATTGCTATGAAATGGACAATTATGACAAGACACGTATTGAGGGATCCCCTTCCTTTAAATGTCAGCTTCTCTGTGTCTGTTACATTTTCGAATGGGGGGTTATTTGGCATTTACCAAGAAGACAAAATAGTAGAACTCGAATAAATCTGATCGGTATAAATTGTACAGTTGTCCAAATTGTACATCTACCCAACTCTGTGGAGTTTTGTGGCTTAGCATTGTCAGCGCTTTCATAACATAAGTGCGAGAGAGAACTTGAGTTTGATTCCCGGGGCAGGGAGAAACGTTGGCCATGTTTCCTTACTCCATATGCCACTATTTACTTAGCAACAACAACAAAATTACACTTGTATAGCGCCTTTCACGTCAGGAGAAACCTTGTTGTTTGGAGATTGGTGGATTGCTTATCCTGGGGGTAATAATCCCTCCAAAAAAAATTTGTGTCCACCAATCCATGACTGTTTGTGGGACACTACTGTGGTCAATTGGCTGTCATTTCCCCACAAAATATAATCGATTCACTTTACAGTATATTGTGCTTTGAGACGTCTTGAAAATATGGTAACACGCTGAATCAAATGCGAGGATTATCGAGTGATCCGTTGAAGATTTTATATTGTACGTAAATGTGACATAAATGTGGAGTCCTGTAGCTCGGTGATTAGAGCACTCGCCTCACAAGTGAGAGACCTGTGTTTGCTGCCCGGCAGAGAAAACCTTGGGCATGTTTCCTTACTCCATCCACATGCCTGATAATAATCCCACAAGAAAAAACGATGATAAAATTGGTCACTTCAATTCACAACTCTGTGAGACACTTCTGTGCACAAATGGCTATTGCGTTTTGCCCACTAATGTAAAATGAATTTACTTTACGGTATATTCTGTGAAGTCCTTTGTGAAAAACGCGATATCAAATGCAAGGATTATTATAACTCATAATCTACATAAATCATATTAATGGAATGGACCCAACTGATAAAACGTATGTGAGGTTTACTGTATTACAAATCTCTCTTTTGTGTCTGCTTCTTTTTTAAAAAGATTATATTGAAATATACTGTATTTAAAATAGTTTCTCTCCATACATGATGAGGTCAAGAGATCGAGCCCAGTTTGATTGAAAGTCTCTTTGGCTCAGACAATATAACATCTGCTGTTCGTTTTGCTTCACGAATTATGTCATAAATTTTTATTTGTTGGGGGTGAGGTGCTTAATTTGAAAAAAAAATTGATTCAGTGTAGTGAGGGGTGTGTGAACGAGTGGGGGGGGTGGGTGGGTGGGTGGGTGGCGAGTAGAATCCTATAACATTTTGGTTAGAGCACGTGCCTCGCAAGATTGAGGACTCGAGTTCGATTCCCGGGCAGAGTGAAACTGTAGGCAACTCTAGTTTCCTTACACACACCTCTGTCGCACTCGCTCCGGATGTGAAAGGTATTTTACAAATGTAATGTCATTTGTAGTTTACCTAGCAGTAAGTAGGAGCCCATTGTTAGTGGACTTGAAGCGCTCTGAGACGCCCTGTCTGGCATGGAGGGCGCTAGATATAACTCGAAGTTGTTGTTGTTGCGGTTGGATCACATTCTGGCTGCAATCATAATCATTTCTTTTTTTAAAAGAAAAATTGGTCACTCAATTCATAACTGTTTGTGGGACGCTGCTTGCACTGTGTTTCGTCCCCAAAACATACAGAAATACGCAGAACAACAACAACAACAACAAATTACATTTATAGAGCGCCTTTCACGTCGGGAGGATGTCCCAGGGCGCTGCACAGGAGGCATGTGACCCGAGCTGAGAGGGGAGTGTTTGGGAAGGGGTGAGACACGAAGGGGAGGTAAAAGAGTTCGGGGTGGAACAAAAGGCACGGTCGAAGGGGAAAGTCTTCAAACCGGCCTTGAAAGAGGAAAGGGAAGAAACGAAACGGAGGGATTGAGGGATGGCATTCCATAGGGTGGGAGCGGAGAGGCCCGGCCTGTGAATGGAGGAACTGGGGAGGCCGACGAGGAGAGAGTTTCCGTTGTCCAGCCGTGAGGTGATGTATGCGTGCACGAGTGTTTCGGCAGCGCGGGGGGTGAGATAGTTGCGGAGCCTGGCAATGTTGCGCAGGTGGAAATAAGCGGTGCCGGTCAAGGCGCGTATGTGGGGGAGGAAGGAAAGTTTTTGATCGAACATGATGCCGAGGTTCCTGACTGGCTTTGTGAGGTGGAGAGTGCAGCCTTGGATGTTGAGGCTGGCAGCACCCGATGTGCGGAGGCGCTGTCTTGAGCCAATCAGGAGGGCCTCGGTCTTACTCATGTTTAATTGCAAATAGTTGTCCCTCGTCCAGGACTCGATGTCTGACAGACATGCTGTCAGAACATCGATGGTCAGAACATTCGCTTTACGTAAAGTACTTCGAGATGTTTAAACTTTGTGATAAGGGGCTATATACTACATGCAAAGATGATGATTATTATTATTATTATTATTATTATTATTACTTGGGTGCGGCTGTAATAGTAGTTTTACAGGGTGAATGCTAATGTGGCGGGGAGAATTCACATTTATATATTATCTAGGGAACGGCGATATATCGGTATATCGGTAAAACCCGATATGATTTTCATATCGGTATGCCGATATAGACATTTAAAAAATACCGATATATCGAAAAACGGTATATCGAGGTAAAAAATCGGGATGCGAGCACAATCAACTACAAGACCCAGAATGCTCATCTCTATACACAATGCACAGACCGAGGTGCAAAGCCGCCATCTTGTATTCATAGTCCTCGAATACATAATACAGGTATGCAAGGGGTGGGGGGAGAGAGACGGCTGTGGGTGGGGGGGGGTGAGGTGGAGAGAGACTGCTGGGGTTGGGGGGTGAGGGGGAGAGAGACGGCTGGGGGGGTTGAGGGGGAGAGAGACGGCTGGGGAGGGGAGAGAGACGGCTGGGGAGGGGGAGAGGGGGAGAGAGACGGCTGTGGGGGAGAGGGGGAGAGAGACGGCTGGGGGGGAGAGGGGGAGAGAGATGGCTGGGGGAGAGAGACGGCTGGGGGGGGGAGAGGGGGAGAGAGACGGCTGGGGGGGGGAGGAGAGGGGGAGAGAGACGGCTGGGGGGGGGAGGAGAGGGGGAGAGAGACGGCTGGGGGGAGGGGGAGAGAGACGGCGGGGGGGGGGGGGAGGAGAGGGGGAGAGAGACGGCTGGGGGGAGGGCGAGAGAGATGGCTGGGGGGGGAGGGAGAGAGATGGCGGGCGGGGGGGGGAGGAGAGGGGGAGAGAGACGGCTGGGGGGAGGGGGAGTGAGACGGCTGGGGGGGGAGGGAGAGAGAGACGGCGGGGGGGTGGGAGGGAGAAATAGACGGCTGGGGGGGTGGTGGGAGAGAGAGACGATGGGGGTGGGGGGTGCGAGAGAGGGACGGCGGGGGGGGGGGGGTGGGGAGAGACGGGGTGGATGTGATAATATACAGATAGATAGAGATGGGGGGGATGTGAGAGAGGAGAGAGGGAGAGAGACATAGAGAGACACAGACAGAAAAACACAGAGATGGAGAGAGTGAGAGACACAGAGAGAGAAAGATATTTACCTCCTGAGAAGATAGGCTCCGAATGTGCACGCACCCCGAATGCGCAGTACGAAAAAACGGAAAATATCGGTATTTCAGTATATCTCGATATGAGCCAACCGATATATCCATATCCGGAAAATTCCCATATCGCCGTTCCCTAATATTATCTAAATGACATTTTCATATTTTTGCTTGTGACTCGTTTGCACAGGGAAAGGCAATTATTGGACTCTGGACCCGAACAGCGGAAAAATGTTCGACAACGGAAATTTCCGCAGGAAGAGAAAAAAGCGTCGGAGCGAGTCCTGCCCGGGGACTTGTCCCGCGAAGCCCGGGGACGGTGGCCCGGGGGGCGGTCTGAAGGCAGAGGAGAGACCCACGAGCGGGCTGGACATGGGGGTGGGGGAGCTGGAGCGGTCGGCGAGCTCTCCGGACCCCGAGGGCAAACCCGGTGCGTGCCTCAGTGGCTTTTTCAGCAGCGTTGCAGCCGTCAGCGGCGCTCCAGCCAACAGGCAGGTTTCCATGGGATTCACTGGGAACTTGACTCAGAGGAATGTAACGGGATTGCCCGCTTCCTGCTGTGCGAGCGGAGCCAGCCTGTCTTTGTACGAGTCCTTGGACACAGTGGACATGAACCAACTGAACTACCCGGCTTTCTACAACTCCCTCCCCACCGGTCAAGCCAACTATCACTTCTACAACAACTTCAGTGTGAATAGTTTGATCTTCCCCAGGGAAGGTACCGAGGTCTGAGGATTGCAAGGGACGAACACCAACTCAGCAAACATCCCCGCTCCCTCCCTCTCCCACCTCCTCACA
>CM068742.1:7980556-8122355 GCA_035084275.1 Hydrolagus colliei | reverse complement strand
TAGCCAGACTGAGACACGCCAGACACTGAGCCAGACTGAGACACGCCAGACACTGAGACACGCCAGCCACTGAGATACGCCAGCCACTGAGACACGCCAGCCACTGAGACAGACTGAGACACGCCAGCCACTGAGCCAGACTGAGACACGCCAGCCACTGAGACACGCCAGCCACTGAGCCAGACTGAGACACGCCAGCCACTGAGACACGCCAGCCACTGAGACACGCCAGCCACTGAGACATGCCAGCCACTGCGCTTGTGCTGTTCTCACTGAAAGCCGGTCGTCGTACGTGCGACTTGGGCATGCGTGACTCACACCAGTGAACACTGAAGTCACTGACACTTTATTTGTTCACCGGGCCACAAGATGGAAACCCATCGCCCATGATTAACAGTCTGCAAACCCCAACAGAGAATTCCGGATCTCCCTCCTACACACGGGAATTCCCAGAGATAGATTGCTCGGATGGAATGCTCACTCTCTCCCCGGTGGGACCCATGCCACTACCTAATTCTGAAAACAAAATTACTTGTATATATGGCACCTTTCATGTCAGGAAGACATCCCAAGGCACTGGACAGACATTATTCAACGAACAACAACTTTGATTAAATAGCGACCTTCACACCAGACGGCGTCTCAGAGCACTTCACAATAGCGGATCCCGTGGGACCGAGCCAGGGGCGGGGGTAGAAAGGTGACCAAGGCACGGGCGAAGAGAAAGGTCTTCAGCTGGGACCTGAAACTGGGAAGAGAGGGGGGGGCGAGGAGAAGGGAGTGAGGAAGGGAGTTCCAGAGCCTCGGGGCGTAGTGGCTGAAGGCATGGCCGCCGAGGGTGGAGCGGAGGATTCGGGGGGACATGGAGGAGGCGAGACCCGGTGGAGCAAAGGCAGCGGGAGCTGGTTGAGGAGAGAGGTCAGAGAGATAGGCGGGTGCAATTTGAAAACAAGAGTGAGGATCTTGAAGTCGATCTTCAAGTACTTTCTATTCCAGAAAGTGCTAAGTGTATGTTGCCAAGAACTGTGCGTTGGTATAATTTTTTTAAACAAACATATTTATTTGGGTAAAATTATATAATTTGTTTTCAAAACTTATACCCGTAACATATTACCTGAAAGAAACCAACATTTCTCACCGTGACAAATTCACAACGGCCCTGTCTGGCTACCCACGCGAAAAACCGCCCCCCCTCAAAAACATCATCCACCGTCTTTGTGGGAAAACAAACCAAACCCTGTACTTCTCATTTCAAAACATAAGATGCCTGTACCCCACATTCCCCTTATATGACCAGGGCCTCCTCGCTTCTCTGCACTGCTGCCTTTATTTACAGGGAGCAGTTACAAACAGGCTGGTCCCAGCTCCACCATCCTTCTCTTATCGGATGGCAGGCCAAAACAAAAATCCCACTCCGACGCTCCCCCCTTTATGGGGAGAGGCTTCTCCCTTCTGCAGGACAAGATACAAAACATTCATTTTGGGGATGCTCTTAGAATCATAGAATCATAGAATCATAGAATTTTACGGCACAAAAGGAGGCCATTCGGCCCATCTAGTCTGTGCCGGCTCTTTGAAAAGAGCGATTCAATCCCATTGCTCTGCCCGCTCCCCATAGCCTAATAGACCCGTTCTCCCTAAATAAAGATCTAATTCCCTTTTAAAAGTTGTTATCGAATCAGCCTCCATCACCTTTTCAGGCAATGCATTCCAGATTCGAACAACTCGCTGAGTGAAAAAATTTCTCCTCAGCTCCCCTCTACTTCGCCTTGAAACTATTTTAAATCTGTGACCACGAGTCACAGATTCACCCACGAGTGGATGGTTACAGGTCGAGCCTCCCCTTACAAACACTATGTACAGGTACGCTGACGCTTTAGGCAGTGCCATTCCCCACACGTATCTCAAAGGAGTTACTCTGGACTAAATCGGCCCCACTTGTCCTTGGCCTCGTCCGAGCCTATTTCCAGGGCGTCCCTGATGACATATTCCTGGACTCCTGCCATCACCATTCCGTAGCAGGGTGACAGTGACCTATTTCCACACCTGGAGATCTCTCGGTTCCGGCAGACCAAAGGCCTTGCTTGACCGAGTTAATGACCCTCCAGGCGCATTGTAGGTCGGTCACCTCGTGCGTCCCCGGGAAGAGGCCGTGTATCACAGGGTGAGCTGACAGAGGGACCCCGGGATGAAGCGTGAGAGAAGCCACTCTGTCTTGTTCCACACCTGTTTGGTGAAGCACAATGCAGGAACAGATGTTCTTTATTCTCCTTCCCCCTGCAGCTCTCCCGAGGGCAGCGTTCACCAAGCATCTCTTACTCAGAGAGACTGCGAGAGGGAATGAGAGAGACTCAGAAAACAGAAAGGCCCAGAGTTCTAAGACTCACTTGACTGCCATCCAGGCCACATCCTGGTGAGTGTGCGTTGGAACTGCTGCAGTTTAACCTGTTTGTTTGTCATTCCACAGCACAGTTTAGATTCTATTGTTCCTTTATTTGATCCGTTCTCTTACAACACTCGGCTCATTTTCTTTCCCAGAATACTTTCATGCTTTCCTGCTTGCTTTTCATTGGTCAATGTCCAATTGGCAATTTAGCGTTAAAGCAATGTGCAACATTAACAAACCAAACGGCTCACCATTGAGAGCACTGTCTGGTACACTTTCCAGTTTCTTGTCCAGCTAGGACCACCCTACTCTTTAGGGCCTTGGCTTGCAGGGTTAACAGGAGTTAATGAGCCAATAAGTCATGCTGGCTGTCCAGTCAGCAGCTGTGTCCTGAAATACCGTGGACCCTCCTGGCTCAGGAACCAGACTGAAATACTGCAGACCCTCAGGATCACAGAGGGTACACCACAGAGGCTCAATTCCAAATTCCATTGCCAAACTGTCGCCTTGAAGTCAGTTCAACTCCAACAGGTTCTTTAGCCACTATGCCACAAGGCTCTGGAACTCCCTTCCTCACTCCCTTCACCTTGCGCCCCTCTCTTTCTACCTTCAGGTCTCGGCTAAAGACTTTTCTTTCCCACTGCGCTTTTGGTCACCTTTTCCCCCTCCCCCTGGCTCAGCCCCGGGGTATGTTATTGGGAAGCGCTCTGAGACGCTGCTCGGCGTGGAGGGCTCTATATAAATCCAAGTAGTAGTAGTAGTAGTTGTTGTTCTGCTTACCTCCCATTCAAGGAAGATTGTCACTGGTTGGTCACTTGATATCTGACAAGTGTAGGTTTGAGCCCTTATTAGGTTCATGGCAGGTACAAGCAACATCCAGTGAGCTCCCTGGTGGGAAGAAGTTTTAAGAAGAGATTTACTCTATTTTCTTAGCCTTTGTCAATCCACAACACAGGGCAGGAAGGCAGGGAAACCTTAAAATGAACTCTCAGGGTCAGCAGGTCAGAGATGTGGAGGTGGGATGGGGGGGAAAGGCCATTGAGTGGCCTTGAAAGCAGGATGTGTCCCTCCAGAGAGAGAGAGTGCACATTCCATTCCAACAATCTATTTCTGGGATTTCCATGTGTAGGTGAGATGCTTGGAATTCTCAGTTTGGTTTGGATACTCTCAAGCTTGGTGACGCGTATCTACATGTGTCAGACACCCACCTGTCCAAGGTTAAATCCCAAACCAAGGTTTAATTTCTCCCTGTCTGAGTAAACTCCCAGGGACCAATGCCATCAACCCGGGATCTCTGAGCTATTGTCACCTCCTTGTTCTGCCTCTGGCTCTGACTCCAGCTCTGCGAAGAGGAGTTTTGACAGCCGAGGAATCCGAGCGTGCGAGATATGAGTTTTAATTACGATGCGCTCCCAAAACAATAAGCAGAACGAAAAACATTGCAGATGGAGTGTGACCAGGGCCCGGCTGAGCTGACAATGAAGACAGACACAGATGGTGCCTCAGTTTAATGTTTCATCCAAAGTATGGCACCTCTGATAATCTAGTACTCCCTTAGCATCACTCAGCCAGATTCCACTCACGCAAGTACTGTGTAGGCTTCAATGTGTATCCCAACAGAGACTGAACATTCACAAATATTAATACTCATTAAAAATAATATTTTGATAATAATCCTACAATAATAATCATAATTCTTAAACACTCATTATTTCAATAATAATTGTTAAACTGTTATAATTCTTAAATAATCCCAGTGTTTTGGCCAACAAATCCCTCAAATAAAATTGGTCGCTCATCCCATGGCTGATTGTAGGACAATGCTGCGTGTAAACTGGCTGCCGCGATTCGTCCACAATATACAGTAAAACCTTGCTTATCCAGTACCCAATGAACCGGGATCTCCCAACATAATTCACTATTCCAATAACCGCGTCTCATATCGGAGAAATCCGGCAAACACTCGAGGTGGCGCGTTTAGTGAGTCAGTTGTCTCTAGAGAGTACAGTCCCAGTAGTTGTGAACGCAGCCGGTAGTGGTTTAAACTGCACTGCCGTTTTTTCCTCTCGTCGCGTCCGCCACTGTAATCGATAGACACCTGTACCCCAGCATCATGGCTTCAAACCAGTCTTCTACCAACAAAGGTGAAAAGCGCAAGAGAGTTGTATTAACAATGAACCAGAAGCTAGACATCTAGCAAAAGGCTGGATACAGGAGAAATCAGGTTGATGCTCGAGTACAATGTGGGTTCCTCCACCATCTACGACATTAAGGCCCAGAGAAGGAGGAATGATTGGAATTTTACGCTAATTCGCAGACGAGCAAGTGGGTTGATAAGTGGTGTACATTACACAAGCTGAAGCCGGATCAATTAGAGAGTGTGTTATATTATACGAGTGGTTTACTCTGAAACGTTCGGAGGGTGTTTGGATCTCCAGACCCCTGCTGGTTGAAAAGGTCAGGGAATATCATGAGAGAATGGGAATTACGGAGCCATGTGCAATTTCGAATGGATAGTTTTCGCGCTTTAAACTCCGACATGGGATTAAGACGGCTAGATCTACCGTAAATCTCCGCGTATAAGGCACACCCGCGTATAAGGCGCACCCCCCGTTTTTGACCTTTTCTTGGTGAAAAAAAACGGACGCATTTTCAATGATATTGCCGGCAGAAGGGAGGAGAGACAGGAGAGACAGGTAGGTAGGGAGAGAGAGAGGCAGGCAACCAGGGAGGGAGAGAGGGAGGCAGGGAGAGAGAGAGGGAGAGAGGCAGGCAGGGAGAGAGAGAGGGAGAGCGGCAGGTCGGCAGCCCGGGAGAGAGAGAGAGGGAAAGAGGCAGGTCGGCAGCCCGGGAGGGAGAGAGGCAGGCCGGCAGCCCGGGAGAGAGAGAGGGAGAGAGGCAGGCAGGCACGCAGGCAGGGAGGGAGGGAGGGAGAGAGAGCGGCAGGGAGTGAGGCAGGCAGACTGGGTTCGGCAGAAGGTAAGCACAGCACTGGAATTCGCTGCTGCTGCCGCTGCCCGGGCGGCCGAGGCCGAAGCCCCGTCACCCGCTCCTCCCAACCCCCGCCGGACACTGACCAAACCCCGGCTGACAGCGCAGGCCGCCCCTCCTGTTTACTGTATCTCCGAGGCTCAAAATTGCTTGTACCTGCGTAAAAGGGGGCACCCCCCACTTTCGAGATCTTCCGACCTGAAAAAAAGTGTGCCTTATACGCGGAGATATACGGTATCTGGGGAGAGAAAATCTGCAGACACTGAGGCAGCAAATAAGCATTGTGACTTCTTCAAGAAACTAGTCGTTAAGTATGATTTGTCTCTGGAGCAAATTTATAACGTCAACGAGACGCGGCTATGCTGGCGTTATTTACCTACTTCAACGCTTATTGGTTGTTGAAATGCTTGAACTGGTTGTTGAAATGCTTCTACAGAACAAAATTTTCCTTCGGAAGCTCATTAATGATGAGAACACAATCCAGGAGTTTCAAAAGGAGTTACAACATCAAGGATGCTATTTTTAATGTAGCTAAAGCGTGGAAAATCGGTACAAAGTGGAACTCTAATGAAGAGGTTGGAGGGAAATGTGGCCATATGTTTGCTGAAGACTCCTCTGATGACAAAAATGTTGAAGGTTTTGGTGTCCGACAGAAGAAATCGACCATTAAGGAAAGGTCAAGCACATTGAAGAGTGCAGAGATGCCAAATCCCATCAAGGATTTGACTGAAGAAGAAATTGAATAATGGTGCGATATCAACAAAGGTGTTAAGGTGACACGTATTGTAACTTGATGAGGAGAGTATAGAGTCTGTTGTTAATCCTTTCAAAAGGATAAACAAACTGCAGAAGACTCGGAAGATGTTGAGGGCAAAGTAGGAAAAAAATGAAATGGAAATTTTTGCTGCCGCGTTCACCACACTGCTGAAATTAACAGAACAGTCGTGTTATTCTGCCTAGGAAGAGATATAGCTGCACAACATTCACAATACTTTTGTGCATAAAGGGCAGAAGTCGGACTTAAGGAGTCTGTTTAAGCGAGTGCACCCCAAGGAAGCGGAGAAAGACATTATTGCAACTTCAACATATAAAAATTAAATGATGTTATGCTGCGTAATTCTTTTTTGTTTAAGTATACAGTATTTACAATAAAGCATCCATGCAATATTCTGTTATTATTTAGCCTATTGCAGTATTACTTTAATAAGGCACGTTTTAAAATAAGTTAATTTTTTTTGTTGTCGGACTTTCCGTCGAATATCTGGCATTTTTGATTAATCAGCAATGGTCAGGTCCCGAGGGTGCCAGATAATGAAGGTGTTTACTGTGTACAGTATTCCCTGTGCTCAAATATCTTGCCAAAATGATAAGTTGCAGTATCAAATGCAAGAATCATTATCATTTTATTCTTAGTGATCCTTAATACAGTTAAAACCTTCCTTGATATACTGCTAAATATACTGGTTTAATGTCTAATTTGAAAGCCGTTACCAATCACAACACAGTGCCCCCCACCCTCTGCTTACTGTAATTCCACAGTACGGCTATTTTCCTTCAATAATAATCATGGCATTTGATACACTACCTACAAGATCTAGTTATCTCTCAAAGACTTTCCATCTAAAGCGCAGTGACTCTGTATTTGGTGGATGAACTCAGCATGCAATTTGCACAAACCAATTTCCCCCAAACAGCCGTGAGGTAATTTTGTTTTCTCTCTCTCTCTATCTCTCTCTCTGGGGGAATTGTTGGCCAAGGCAACTGTGAAGTGATTTCAGATGTTTCAATAATCTAAACGCTGCATTAAGTCCCACACATTATTACTATAGTACCAGTCAGCCATTCTGCCCCTGCTCTCTACAACTCCATCCCACAGTTCCTCCATCTCATCCCTCACTCCAGGGTTAACCAACAACTTAATAATAAGAAGATGAATCCTTGCATTTGATATAGTGCTGGTCACATCTGCTAGACGTCTCAAAGCGCTTCACAGAATATACTGTAAAGTGAAACAAAAACAGAAATAGCTGAAATAACAAAAAACAGAAAGACCTCAGCAGGTCAGGCAGCATCTATGGAGAAAGGAAAAGTGAATCAACGTTTCGGGTCCACGACCTTTCGTCAAAATGTCAGTTCTGTTTTTGTTTCGGATTTCCAGCATCTGCAGTATTTTGAGTTTTTGTTTGATACTGCAAAGCGAATTGACTGTATATTTGTGGGCCAAAGGCTGCAGCCGGTTGCGTCCGGCAGCGTCCCCCACAAACAGTCGTGGATTGAAATTTTTTTTTTTTGAGGGATTATTATCGGGCTGGTAGAGTACGGAAACTTGCCCAAGGTTTTGCCCTGCCTGGAATTGAACCCAAAGCAAGTGCTCTAACCACTGAGCTACAGGACTCCACTTGTATTTATATTGCCCGGGACAGGGTTTTGGACTTAACAGCACTTAACAGTAATGAAACCTGACGCTGAGCCAGAGGAGGGAGGAGGGGACCAAAGAGGAAGGTCTTCGGTCGTGATCTAAAAGAGGGGAAGGAGGGAGCAAGGAGGGAGGGATTAGGGGAAAGAGAGTTCCTAAGCTTATGACCGTGTTGAACAGGTTTGGTCGTCTTTCATCCCCTCCTTTGCAGCCAATCAAAGCACTGCGAGCCGATCTCCTAATGTGAATGGTGATGTATACAGTATAAATGTACAACAACAACAACTTGTGATAATATAGCGCATTTCAGGCAGAGTAGCGTTTATAATAATAATAATCCTTGCATTTGATATAGCGGCTTTTCACATCTTATCGACGTCCCAAAGCGCTTCACAGAATATACTGTAAAGTGAATTGACTGTATATATATTTTTGTGTGGGTGAAACACAGAAGCCAATTGCGCACAGCAGCCTCCCACAAACAGTCGTGGATTGAAAATGACTAATTTTATTATTGTAGGTTTTTTTTAGACTGCGCTTGAGAAATGTAAATGCTTTTGTCAGCTGTTACATAAAAAAAAAAATATTCCTAGAACTTCCTTTGTTACGTCTGCTGCACCCTGTGATATTTTTTCATTTGGGGGTCAAAAAGAGTCATTATTTTGATGTGAAACATGCATGTGGTTTAACAGCGACCCCTACTGACCAACAGTCCAGGTGAATTACTGTGAATAATCCTGGTGCTCAACATAACACTGAGAAACCCCAAAGGACTTCACAAATGATCGCTTTCCCAGCGTCCTGACAATGTATTCACAAACTAATTCATTGAATGCTGTACATTGTTGAAAGACCTGATACTTTTAACATTCCAAATATTTACACCTGTAGCTCAGTGTTTAGGACACTCGCCTGCCAAGCGAGAGACCTGGGTTCGATTCCCGGTACGGTGAAATGTTAGCCAAGGTTCCTTACTCCACACGTCTCTATTTATCTTGTATTAAGTAGGAACCCAGTTCTTAAGTCAATTGGAGGATCACTTTTTCGGGGATAATAATCTTTAAAAAAACGAAACGATAATACTTTGGTCATTCAATCCACGACTGTTTGTGGGGGACACTGCTGTGTGCAATTATCTACCGCCCACAAATATACAGTCAATTCACTTTACAGTATATTCTGTGCAAAATCTTGAGGGTAGTGCTGCATTATCAGAGGTGCCAAACGTTCAAACCAGGGCAGTCTCCTAGTTCAGGACACCACGAGAAACTCTCTTCTCTTTCTGAATATTGCCACAAGATATCAACTTGTACAGAAAGACAATAATACTATAAACTCCTACAAAATAGTCACATAAAAATACGGTATATCCCTGTGCAGTGGTTTTCTTTCCCTATCTACTCTGTCGAATCCCCTCATGATCTTAAAAACCTCTATTAGGTCTCCTCGTAACCTTCTCTGCTCCAATGAGAATAAACCCAGCCTCTCTAGCCTTTCCTCATAGCTGAAGTCCCTCATTCCTGGTACCATCCTAGTAAATCTCCTCAGCACCTTTTCCAATGCCTTAACATCCTTCCTAAAGTCTGGTGACCAGAATTGAACACATAATATCAAATGTAAGGATTATTATCATTATGAACCATACTAACCTTTATTCCTTGCTCCTTTCGATACTGCATGGGCATTAGCATTAAACAATGAGGGCAGCCCTTGGGAGAGAAATATCTCCTCCCAGACTTCTTTTGTTTTTATACAAACATCTGCAACAAGTAATGATTTCACTGGCTTCAGTTTAGCCAAAGAATGTCATGTCGAGAATGCCCAAAACTCCCAGAGCAGTGTTTAGGTCACAGTTTCCAGCAAGTCTTTGTTGATGTTATTCAACAGGAGTAAGTGAGAGTGAGGAGGACGGGGGAAATAAGAATAAGAATACAATTAACATATTTCTTTCTGTAGTTGCATTTGATAAAACACCTTTCACTTCACCTCCAATACTGTAGCACTCTTCCCCCATTCCCAGCACTACCAGCTTTAAACTGTGAGTTCAAGGTCTCGACATGGGCTAAGCCTTGTAAATACAATCAGCCTGACTCCATTGCTGGCATTCTCACCTCTGAATCAGAAGGTTGATAACTCTCAATGTCAGGATTCCATCTGCCTTCCCAGGTGAACATCAAACACTCCATGGCACGATCCAAAGAGAGACAGGCAGGAGTTCCTCCCAGGATCACTTGGTAGCTCAATCCTAAGGGAGTGAACGTACAGAGAGATCTGGGTGTTCAAATAAGCGAATCATTAAAGGTAGCAGGGCAGGCAGATGAGGCAGTAAAAAAGGCATTTGGTGTACTGAGCTTTATTAGTAGGGGTATAGAATATAAGAGTGGGGAGGTTATGGTTAATCTATACAAAACACTGGTTAGGCCTCAGCTGGAGTACTGCGTCCAGTGCTGGACACCTTAAGTCAGGAAGGACATTAAGGCACTGGAAAGGGTGCAGAGGAGATTCACGAGAATGATACCAGGAACGGTCACAAACTGTCTTTTCAATGGCGGCGAGAGGGACACACAGGTCTAGAGCTGCCTCTGTGCAGTAAGAGTTTAAGAAGTCCACATGGCAGAGATTGCTCGACCTGACCCACAGCCCCAGGACCCGTAGCCACAGCCTTGGCTCCAGCCCCGAGACTCACAGCCCCAGGACCCGCAGCCCCGGCTCCAGCCACAGCCCCAGTACCCACAGCCCCCGCTCCAGCCCCGTGACCAACAGCTCTGTGACCCGCAGCCCCGAGACTCACGGCCCCGGTCCCGGCTCCAGCCTCGACCCAGCGACCCATGGCCCGGGCCCACGCAGCCCCGGCAACTGGCCCTGAAACCCACAGCCCCAGCCTCGGCCTCAGCCCCGGCCAGGCTCCAGACCGCAGCGCCTCTGCACCCCCCAGCCTCATATTCCTTGGGATGATGCCGCACCATTGATCCCTCGCTCCTGGTCTCCCGCGTGCGCAATATGGCTGCCGCCATGACCCGAGCTCCCCTCCCCCTCCTCAAGTTTTTCCCACCAACCCCCCTCTCCGTTATTCCTTCTCTACCCTTCTATCTCTTCGCCCTCCTCGCCTACTGTCCCTGCTCGACCCTCCCACCGCTTCCCTCTGTTCCAGTATTGGAATCCTCCGTCGGGCTCACCGTGGCACTCGGCGTTGGTTGTCCAATAGCAGTCACACCAAGTGCCCTGTCCCCCACCATCACCGCCAGCCCCACCGGACACAAACCCGGGGGGTCAACCTCTCCTCCCTTATCCAGATCCCCCCCCTCCCCGCTGACCATCCCAGCCCCCCCCCCCCCCCCCCCACACACCCCTCGGCCAATTGTTTTTTCCGCATCGGCCTCCAAAATGTCCGCTCTGTCTGCAACAAGACCCTGGCCATCAACGATCTCATCCTTGATGAGAAGATTGACATCATGGCCCTGACGGAGACTTGGATCACCCCAGGCGACACTTTCCCCCTCGTTGAAGCCACACCACCCAACTACACATTCCACCATGCCCCTCGACCCAACCGTCGTGACGGTGGTGTGGCTCTCATCTCAAGGTCATCCCTCGCCCTATCCCCCTATTCCTCCGGCTCCTTCCCCTCTTTCGAACAGTTCACCCTCTCTCACTCCTCCCACAATTCCTTCAAAATCCTATTAGTTTATCGGCCCCCCAAACCCTCCCCCACTTTCATTTCAGATTTTTCTTCACTTTTAACTTCCCTTTGTGCCTCCTCTGATCGCCTTATCATTCTTGGCGACTTCAACCTCCATTTCACCCCCTCCTGCCCCATTTCCTCTGAATTCTCCTCTTTACTTTCGTCTTTCAACTTCTCCCTTCATATTAACACTGCCACTCACACCCACGGCCATCCGCTCGATCTGGTGATCACCCGAGGCCTCAACGTCTCTGGCATCACCGTCACAGACAAGGCCATTTCCGACCATTTTTTCATCTCCTGCAACACCTCTATCCCTCCCCCCTCCACCTCCAAACCCACCACCATTTTCTACTGGCCCTGGAAGAAGATTCCCCCTCAAATTTTCACCTCTGCTCTAGAAACCTCCGACCTCTTCCCACAGTGGCACTCTTTTTGCACCGACCCATCCTCCGCCACCACCGCCCTCCACAACACCCTCTCCACTACCCTCGACACCCTGGCCCCCCTCACCTCCAAAACCGTCTCCCACTCCCGATCATCACCGTGGTACACAACTCACCTCCGCTCCTTCAAAAGCCAAGTGAGAGCAGCTGAACGCACCTGGCTCAAATCTGGCTTCACGGTCCACCGGCAAATCTGGCTGGACCGCATCAAATTTTACCTCTCCGCCCTAGCCACCGCCAAATCAGCCTTCTACTCCAGGATAATCCTGGAAGCGAAGGACAACCACCGCCTCCTCTTCGCCACCACCAACCAGCTCCTCCGCCCCCCCCCCCCCCCCACCCCGCCTCACTTCGCAGATCCTCTCCTCTAACGATCGTTGTGAGGAGATGCTAGACTTCCTCGAGTCCAAAATAGAGAGAATCCGCTCTGCGGTTTCCTCCCCCCACGACTCCTCCACTTCCGCGCCCTCATCAGTTACCTCAACCCCTACTCACCCCCCATTTCACACTTTCAACCCCACCACCCCGTTTTCAGTCACAAAAATAATTACCTCCATGAAACCCACCACGTGCTCATTGGACCCCATCCCCACCGCCCTCCTCCGCACCCAGCTCCACATTTTGGCCCCGCTCATTTCTGACACCATCAACCTTTCCCTCTCCTCAGGCACCGTCCCTACCTCCCTTAAAACAGCCACCATCACCCCTATCCTGATGAAACCCTCCCTTAATGCGTCGCAACCATCAAGCTATCGACCCATCTCCAACCTCCCGTTTTTATCCAAGGTCCTTGAAAGAGTGGTTGCCTTCCAGCTCCGCTCTGTCCTTTCACCTCACTCACTCCTTGAACCCCTCCAATCAGGTTTCCGCCCAATTCACAGCACAGAAACTGCCCTGGTTAAGGTTACAAATGACATCCTAACCGCCTGTGACCAGGGCTCCCTCTGCCTCCTCGTCCTCCTTGACCTGTCTGCTGCGTTCGACACAGTTCATCACACCATCCTCCTCCAACGTCTTTCCTCCCACCTCAACCTTCAAGGCACAGTCCTTGACTGGTTCCATTCCTACCTGACGCACCGTTTACACTTTGTTTCTTCCAACGGTTTTTCCTCAAACCCCCGCACAGTTTCTCACGGCGTCCCTCAGGGCTCTGTCCTCGGCCCCCTCCTTTTCACCCTTTACACGCTCCCTCTGGGCGATGTCATCCGCAAACATGGGGTAAATTTCCACATGTAAGCGGACGACACCCAGTTGTACCTTTCTGCCTCATCCCTCAACCCCCAGACCATCGATGTTCTGACAGCATGTCTGTTCGACATTGAGTCCTGGACGAGGGACAACTTCCTCCAATTGAACGTGAGTAAGACCGAGGCCCTCCTGATCGGCTCAAGCCAGCGCCTCCGCACATCGGGCGCTGCCAGCCTCAACATCCAAGGCTGCACTCTCCACCTCACAAAGCCAATCAGGAACCTCGGCATCATGTTCGATCAAAAACTCTCCTTCCTCCCCCACATCCGTGCCCTGACCAGCACCGCTTATTTCCACCTGCGCAACATTTCCAGGCTCCGCAACTATCTTACCCCCGACGCTGCCAAAACACTCGTGCACGCGTACATCACCTCGAGGCTGGACTATGGAAACTCTCTCCTTGTCGGCCTCCCCAGTTCCTCCATTCACAGGTTGCAGGTCATTCAAAACTCTGCAGCCCATGTACTATCCCGCACCCGCCTCCGCGACCATATAACCCCCACCATCGCCCGTTTCGATTGGCTCCCCATCCTCCAGAGGATCGAGTTCAGGATCCTCGTCCTCACCTTCAAGGCCTTACACGGCCTTGCCCCGCCCTATTTAATCAATCTACTTTCCCCCTACAAGCCCACCCGGACCCTCCGTTCAACAGGACTTGGCCTGCTCCAAGCCCCCCGCCCGAACCGCCCCACCATCGGAGGCCGGGCCTTCAGTTTCTCCGCTCCCACCCTATGGAATACCATCCTCCAATCCCTCCTTCTCGTTTCTTCCCTTTCCTCTTTCAAGGCCGGTTTGAAGACTTTCCTCTTCGACCGTGCCTTTTGTTCCACCCCGAATTTTTCAACCTCCACTTCGTGTCTCACCCCTTCCCAAACACTCCCCTCCCAGCTCGGGTCACACTCCTCCTGTGCAGCGCCTTGGGACGTCCTCCCGACGTGAAAGGCGCTCTATAAATGTAATTTGTTGTTGTTGTTGTTGGGGAACCTTAGCTATGAGAACAGACTGGAGAAGTTAGGACTTTTCCCATTAGAGCAGAGAAGGTTACGCGGGGACCTGATAGAGGTCTTCAAGATCATGAAAGGTTTCGACAGGCTAGATAGGGAAAAGCTGTTTCCGCTGGTAGGTGTGTCTGTGACCCGCAGTCACAGTCTTAAGATATCTACCAAAAGAAGCAGAGGGGAGGTTAGAAGAAATGTTTTTACTCAGCGAGTTGTTCGAATTTGGAATGATCTGCCTGAAAGGGTAGTGAGGTCTGATTCGATAGCAGCTTTTAAGAGAGAGCTAGATAGGTATCTGGGGAAGATGGGTTTGCAGGGTAATCGGGAGAAAGCTGGTGATTGGGGTGAACAAAAGTGACTTGCTCGGTCAATGAGCCGGCACAGACTCGATGGGCCGAATGGCCTCCTTCTGTGCCGTAACATTCTATGATTTTATGATTCTATGCCCGACAATTCCCTCAAATAAATGTGCCATATTAAAATTGGCTGTTTGTGAGACATTGCTGTGTGCAACTGACTGACTGCTAATAATTATCTACAGAATATACAGCCACTTTTCAGTGAATCCTGTGAAAGGCTTTAAGATGTTTTGTTGACTTATTATTTTTAAGTGGCTATTGTGGTTTTGAAGCTCTGTTAAGTACGTGTATCATGGGCTTTGGGGCAAGGGAAGGCGATTGGAGTTGAGGTACAGATCGGCCATGATTATAGAATGGGGAAAGGCAACGAGAGGCTGAATGGCCGACTCCTGTTACCATTTTCTTATAACTCTGTGATTCAATTGCTTTCCCTTTTGTGTTTTCACTGCACAGTAGGTACTGTACGCGTATTTTAAGATCAACATTTGCACACTGGGAATACCGAACAGACCCAAAGGCAAACATAGGCAGTAGAAATGTTAGCATCCAAAACAATTTAGGCACAGTCCTCCAAAATCCTAGGATATCTCATAATCATGCACAATGTTCGTCCGTGTTTGAAAACCAAGTCTTGCGAGTGTCATACCGGAGCTCATGTGTAAGTTTACGACAACAAGAATAACAACACCTGCATTTATTTTGAACTCCCTCAATCTCCCCTCCTTCACTGCTTTTGAAGACCTTGACCTTGGCTCTTTGACTGTGCGTTCAGTCACCAACTTCTTCCTCCACCCAGCTCAGTGTCAGGCTCCAGTGTCAGCACTGTTAAGTGCTATGAGACGCTGCTCTGCATGAAGGGCGCTATATAAATGCAAGGCATTGCTGTTTATAATAATAATAATGATAATAATAATAATAGTGCCTTTTAAAACAAGAGGACATCCCAAATCACGTCACAGGATACACTGAGAATTGCTATCACTGTGGGTTTTGTGGACATGGCATTCTGCGTTACACATAACAATGTCCTACTAACAGCCCTGAAGCGAAACCACCGATGGTGTGTGTATCCATGGACGGTGATGCTGTCACTGTCAGCGCCTGAGGTGTGGAGGTGGTGACAGATGCTAATCAGGAAGGCCTCTGTCTTGTTGACGTTCAACTGAAGAAAGTCAGCTCTCATCCACGCCTTGTTGCCTGACAAACATTCTGCCTGGACAGCCAAGGTCCTAGTGAGATCCCTTTGAAGGTTACAGTGCTATAAGGTTACACAAACCTTCAATTGTGTTTTTTCAATCCACGGCTGTTTGTGGGACGCTGCTATGCGTAATTGGCTACCGCATTTCAGCCACTAATATACATTCAATTCACTTTCCAGTATATTCTGTGAAGCGCTTTGAGACATCTGGAAAACGTGAAAAAAGCTATATCAAATGCAAGGATTATTATTATTATAATCGAGGATGGAGGCAGAGAAATACAGTTAGAATCATAGAATTATACGGCACAAAAGGAGGCCATTCAGCCCATCTAGTCTGTGCCGGCTCTTTGAACAGAGCAACTCAATCCCACTGCCCAACTTTCTCCCCATAGCCTAACAGACCTGCTCTTCCTAAATAAAGATCTAGTTCCCTTTTAAAAGCTGTTATGGAATCTGCCTCCACCACCTTTTCAGGCAATGCATTCCAGATTCGAACAACCCGCTGAGTGAAAACATTTCTCCTCAGCTCCCCTCTGCTTCGTTTTGAAACTATTTTAAATCTGTGACCACGAGTCACTGATTCGCCCACCAGTGGAAACAGTCTTTCCCTATTCACCCTGTCGAAACCTCTCATAATCTTATAAACTTCTATTAGGCTTCCTCTCAATCTTCTTTGTTCTAGAGAGAATAAGCCTAGCCTATCTAGCCTTTCCTCGCAGCTGAAGTCACTCATTCCTGGTACCATCCTGGTAAATCTCCTCTGTGGTGACCAGAATTGGACACAGTACTCCAGCTGAGGCCTAACCAAAGTCTTATAGAGGTAATCAGCACTTCCTGACTCTTGTATTGTATACCCCTATTTATAAAGCCTAGTAATATGCCTTCTTAAAGGCTTTGTCTACCTGTTCTGCCACTTTCAAAGAGTCACAACATAAATCCCCAGGTCTCTCTGTTCCTTCACACTAGTGTCCGGCGATATATCGATATATCGGTATAATTTTTCATATCGATATGCCGATATTGGAAATTCAAATATATCGATATATCGAAAAATTTTATGTGTAAAAAAAAATTGATATATCGCAAATATCGGTACATCGTGTCCGGAGATATATTGGTTATATCAGTATAATGCGGACCTTTTCAACTTACCTTAACCGAATGTGAGTGCACATCGGAATGCACGCACCCCCCCGAATATGTGCACACCTCCAAATGCGCGTGCACTTCCGAATGCGCGTGTATGCGCAGGACAAAAAAAACCCGCAATATATATCGATATGGGCAAACCGATATATTGATATCGGAAAATTTCACACCTTTTAATATTGTACTATCTGGCTTATATTGCCATTTCTTCTCCCAAAGTGTACCACCTCACACTTCTCTGTATTAAACTTCATCTGCCATGTGTCTGCCCACTTTACCATTTTATCTATAGCCTCTTGCAGATGGCTACTATCCTCACTATTTACTATTCTCCCTAATTTAGCATCATCTGCAAATTTAGAAACCGTACTCCCTAAACCCAAATCATTAATGTATATTAAAAAGAGCAGTGGTCCCAAAACTGATCCCTGGGGGACACCACTGCACACTTCCCTCCAGTCTGAAAAGCAGCCACTCACCACAACTCTCTGCTTTCTGGCTCGCAGCCAGTTGTGGATCCATGCTGTCACTCTCCCTTTAACACCGTGGACCTCTATTTTCCTAATAAGCCTCTCATGTGACACTTTGTCAAATACCTTTTGAAAGTCCATGTAAACTACATCAACTGCGCTGTCCTTGTCCACCCATTCTGTTACATCTTTGAAAAATTCTATCAGATTTGTAAGGCAAGATTTGCCTTTAACAAATTCATGCTGGCTGTCCTTTATCGGCCTATATTTTTCTAAGTGAAGATCTATCTTGACCCTGATTATAGACTCTAGAAGTTTGCCCACTACCGACGTTAGACTGACTGGCCTGTACTTCCCAGGTTTGTCCTCCTGCCCCCTTTTTATACTTTGTGCCCAAGGAAGATTGAAAGATTGTGGCCAGAGTCTCTGCTATTTGCTCCTGTACTTCCCTTAGTAACCTAGGATGCATCCCAGCCAGACCGGGCGACTTATCTACCTTGAGCGCATTCAACCTTTTTAGTACTTCCTCTCTGGTTATGCTTATCCATTTCTACTACACTCTCCTCCAATACTGTGACATTGGCTGCATCTTTTTCTCTGGGTGGGTGTCATCCATGTACACATGGAGGTTGACCCCATGTCTGCGGATGCTGTCACTGGGAGAGGGAGCTTATAGATGTTGAAGAGGAGAGGAACATGGAGGAAGCCCTGAGGAACACAGCACGAGATGGTGCGGGGGCCAGAGGAGAAACATTTGTAGAGATTGTGGAGCCAGTGTGAGAGGTGAGAGGATCTGAACCATTCAAGGACAGAACCATGAAGATTGAGGCGGAAGGAGAGGCAATGGATGAGGATGGTCAATGGTGTCGAAAGCAGTGGAGAGTCGAGGGGGACGAGGGAGCCCTGGTCACAGATGGACAGGATGTCATTTGTCACTTTGACCAGAGCTGCCTCTGTGCTGTGGACATCATGGAGACCCGCTTGGAGGGGTTTGTGAAGTGAGTGACGGGAGAAGCTGGGAACCAACGACTCATTCCAGCATTCTTGTGGTGGAATGGATCTGTGGAGGATTTGTTTTAAGGATGGGAGTGATGACAGCTGTTTTTTAAAGGGGTGGGAATGATGCCAGTGGACAGGAGAAGTTTTTGTGATGTCTGTGAGTAGAGGGGCAAGGAGGTAGAGCTGGGAGGTAAGGAGAGGGTCGAGGGAGCAGATGGTCAGTAATATCCGAGTTATAATAATGATAATCCTTGCATCTTCTAGACGTCCCAAAAGTGCTTCACAGAATATAACAACAACAACTTCGATTTATATTGCGCCCACCATGCCGGACAGTGTCTCACAGCACTTAATTAATTCACTGTACATTTATGAGTGAAATGCGCAGCCAATTGCGCACAGCAGTGTCCCACAAGCGGTCACGGAGTGAAAATTACCAAAAAAAATTTAGGGATTATTATTAGGCCTGTGGAGTAAGGAAACTTGCCCAAGGTTTCCACCCTGCCTGGAATAGAACCCAGGTCTTTCGTTTGTAAGGCGAGTGCTCTATCCACTGAGCTGCAGGACTCCACATAATAGATATAATATTCAAAAGCCACAGAGTACTGTTTTTTTTTATTCAACAAATGGAGGTGCTTTTATCAAGACCCCTCAGTTCTTAGAATCTTTGCCAAGGAAGGAGGTTGTCGCAGATCCATGCAAGACTTCAGAGTAGGCCATGATCCACCACGCGTATCCCAGGTTCGTAACTTAATCTATGTTCAACGACTTCCCAAACCAATCTGTGGTTAAAAAAAAGTACTGCTATTAAACTTTAGCCTTCTTTTAGTTCAGGGTTTCAATGGCTAAGGAAATAATTTTACCATTGTACATAAGCAATACATTTGGCCTAACTTGTGTGTAAACACCAGAGTACTGATGTCAAAGTTTTCAAAAGCAAAGTACAGGAATACATTGGTTTAAAACTCAATCAGTCCCGAACGTGTTTGTTTAGTGGACTCCATGTGAGAGGGAGAATAGACAGATGAGGTCTTATAATGGTGTTGAGAGGAGAGGGAGAGGGATTCGAAGGTGTGGAGGGAGGGATGGGTAGGGGCCTGCGAGTGAGGGGGAGATGGGTAGTTGCCTGAAGGGCAGTGGCAGCCGAGTTTGGATTCGAGGAAGTCCAGCATCTCCTCGCAGTTGGCACTGGAAGTGAGGATGGGTGAGGGTGGTGGAGGAGCCGGTTGGCGATGGAGAAGAGGAGCCTCCAAGATTGCCTTGGAGTAGAATGGTGATTTGGGGAGGTGAGCAGAATGGTAGGATTTGATAAATAGGATTTAAGCCAAGTATGTTCAGGACCTGGAGTGGCTGGTGACTTACCGGAGTAGGCCACGGTATGAGAAGTGAGGGGAGCGAGTGAATCGAGAATGGGAAAGAGAGTTGTGGAAGGAGAGCGGCCGAGGAGAGGTCGTTACGTGGAGGAAGCCCAGAGCGGGGAAGGAGTTTGGATAACTCCCAAGGCAGCGGAGAGGGAGGTGAGGGAGAATTGCTTTGTTAGGATAGGAGATAAGAGATGGGTTGGGTGGCGGTGGGGACAGGGATTGTGGGTGACTGGCACTGATGACTGTTGACACAGGGTTTAGAGTGACTGGCAGTGATTTCTTTGGGCTATAACCCTCAGGGTAGAGTGACTTGCCCCTAAACTAGCCCAATAAGGATTCGTCACCTCAATGTTACCAGGGCGGGTTCATTTTTTTTAAAATGAAAAAAAATAGTACGTTTTCTTGTAGTTTCCACAAAACCAGACCCCAAACATCTGATATTAATAGCCGCTTGGGTGGGTGGGGGGGGGGGGGGGTGATGGGGGTGTGGTCAGGGTTGGGGCTATCTTTGGGCTACAACGTCAACGTGACGGGCGCGGAGTGACGTAAGCTATTGGGCTATTTTGCGGCTACAACGTGACGGGCGCGGAGTGACGTAAGCTATTGGGCTATTTTGCGGCTACAACGTGACGGGCGCGGAGTGACGTCAGCTATTGGGCTATCTTTGGGCTTCAACGTGATGGGCGCGGAGTGACGCGAGGTATCTTTGGCTACTGATTGGGCTACTAACGGATTTTTCAGTCGCGAGCCGCGGGCGGTGTCCTCTTCTCCTGGTGTCTAGAGCCTCTGTCTGTCTGTGTGTCGGTGTCTGTGTCGGTGACCGGAGCTGCCGAGAGCTGCTGATGTTGTCGTCTCTCCACACGACCGTGGCGGCGGCGGGCGCGGCGGCGGGGGGGGAGGCCGCGACACCAAACCTACAGCGCAGCGGTCAGGTCAGCCCAGGCCCCAACCCTCCTCACTCCCTCCCCCCCCCCCCCCCCCCCACACTCTCCCCTCCCTCCTCCAGACCCCCCCACCCTCCCCCACTCACCCTCCCCAGACCCTCTGCTTCCCAACCCCCCCCCACCCACCCTCCCAGACCCTCCCCCACTCACCCTCCCCAGACCCTCCCCCACTCACCCTCCTAGACCCTCCCCCACTCACCCTCCCCAGACCCTCCTCCCCCAACCCTCCCCCCCGACCCCCTCCACCCCCCCAACCCTCTCCCCCCACCCTCCCCAGACCCTCCTCCCCCAACCCTCCCCCCCGACCCCCTCCACCCCCCCAACCCTCTCCCCCCACCCTCCCCAGACCCTCCTCCCCCACCCCCCCAACCCTCCCACCCTCCCCAGACCCTCCTCTCCCAACCCTCTCCCCCCTACCCTCCCCAACCCTCCCCCCGACCCCCTCCACCCCCCCAACCCTCTCCCCCCACCCTCCCCAGACCCTCCTCCCCCAACCCTCCCCCCCGACCCCCTCCACCCCCCCAACTCTCTCCCCCCCACCCTCCCCAGACCCTCCTCCCCCACCCCCCCCAACCCTCCCCAGACTTCTCCCCCCGACCCTCCCCAACGCCCCCCCCCCCCCCCCCCCCCCCCCCCCCCCCCCGACCCTCTCCCCCCCACCCACCCTCCCCAGACCCTCTCCCCAGACCCTCTCCCCCCCACCCTCCCCAGACCCTCTCCAGATCCTCTCCCCCCCCCACCCACCCTCCCCAGACCCTCTCCCCCACCCTCCCCCAGACCACTCCCCAGACCCTCTCCCCCCACCCTCCCCAGACCCTCTCCCCCACCCTCCTCCCTCCAGACCCTGTCTCTGCCCCCTCCCTCCAGACCCCCTTCCCCCCACCCGCCCAGTTCTCAGCTCCCAGATCCCCAAACAGCTCCCAAGGCAAGGGCCTGGTATCCAAACCAATGTCTGTAGAGCGCCCGTCAGAGTGGAGGACATCCCAAGGCACTGGACAGGCAGTGTTTGGGAGACACCGATCTCTAAGGAGCAGTAATAATGATAATAATAATAATCTTTGCATTTGATGTGGCGCTTTTCACATCTTATCGACGTCCCAAAGCGCTTCACAGAATATACTGTAAAGTGAATTGACTGTATATTTGTGGGCGAATCGCACACAGCAGCGTCCCCCACAAACAGTCGTGGATTGAAATGACCAATTTATTATTGTGGGTTTTTTGGACAGATTATTATTATTAGGCGTGTGGAGTAAGGAAACTTGCCCAAGGTTTCGTCCTGACCTGCCTGGATTCGAACACAGGTCTCCCCAACTTACAGGACAAGTGCTCTAACCACTTAAGCCACAGGAGCTCCACATGTTCAGGGGTGGGTGGGGTGGGGGACGGACGGTACGGTGAATGAAACCGAATGGAATTATCTTTCACAAAGCAGCAGAAACAGGACAACTACAATAATAATAATCTTTGTATTTGATATTAATACTGCCGTGTCACATTGTGGAGACATCTCAAAAGTTTTGTCGTAGAATAAACAGGAATGAATTGGCTGGATATATTTGTGGGTGAAACACGGCAGCCAAATTGCGCACAATGGTATCCCCGCCCCCCCCCCCTCCCCCCGCCCCCCCAAAAACCCCCCCCAGCTGTGAAGTGCTTTGGGATGCCTCGCCGCTTCCTTTCCCCATCTTCAGATCGCGCCTGAAGATCTTCTTTAACCGTGCCTTACTGTCCTTCGCTTGGCGTTGCGCTCTGCCACTGCTAACGTTTCAGTGTGTGAGGGGTGCTCTTAGTGCAGGATGTTGACCTCCCGACGTGAAAGGCCTATACACGTAACGTTGTCGTTGATAGTGAGTACACTGAATGGCTTACTTCCACTCTGTAATGGCTTCAGTCCATAGAATGGATTATCTGGGATATGGAGCAATGGTTGGTGATATGGGTAGTTATGTGAATGAGGACAGAATTTAGCAGTAATCCTTGAATTTTTATATAGCGCCCTTTCACGCCACTGAGATATCCCAAAGCGCTTCACAAGCAATCTTCACTGTATTTTGTGGGAGGAAATTTTTAATTAAAATTGTTTTATTCCTGCCAGATATGAGGATGTGTATCTATTTATTCTCTCCCTTCAGCTGTAACTTGTTCATTCACAATTTCTTATTGAGGTGCTTGTATCATCAAATCAGTTGCCATCTATAGTAATATGCCCTGCATGCTGTTGTGTGCTGCTGAATTGTCAAAAAGAATTGTCAATCAGCCTGTTAAGAAGGATGTTAATGATCATGGAGCAATAAAGAGAAGTCAGATTATCCCAATGATAATACTGCTTTGTATCCTGGTTGACAATCCCCCAGATAAAATTGGTCATTCTCTTCTTGGTTGATTGTGGGACATTGCAATGGGCTAATTAGCTACTGCATTTGTTCATAAAACAAATTATAGTATATAAATTTAGGATCTTAGATTCATTTGGGGAAAAGGAAGATTGCTGTGATGGGCAGGTGACAGGGAGGGTGTTTCACTAGTATGAGATGAACTGATCCTGAGCACTGTTTTGATCTGTTAACTTTTGGTTGAGCTGAAGAACATAACCTGCTCGAGCTTTGACTTTTGTTGTTAAGGTTTACCACCTTAACTCCCATGGCTTTCAGATCCTGCTTGCCGCCTAGAAATGGGCAGGTTTGTTCTTACATGTGGACATATGTTATCAGAGTCTAGTTTTAGAAAATGGTTTGGAACCTGCAAAACAAATTACAGTATACAGTATTGTAGGCATTGACCTAGGTCAGCCTGGTTTAGTTGTTAGCATTGTTGTCTCCTAGTCAGGTTGTGGGTTCAATTGCCATGTTGGCTTTGAAATCATAGTCCAGGCTGATGCTCCTGTAGTGCTGGTGGAGCGATGCGTTGTCAGAGGTACTGAGCTGTTGCCCACCTATTCAGGTGGACATTAAAAGCTCAAAAAGAAATGAGATTCTCTCCTTTAGTCTGCTAGATAAAAATTGGTTGTTCACTTCAGGGCTGTTTTTATGACATTGCTGTGTGCAAATTGGCTGTTGTGTTTGTCCTGTGTGTATGCTCTGTTGAGATGGCTCAATAACTTGATCAAATGCAGTAGCAGTATTATTTTTATTATAAAATAAGCTGTAATGAGCCTTGGTAGTTTATTTTTGTGCTGGGTAAATAGCTTTTTTTGGATCACTCTGGCGTATATCACAAGCAAATAACAGGAAAGAAGTGTTTGTGATGAAAGCGTAAGAGTCAAATTGAAGTGATTTAGTTTTAATGTACTCTCAGTGCCAAGAGACATTGTAATGTAGCCTGTGTTTTCTAAAAATAATCTTAGGGGGAAGAATGCACGTCTAATGGAAATGTGTTTTGTTACAAGTGCTTTTTGTAACCATAGAAGAAACTTTCAATGCCAAACTCTCTTCTCAGTTACCAGGCTGCTCCGCTGGTTTCTGTTGTGGCAACGAGCTGTGTGTCACTATATTGTCTAATGGAATGCAGTGACTGCTTTGGACTGGCCTGAGAGCTGCCTGACCCCGACAATGTACAGTCCTGACTGGTGGGTGACTGATCACAACTACTGAAGTTTGGTGCATCTGAATTATCACCCATACTGCCCCCAAAGCAGCTTCTCCTAATAACAGCAAATTACATTTTTATTGCATCGGGAGGACGTCCCAAGATGTTGGGATGAGGAGGGGTGGGGGGCAGGGGGTGTAGGATTGGAGGATGACTGAAGGTGAGGTCAAAGAGGAGGGTCGCTCCGGAAAGTCAATTGACGAATAACTAGGTTCGTACTGCTAGGTAAACAGAGGTGTGTGGAGTAAAAAAAACTTGCCTAACATTTTGACCTGTCTAGGAATCAAACCCAGGTCCTCTTGAGGCTCTGAAGGGAAGGGCGCAAGGAAAAAATGCTGTAGGATGGAGGGGGAGAAAGGCTGAAGGCCCGACTGCTGATGGTGGAGTGGGCCGGCGGGGGACATGGAGCAGGGCAGAGTCTGCTGAGCGGAGGGAACAATTGGTCTGTATGGAGTTAACAGGTTTCAGAGGCATGGAGCAACAAGGCAGTGGAGGAATTTGAAGGGAAGGACAATGCTTTTATACTCTTATCCTCTCAGGAAGCTAGTGAGGATGGGGGTGATAGATTCCCAGGAAAATAATTAAATGCTGTGTCTGCTTGAGGTTTGTTCTCAGAGCAAAGAAGGTTGAGGGGTGACCTGATCAAGCAAGGTCTTTAAAATGGGGGAGAAATCATTTACACTGGTTTGGGAGTCCGTGACTGGTGGACATTAATTTAAGTCAGTAAATGAGCAAATGGAAAGATTAGGAGAATTGTTTGTTATACAAAGTGTGGTTAGGATACAGAATGTGAACCATGAGTTGTGGCATGAGAGATTTTCCAGGCAACAACAACATGCATTTATATATTACTTTAATGCCAGGTAGTGTCTCAACGGCGAAGCTAACACCGGGGGCGAGGGATGGAGATTGTAGGAACAGTCAAAGAGGAAGGTCTTCAGATTCAATTTGATGACAGGCAACGTGAAGGGATTTGAGATAGGGAGTTCTTTAGTTTAGAGGTGCAGTGGCTGAAAGCACTGGTGGGTGGGGTGGGGAGGAGATTGGGAAAGAGACATGCAGAAGGCTGGAGCCCACTGAGGCAAGAGGCCAGGTACAGGAGTGGGATATAAGTTCCTTGATTTCACATTCAAATTATACCTGCTACAAATAGCAGGTGCTTCTTCATGGGTTCCTTTGATAGTTTCTTTGTAAGAAACTATCTTACCTGAAGCTCCTGAATCCAATTAACAGCCATCTGCGGTGCATTGTTGATAACTTGGACAGATGTGTATTTGTTGGAAGTTCTGCCACCTGACTTTAATGGGACATGTGAGGGATGTGAGTGATATTGATGTCTGGAAACAGCTGTACCATCTCTCGTCTTTTAATTGGAAATGATGCCGGAGACTTTTGAGTTGTTCTGGGAGCGAGGATGAATGAAGCATGCAATAACAATTATTTTGGAAAAAAAAGGACATTTTCAAATCTCCACTACTCTGCACCCCTCTACCTCACTGACATCCTCTCTCCTCAGAGCAGCACCTGTTGCCTTCGCTCTGATGGGTCTGGCCTCCTCCATGTCCCCCGAATCCTCTGCTCCACCATCAGCGGTCGTGCTTCAACCACTATGCCCCGAGGCTGTGGAACTTTCTTCCTCACTCCCTTCACCTCGCCCCCTCTTTTCCTATTTTCAGGTCTCAGTTAAAGACCTTTCTTTTCTTCCGGGCTTTCGGTCACCTTTTTCCCCCTTGCTCGGTCCTGGGATGCATTATTGGGAAGCCGTCCGGCATGGAGGGCGCTATATAATCCAAGTTGTTGTTGTTCTTTTGGAAATTGATAGTAGAAGCCAGGTCACTTCTACTAAGTAGAAGTACTACTTCTACTGTGGAGGACAGTGTTCTGGCATAAAGGAATAATGTGATCGGTTGTGGTGAAAAGCCTTTTTTAACCTAACTATTGGTAAATTTTTACCTGTTTGAGAGAGGGAAAGATTTGAGCATGAGGAAAGAAGGACTGAACATGTACAGCAGAAAAATCTTTCTTCGGGATGGACTGAGATTCCCTCTTCATCTAAATCAATTCTTGCTGAGAATAATCGTCCCATTGCAGACTCTCGTCTTTGGGTTTTATATTGTGCTTTTAGTAGCCTAAATTGTTGTTTAGGGTGGGCTTTCTCTTGCAATGACCTATCCTCCTTGGTCACTCTCCTCCACAACTCCCACTCCAACACTCTTAATGGCTCTGCTTCCCCTCATTTCCCGAATTGTGTCCTACAACAAAGAACAACAAAATTACACTTGTATAGCACCTTTCACGTCAGGAAGATATCCCAAGGCGCTGACCCACAATGGTACACTAGCCACCTCTGTACCCTTAAGCCATAGGTGCATACACACTGGACTCAGATCTACCCTAACTGCCCATCAAACCTGGCTGGACCTAATCAAATCTTACTGCTCTGCCCTCGCCTCCGCTAAATCGTCATTTTAATCCAAGGCAATCAAGGCCCCACCCCCAGGGTTCCTCTTTTCCAATACCAACCGGCTCCTCCGCCCACCTCCTTTGGTGTTCCTCAGTGCTCTGTCCTTCTCTTCAATATCTGTGTATACTCCCTCTTGGTCACTCCTCCACGACTCCCACTCCAACACTGACATCATCTGCAACTTCCATGCGGATGACATCCAACTCTATCTCTCTTGACTCCAGGACCACTGCTGTTGTGACAGAATGTCCTGACAGACATCAAGCTTGGATGACATCTGACTTTCTATAGTCGAATGTGAACGTTGATCCCTCAAAAAAAAATTGTCACTCAATCCACGACTATTTGTGGGACACTGCAGTGCGCAATTGGTTGCTGCATTTCACTTAACTTTACAGTATATTCTGTGAAGTGCTTTGAGACGTATAGAAGGCATGAAAAGCGCTGTATCAAATGCAAGGATTATTATTATTAATTCTTATCCTGGGTATGGAACTCTGCAAAGGTAACCTTTAAGAAGAGGTGCTTTGTATTGGGTGGCGGGGGGAACAGAATTCACTGATCAAAAATAGACATTTGAAGCTTGGTTCTGAATGATTCCTGGTTTTCCTCCCTCTTGCTCTGTCCTTGCTCGAAGGAACAGGGTGGGACAGTTGGCTGAGTTTCTTGTATCTGGAATTCATATAAAACCCTGCCCGTTTTCAGTAACCTGGTTTGGAAATTGCTGTGAGCTAAATTGGGAGGGAAGGATTTATATGATGGCTGTTTTCTCCACCAGTCAATTTCGATGTTTCTCCCTGGAGATAATCCTGATTATAATTGAACAAGTCATACTGAGCCTCCCTTGTCTTCCCTGTTCCTGATGCCAGCGTATGCTCCAGTTGCTCTGTTCTTTGGTGTTAGCCTGTGTTGGGTCATCATGTGATGTTTTGTCCAAAGGTGCAGTATGATGCTGCTGGGCTAATGCACTGCCTGTACCCCACATCCCATCCTAGCTCCATATTGTGTGGAGCCAACTTTTAACTTTACTGTATTTTTATGTGTACAGTATATAGATACTGTATATAAAACAATAATACTTTTTGCAGCCTTATTGTGTCACTGAGGCATCTCAAAGCACTTAACCGATTTTACTGCGAAGTGAATTGTCTGTGACAACAACTTGGATTAATATATAGTGCCCTCCTCGCCAGACGGCATCTCAGAGTGCTTCTGTATATTTTATGGGTGAAATATATAGAAATTACAGGTACCATTTTATATATAGAAATTACAGGTACCATTTTGCATTTAAAAAAAACCATTGTCATAATGCCGCCGCTTGGGGAGATGGATGACCTATCCCCAGCCTTGCCATCCTCGCCTACAAAACACATGGTCACTGCACTTTACAGTATTTCCTGTGAAGCGCTTTGGGATGGCCTTCTGACATGTAAGGCTCTGAAAGAAAGGTTATTTATGTTATATTATTATATATTATATGTTATGTATATATTATTATTGTGCTTCCTATAGCTGTCTGGCAAGAGATGCCATCGATAGTTCAAGCATAATTCAGTGCCTTGGGACGTCCTCCCGACGTGAAAGACGCTATACAAATAAATTTTGGGGGGTAATTCTCTGTTAATCGCTTCTCTATCTAGCCCACCCCACTTCTCCCCACTGGGCAAAGGTGCTGCATTCACTTTAAGGAAGTGAATTGGAGTGGGACGACTTGCATTGCTAACATGCTGCTCCTAAAATTTAAAATGACCTACATGTTTGCTTAGTTTCGAATAACCGAAGAGAGGTAACAATCTCACCACTTCTTTCCATTAAGCAGAACTTAATTTAAAATGAGAAGGATTGTGATCAATTGTATTTCTCTCACTCTATGTAGATCTTTGCTTTTCTTGTCCAGCAGCAGTGCCAACCTGCAGCAACAACAACTTGCGCTTATATAGTGCCTTTGAATCAGTGCAGGCGCGGCTTCTTGTTTATCAGGCCAAAGCAATACACTGATTTGTGCAGTACAGCTGAAGCTTAAGATTCGAAAGCTATTAAAATTAAAAAGAGGCTTAACAAAAACTTAGGATAGAATAGTAATAATCTTTGCATTTGGTACAGCATTGTTCACATTGGGAATACGTCATAAAAAACCTCACAGGACAGGACTTTACTGCAAAATAACAATTACATTTGTATAGCGCCTTTCATGTCCGGCGGACGAGAAAAAGGAGTAAAGGACTACTTAATGGGCAATTATAAATGCAAATTTTGAATGTAAAATGTCCTACATACAGTATTTAGGTGATCGCAGCAGCCCATTTACACCAATTTTCCACAATCAGCCATAAAGTGAATTTTATCTGGGAAATATTTGGCCAGGACACCAGGAGAAACTCCCTTCTCTTTTTGAGTCGTGCCAATGGGAGCTTTAAACTTCACCTGAACAGGAAGTTGGAGCCTAAGGTTAATGTCTCATCTGAAGGACAGCACCTCTATATGACTGCACTGGAGTGTCAGCAAAGGCTATTTAAGTACAAAGTGCCAACATGAGCTTGAACCTACAGCTTTCTGACTCAAGACAAGATTATTACCGACTGAGCCAGGCTGACATCTAAAACAGAAACTTTACCCTGGGGTGTGAAGTTGTAAAACAAATGTAACAATGAATCAGATAGGAGTGAGGTAATATATATAATAATCCTTGCATTTGATGTAGCGCTTCCACATCTTATCAACATTCCAAAGCGCTTCACAGATTATACTGTAAAGTGAATTGACTGTATATATTTGTGGGTGGATCGTGGCAGCCAATTGCGCACAGCAGTGTCCCACACACAGTCGAAGTGACCAATTTTATTATTGTGGTTTTTTTTGGATGGATTATTATTAGGCTTGTGGAGTAAGGAAAGGAAACGGGTAACAAGGTGTTATAAAATTTGGTATTTTTCCTATTGGTGGAAAAACTACCTTTTCCAATTTTTTTTCTCTGTATCTCTTTGTGACTACAGTATTCTGACTGCCTTTATTGCTCTTGACTTTTTCTCTTCCTGATTTACAATATAATTTAGCACCTTTCACTTTGAGACTCTGTCTGTCTCAAAGTGCTTGAAATGGCTGACTCCTGAGCTGGGGATGGGAGCCAAAGAGGGTTGGGATCATATATAGTACTGTACGTGGCATTCCACCATACTCAGATGATTGACTTAGAATTTGTTTGTTTGCACTAAGGGTGCAACTTCAACAACAACAAAATTACACTTGTATAGCGCCTTTCAGGTCAGGAGGATCAACATCTGATATAACTGTGTGTGGAGGTCTGGGCTTCAACTTGCCAGGGGGTCAGCCTGATTCTTCAGTTGGTAGCACTTTGGTCTCTGGGTCAGAGGTTGCTGGTTCAAGTCCCATGTCACCGTTATGGTCCTATTTTTAAAACTCCACTGTACTCGTTCTTTATTCTGAGGGTAACAATCTCTCAAAAAAATGTGGTCACTCAATCAATGACTGTTATTGGAATAGCAATTGGCTGCCATATTTCACCCATAGAATACAACAACAATAACAAAATCACACTTGTGTAGCGCCTTTCACATCAGGAGGACGTCACAACATAGTCAATCCACTTTTACCATATGCTTCACAGTGCTTTGAGACGTCTCAACGACATGGTAAGGTGCCAAAACAAATGTAAGGATTATTATTATTGGCTGCCACATTTGCCTACAAATGCAGACTCTACATTTTATATTTTGTGAAGCACTTTGAGAATTTTGAATGATGTGATAAGGCACTATATTACATGCCTAGATTGTTATTATGAGAACTCAGCTGAAAATTGCAGCAAAGTAAATATTTTGTTTGTTTTGTGGTTTACAGTGCTAATACAACTATGTTGTGTGAAGAGTATTTATTAATAAACTGAATGTGAAATTGCTGTGAGGCCATCAGGAAGCAGCTGATTAGAAGTTTAGCATAGCTATTTTGCCCATGGTCTTTTGAATAATTTTATGTTTCCTATCTCAATGCTTTTACACCTGTATTTGGTGCAAGAATGAGCTATCGTTCAAGGTCACAGAAAATGAAATGGGGTAATGTGTTTGGAAACTGCCATGAGCATTCTGAGAAATCGTTTCTTTGCAAAACCATCCGAAGCCTGAAATTGCTCATATTCTTAGCCTTAAAGTCTTTTGGTTATATTTAAGCCAGTGACACATTTTGGAAAATCCTTAAAATCTGACTTAATTTCAAAACTGGATTTCCAGGGTCTTGTAAATAACTTATCTGGAAAAGAAGGGTTTTGTTGGAACTAAACTGGCTCAACAACAACTTGCACAACCTGAAGATGGGTAGGAGGGGGCAAGGTGGAGGAATACGGAAGGATTGTTTCAGTTTGGGAACGTAGTGGAACGGATGACAAGCAGAAGGCTAGAGTCATTTGGAACAGAGGCAGCGGATAGTGAGTTGGAGGGAAAGAAGGTCAGAGAGATAAGGAGGTGCCAGGACATATAATAATAATAATCCTTGCATCTGTCTGGAATGGTATACATCCTTCCCAGAAGGATGGACCATGCTTACCTCATTGTGGAGAATATTAAGTACAAGAGCCAAGGCTTGCGTTGGAGGTAACGACCACATAGCTTGCCATTGAGAGGACTCCGGAGCTTATCCAACAACATATAAAGTGCTCCTCACACAGGATAGCATCCAAGAGGGGCTTTTGCATGAGGGGCTCTATCTAAATGTAACTTGTTTTTGGACCAGCTAGGACCAATGTAACCATTTAGGGCTTTGGCTTGCAGTTTAACAGAAGTTGATTTGGAAGATCCCAGGCGGCTGAGATCGTATTGTCTATAATGCTGTAATGCTGCTATGAAGGATGAACGTGGGCAGGTTCCAGAATAGGCATGCACTCATAGCCATTCATTCAGTAATAATTGGCAATGTCTTTTAGGGAGGCTGGTGTGGGAAGTGGAAAAATTCATGCAACTGCAGTGGGACTGTTCTTGTCAGACTCAGACAGATGCACATTGTTTGGGCAGTTAGACAGTGACTTTTATTCAGCATCAGACTGGAACCCCTGACCTGCTAGTGCCAGATGCAGACACAGAATACATAAAATGGTGAAGTGATGACCTATTTCCCAGCACAAATGTACCATAGCCGGATTAGCGCGTTTTTAAAAATATGCACACTTTATCTTAATTTCACTGAAATTTCACAGTTGAAGGTTAACAGATAATAATAATGAATAATAATTCTTGCATTTGGTTTAGGACCTTATCAATTAAATGGCTGGGAATTTCTGACTTGCTAGGCCAGATATCTACAGAACAGCTTGTAACCAGGACTTTTTGTCCAACATTAACATCTTAAAGCACTTTAAAATACAAATTTACATTTACACAGTTTCAAACCAGACTGAAAGTCGGGAAGATGTCCCAAGACGCTTGATAGTCACCTGAGATCAGCGGGATGTATGTGTTAGGGAAACCTAACCTAACCTAACCTACGAAAGCTTACTCAATCCATGACTGTTTGTGGGACACTGCTGTGCGAATAGGTTGCCACGTTCCACCCACAAATATACAGGCAATTCACTGTATATTCTACATATTCAACTGCAATATATTCTGTGAATGCTTTGAGATGTCTCAAAGGTGTGAAAAGCGCTATACCAAATGCAAGGATTATTATAAAGAGGGCGGGAGGGAGTTGCAGGCAACTATATGGAACTCTATGCCGGAGGAGTAAACCTTAGAAATTGCCTGGGCAAGTTGGTGGTAATTAGTTGGGGGGAGGAGGTGTAGGAGGACATTTATTGATGTTCCAGTTTAGAAAGGTTATGTTTGCTCCATTCTTCATTACCCCTGTTTTACTCTACGATTTATTTTGCTCACTCACTACATCCTCAACATTAATTAAAAACCAACAACAACAACAAGATTACGTTTATATAGAGCCTTTCACATACACTATTGATCAATGGAATCTAAAACAGTTTACTCTCAATATGTTGAAGGTGGCAGGACAGGTAGACAAGGCTGTTAAGAAGGCATGTGGGATACTAGGCTTTATAAATAGGGGTATAGAATACAAAAGTCATGAAGTGCTGACTAACCTCTATAACACTTTGGTGAGGCCTCAGCTGGAATACTGTGTTCAATTCTGGTCACCACACTACAGAAAGGATGTGAAGACATTGGAAAGGGTACAAAGAAGATTTACTAGGATGGTGCCAGGATTGAGGGACTTCAGCTATGAGGAGAGGCTAGATAGGCTAGGGTTATTCTCTCTGGAGCAGAGAAGATTGAGGGGAGACCTAATAGAGGTTTATAAGATCATGAGGGGTTTCGACAGGGCAAATAGAGAAAAACTATTTCCACTCGTGGACGAATCTGTGACTCGTGGTCACAGATTTAAAATAGTTTCAAGGCGAAGTAGAGGGGAGCTGAGGAGACATTTTTTCACTCAGCGAGTTGTTCGAATCTGGAATGCATTGCCTGAAAAGGTGGTGGAGGCTGATTCGATAACAACTTTTAAAAGGGAATTAGATCTTTATTTAGGGAGAACGGGTCTATTAGGCTATGGGGAGCGGGCAGGGCAGTGGGATTGAATCGCTCTTTTCAAAGAGCTGGCACAGACTAGATGGGCCAAATGGCCTCCTTTTGTGCCGTAAAATTCTATGAATCTATGTTTGCGATCCCTCTAGCAGAAAGAAGAGTCTTTCTGTATCTAGGTTCTTGAGTCTTCATTTTTGCTTCTGCATGATCTTCAAATGCATGTAAATTGGAAGAACAAATCATTCACTGCCTTAGAAATAAAGTATCAAGGAGATGCATTATATTTGTCTATAAATCGCTTCACACCCTGCCACTTCCCTATTTTTCTGACCTGCTTTTCTCGCCACTCCACTACCCGCTGCTTTCACTCGGCTATCTCTGACCTCCTGCATGTCCCTCATACCCTGCCCTTCACCATCGGCAGCTGTGCTTTCAGCCACTGTGGCCAGAAGCTTTGGAACTCTCCCCTAATCCCTCCTTCCTCTTAAATCATGAAACTTCCTCTTCAACTGTGCCTATGATCACCTCACCGAACCCGCCACCCCGGCTCAGTGTCAGGCTCCCCCGCTACCAAGCGCTGAAGACTCTGCCCTCTGTGAAGGATGCTATATGATTGCTAGTTGTTGTACAGTAGAAACCTGACTTTGGTAATCCAGCAATCTCACAATTGTTGTCATATTTCCCCAGTTGTTTTCATTGTCAGTGTTTAAAGATAGGTTGCCTTCTTCATCTCGCTATTCAGGACAACAGAACTACTAACCTGTACACAGTGCGCTAGGCTTCAGGATTCTTGTTCTGTTTCCTTATCGCTGCTACTGTAGGTGGAGTGGGCTCTGGTCGCGCATTCGCCAGGAATGTAGAGATTGTGGAAGTGACTTTCTCCGCTGCTGTGGCCTAACCTGAGCTCCTGCAACCAATTCTTTGCAAGTGATGTATTCAGAGCTCATGGTTTGTGTGTACATTCTTTGTGTTAATAGATTGCAAAGTATGGTTGTTGAATGTTCATTACCAATGCCTTTATCATTATTTCAGTGACCTGAATCACCTGACCTGTTTTATTAATCAGGTCACCTCACGGTCAGTTCTACCCAGTCCTTTGAGTGACTGGGTTAGTGCTGATCTATTGTACACGATGGTGATTAAAATGTTTGGTAGAAGTCTTTTAAGGCTCTGCATGGATTTGTTATTTAAGACCTGGACAGTTTCTTGTAAAGTTCAGAGTTTGGAAGCACTGCGAGCTCTTTCATTTTCTCAGAATAATTGTTTCGCTAGATGTTGTTCCTTGCCAGTAGCATGTAACAATAGATTCTTGTGAGTGATGCAGGTACAGATGAATTTTAGATGATGCTTTGATAGGCCTGGGAGGCAAATGTAGAACAACCCAATCCCTGAAAATCAGAGATCTACCGAGGTATGCGCTTACAAAACACCTGCTTCTATGCTGTTGGAATAAGTGAATGTGTGCAGCTCCTCCCTATCAGTGTCTTTATTACACTGCTAGGAATAGAGAAACACGTCTCATACTGCAGAGGAGCCAAAGGGAACTACTATATAAACAGCTGTCAGTCAGGCTCAGATGGTAGCACACCATCCTTGGAGTCAGTAGATTGTGGGTTTAAGCCACACATTATATACTGCCGGATGGGTGGCATGGTATTGTTAGAGATGACGTTCTTTCACTGAGACATTCGCCCACAAAATATAGTGAATAGACTTTACAATATATTCTGTGATGTTCTTGGAGATGTCTCAGTGACTTGATAAGGCGCGATATCAAATGCAAGAATGATTATAATAATTTTTAAACCAAGATCCATTTGACTGCCTATTCAGATTAAAGATCTCATTTGTAAAGAGAAGGGAAGTGGTTTGAGACATACTCCTGACGCGATAAGGCCATATATCAAATGCGTGGAGTATTATTATGATTATAGTTTGCAGTATGTTGAAAAAAAGTACTTCCCAGGCTTTAATTAGAACTTGACCACTTTAAGTGATATGAATGACATGAAATGGCGGAGGCAGGGTACTCTGACGGCTTCGTCGAAAATGGCATAACCTTTGATATCAATGGGCAGCGATTTCAACAGAGAAATAGATGTTGAAACTACATGGTGTATGGACTGAATTTCAGCTTAATCCAAAGAGGGAGAAAAGTGATGAAGAAACGGTGGAAAATATAAGTTGCTGCAGCCACTGTGCCATTTGCTTCCAGCCAAAACACATTGACTGGACTGTGTTGTAATTGATTTTCTTTTCTTTCCCCTCTTTGTGGTGATGAATTATACCCATTTGAGTGTCTGGTAGTTTAAATGGGATTGGGAAAAGAAGTGACACAATACTTTAGGATGCAACAAGATAGTAGAACAAGAGGACTCCGATTTAGAGTTGCAATGGGCAATTTCTTGGTCAGACACCAAGAATTGTTTCTGTACTGCAGGGTAATTAAAGACAGTTGTCTTTAGGTGTCCTTGTGTGTATACTGGCTATTTTTGTTATCTTGCCTAAATGGCACTCCTTGTGTGATTCTAGTTGCTGAGTGTCAGGGTTGGAAGCACGAAGCCAAGCTCGATACTACCCATGACAGTATCGAGTTTACCAAGTGAGCGAGCTGTTGGAGCTGCTAAAAACTGCTCAAAAGTTAATACAGCTATCCCGCCAACCACGAAACTCATGTATCCACGGTTTATGAAATGCGACAACCCTCGCAAACCGCGTTTTGCACATGCACGATTTAAATATGCGGGTTTACATTTTCAAGTTTAGCATGGCGTACAGCACTAGGACCCAGTTGCTATGTCGCAATCAACCAGTGAGATGTAGCTTCTCTCTCATGATTAAGGTAAATCTCCATTGATTTCTCTCCCCCACCCTCCATGTCATCCACCCCCCTCACCCTCCGTGTTACCCACACCCACTGTGTCACCCCCCCCCACCCCCACCCTCCGTGTCACCCCCCGGCCCACCCTCCGTGTCAACCCCCCTCCGTGTCACCCACCCCTCCCCCACCCTCCGTGTCACCCACCCCTCCCCCACCCACCGTGTCACCCATCCCCCACCCACCCTCCATGTCACCCATCCCACACACCCCCATCCTCTGTGTCACCCACCCCCCCCCACCCTCTGTGTAACCCCCCTCCCCACCCTCCATGTCACCCACACCCTCCACCCTCTGTGTCACCCACCACCCCCACCACCCTTCGTGTCACTCACTTTCCAACTGCGAAAAAGCAAACTTACTCCCTCTATCTCCGTGTTTCCCATAGGGCCCTGCATTCTCCAACCGCGATATTACCAACCACGAAGGTTTACAGCAACCTAAATCCCTCGCGGTTGGAGAGGGATACCTGTACTGTTAGTTACTCAGTGGGTTTTTTTCTATAATCCACGAGCAACCCCTGTGTACCCTTTACATCTAATCAATTACTCTGTGTTTATGTAATCCTTGGCTTCATGAGCTTCGTATCCCCTTGCTGCTGAGCTGACCTGCAACACAGTAATACAGACAATTTGTATTAGCCTAGACACCTGGTTCCAATGTGTGGACCCATTATAAGACAGGTGCAGAAAATGTACACCCTCTGGGTTTTCAGATTGCGCACTGATGTTATGTCCTGTATATCATGCACATGCAATTCTGCTGGGTGCTTATTGATTAATAACAGTAATAAACATTCGTCATTTCAATCCACGACTATTTGTGGGACACTGCTATGCGCAATTGGCTGCCTCATTTCGCCCATAAAATATACAACAACAACTTCAATTTATATAGTGCCCTCTATGCCGGACGGTGTCTCAGAACCCTTCAAATACAGTCAATTGATTTTGCAGTATTTTCTATGAAGAGCTTTGAGACGTCGATAAGACATGAAAAGAGCTGTATCAAATGCAAGGATTATTATTATTATTAAAACTTTCATGTTTTTCATTTAACGCCTGGGCGTCTGTCTGCACTGGTCTGGTTCCAAAGCATTGTAGCCGAACTGGCTCTATCCACTCCACTGTCAGCAGGCAGACAGACGTAGCTATTTTGCCCCATCCTCTGGAATTCCGTCCATGAATCCCTCCTACTCGCTTCTCTCTTTGAAGGCACATCTCAAAATGCACCTCTTTCACCGACTGTCGGTCATCTTGCCCCCCCACTCTCTATGCTCTCCGCACTTCACCCACAAATATACAATCACTTCACTTTACAGTCTATTATGTGAAGCGCTTTGAGACATCTAGAAGATGTGAAAAGTGCTATATCAAATGCAAGGATTATTATTATTACCATATTTTCATCCTCAGCTCAGTGCTCAACTAGCACTGTGACTGAACTTTTGGACATCCTTCTGTTATGAAATACTGATTTACTGTATATGCATGTAAATGGTATTGTATTGCAACTATTCATTCGAAACAATGTACAGATTTTGGTTCTGATTATTTGATTGAAAGAAAAATCCGATACTTGGCTTTGCTGTTGTGAACTCTTGTGGATTGGCATACACTAATTGAAATGATGCCTCTGGGTCTGGTCTGTCTGTGCTGGTCTGTTTCCAACATTGCTGGTCTCCTCCTAACGTTGCATTACTCCCATTTGCATTTGGGGAGTTTGGATTCACATGTGTTGACACTCCAATGCATTTCTGGGTTTTGCTGTATTGCTGGAGGTGCGTGCGGTCTTTGGATGAAATATTAAACCAAGGTCTGGACTGTCTAGGCCATTCTCAGCTTGGCTCAATTAGTGTTGCTCTCACTTGTGGGTCAAAATGTCATGGAATAATCCTTACATTTGATATGGCTTCTTTCCCATCAGGGTGCTGTCTGAAAGCGCTTTACAGTATTCATTGTAAAGTGTAGTGACTGTTTTTTGGAGATAGATGCAACGGCCAATCTTACACAAACCATTGTCTCACAAGCAGAGCTGCCAACCCTCCTGATTTTTGCGGAAGCCTTCCGCTTTTACATGCTCCCTTCTGGTCTCCCGATCCCAGATAAATAACTTCCGACTTTTTGCCATTTCATAATTTAAGCTAAATCCCCCTTGCACCATCTATGTTCAGTAGGGAAAGGATGGAAGAAATCAGTTTAATGAAGAAGAGAAAGTGAAATACTATAGAGAGAAGCATTGTATTTACCTTAATCCTAAGAGAGAAGCGTTGTCGCTGGTTGATTGCAACACAGCAATGAATACACACCAATACGCGGATGAATGCAGTCCCCTGTCCCTTGTTTGGAGGAGTGTAACTTGAAAATTTAAACCACGGATGTAAATCGCAGACGTGCAAAATTAAGGTGTCCAGGGTGCCTGAATGTCTCTTTGCAATTGGGAGTCGTAGTGTGCGTTATGCAGTGTGTGTCTGTGTGTATGCTGCACTGCTGTACTGTAAATTCTAATTTTATTCACAGCAACTATTTGGGTCCACAGAAGTGAGAACACACCAAAATACAAAAATACCAGTTCCAACAGTTATTATAAACAGGTTTATATTGTAGAACAACAATTCAAGGTTTTATTATTAAGTCGGATAAAGTACATAGTATACATATATTCTACGATTCACAATTTAAACTCAGCAATTAATGATTTAGTTCGGAAGAATCATTTTCGGGATCTTTAAACCAGATCCGAATACACACAAAAACTCAAATGTAATTTTTTAAAAAAAATTGAAAAAGGGTTTACTGAAACATATGCATGGGTTATAATTTACCATCTCCTCCTAACATTGCATGCAGTCACCGCACAATCTAGCTAGTTTGTGTATGTGTAGCACTGATCTGCGTAGACACATACCACGTGCGATCGATTGCCATACTGTACTGCAATATCACGATATACCAACAATGACTTCACAGTTTCTGTTGTGAACTTTGGAATATTTTTTCATCATGAGTGATAAGAGAAAGGCAAGTGTTGAGCTGGAAACTCAGACAAGTATGTTGTAGATCATAACTTTTTTTTCAATTTTGCGCACTGAAAATTAAGGTGTCCAGGGTGCCTGGATGCCTGTTAATGTCGAGCCCTGTCTTAACTATTGGCTGATACTGAAGTGATAGAGGCAATAACAAAATCCTTCCTGAAAATGTAACAAGCCTTCCTGAAAAATTACTACATCCTTCCTGAAAATCTTCCTTGAAGGTTGGCAGCTCTGCACAAGCGGCCATGAAGTGAATGACCAGTTCTAGCTGGGGAATGGTCCAAATCAAGACATGAGGACAAACCGCTCTTTTTGACTAGTACTATGGGATAATGGCCATCTCAACAGACAAAGACAGGACCTCAGTTTAATGTCTCATCCGGAGGATGGCACTTCCAAAAATGCATCATGTCTGTAGTATTGTATCGGCTTATCATCTTAGACCAGTGGGAGACCAGTGGTTCGCAAACAATTTTGGGGGATAGTCAGGATGTGTTGCTTTTTCCATTCTTGAACCAGTTGGGGAGAGATTAAGAGGCAGGGAGAGAGAGTAGTGCATGCTCAACAGGCCACCCACGGCCCTCCCATGGGAGCAGTAATCTGGCCACTGCAGCTGCGAACCCAACTCAAACTGCAAGGACCAGCATGCGCCACACGCACAAACACGTTCAAACATACACTTACGGACGTTTCCTCCCTCCTTCCCCCCCACCCTTCCTGGACTACTGTGACTATACAAGATGGCCGCATGTGGCTACAGTGACTGAAATTTGAGAAACGCTGACCTAGCCCGTGTGTATCCTGACATGCGGCTTGTATCCACAGCCTTCTGACTCAAAGGTGAACTTGCTAACAACTGAGCCAGATTGATACCCAGAGTGATAATACAAGTAGCTGATAATGAAGGATGATGAGACAGGTGCTAGTGGCATGGATAGAAATGGTTTGAAATGATTTCTGCTGTACTGACACTTTCTATATCTCTGTACCATTGTTGTCTTTTGCAGTTGCCACCGTCTTCGGCAGGTTCAAGCCATTGTGAATCGTAACAACAAGGCAAAATCTGATGGAATTCTCTGCATTCTAGGTACATCACAGAGTTTAACACTGATTTCTAACGATTAGTTTATTTGGGACGTGGTGGGGATGGGGAGCAATGTGTATTTGAAAGTCACAGAATACAATATCCATGTTTAGCCCATTGTGCTTTGCTGGCTGTCTGAAAGAGCAAAGAAAAGTCCTATTCTCCTGCTTCCCCAGCCCCATACCTTGAGCACTCTATCTATATGTGTGTCTATATAAATATATATATATATATATACTCCTGTGTTTTTTAAATGGATTCTTATTTTACTCTTTTGGTAATTATCTCTGCCCTCTCATTACCAAGTGTATTTCTCCTTGTGTCAGGCCTGTATAATAGAGGTAAATAGTCAAATGAACCTTAGTTCTGTTTAGTTAAATAGTTTAGTTAAATAGTTTAACAGATTAACCTTAGTTAAATAGTTTAATATTTCAGTAAGTGCTCCGCAGAGACTAGAGGAGGAGGGAAATGGAGAATTTTACTTTGGATTGAGCTGAATTATCACATGCGGTTAAAGCGAACTATGTTATTATCCACTGATGACAAGTTGGCTGCTTCCCATTAAGGGATCAGGCGCTCTGTCTCGGAGCACTCCTCCCAAGCACTCAGACTCACATTAATGTGATTGAAATTGTTTTCCGCGTCTTTGGCGGGTGGTGCAAATGGCGGTATAAAATTGCAGATGATGCTATAGAATGCTACAATGGAACCGCCAATGATGACATTGATAAATTCCCGAGTGAAAACAGAGTTTACTGCAAGAGCTGAATCGTATGCACTGGGATGGTACAGGGTTGGAGCACCCTGTCACCGCAGGTCAGCTAAGTTTGACACGTATGGGACATTCCACAACCATACTGATGAGTATCCAAACCAGACAGATTTGTTTGCTACCCGTTGCCAAGTCTGTTAGCTTGGAACGTTTATTTTGTGTGTGTGTATGCCGTTAATTAAAATTGCATTTTGTTTGGAGAAGTCATTTTTAAAAAAAAAAAGTTAAGAAGAACTATTTCAAATGCAATGATTATCACAGAATTATCATCTAAAATGGAATTTGGATGTTTGGAGGGGAATATTAAATGGTTTGGTAAACCAGTGGATCAGAATAGATTAGCTCCTGTGGAGCAATAGCGTTGGCTTTTAGAACGACCCCTTTTGGAAATCTGGAATTCTCCCACAAAAGGCTGTGGATGCCGGGTCATTTGGAATTTTCAAGTCTGACGTTGATAGATATTTGTTATGTAAAGTAAAACTCTCATACTTATCTTTATGATTCGTATAAACACCAAGTTGTACATTCACCCCGTCCCTTTCAGTTTCCTATCAAAATCACTCAGACTTCGTTACACTGCTTGTATTTCTCACCTCCTAACTCATAATATGGCACCCCTACTTTCCATAACCCCTGTACTTGAATTGTGAGTAAATTACATCCTTAACTGTGGACGCATGCTCACTTACCGGGAAATGTAGTCTTAATCCATCGATTCATGCACAGAACAACTTCCTCTCACACAATTCAATGCGATTGCAAAGTGTCAGTAAGTGTGTGTGCGGTGAAATGTGAAGACTCATTGAATCGTGGAGAAGTATAGTTTAAACCTGTCATTGAATGTGCACATACCTGCTGCAATGACAAATTATCCTATATGCACTTACTGGGTGCATTAAATTACACTTGCACAGTGTAGATTGTTGATTAAATCTGATTTTTGATGATTTCTATAGTTTGCCTGCAACTCCGACACCTCGGAAATCAAATTTAATGTTATGGTCCTGACTGATGCGCCTTGTGTGAGTATTACTGTATAAAGTAATGGCTGTAAATGAATAGTGGGAGCTGAATTGAGGAGCTGAATGACATCTCCTATTCTTATGTTCCGTGTACAGAATTATTCTGGGTGAACAGTGGTGATTTATTGTCTTTCCTTAGCATTTCGGAACATGGCATTCAGTATTATTTCAGGCCAGTTTTCTCTGCGTCATTCTTAAAAAGACATCTTCAAAATTGCCAAATTTCTGGTTTTCTGAAGTGCTAAGAAAATAGAAACCCAGATTCACAGAGGAATTTCCACTGTTTAATGTTCTTTTTTTTTCCGCAATTTTGACGTTCTTTTCTTTTTCCAGGAATTGATAGTCGCTATAATGAAGGCTGTAGAGAGTTGGCGAATTACCTGCTCTTTGATCTGTATAATCTGACCAACATCAACTGTAGCACTGTGGATTTGCCAGACGAAGTGTTGGATGGTAAATATATAAACATGTAGTTTTATGTTATCCACAAAATGCAATGTAGATTCACTCAGTTCTTTAATTCAATCTTTATAAGTCAACCTCTTTCACACTCTCTTTCAAATCCTCAAGTTGCTCTTCCCGGAATTCTTTTATACTTGCACCATCCATATTCAATTGCCACTTATGTCATTAAAGCAACATGCAACAAAACCCAGCTTCCAGACTCATTGAAACGTTATGTAGGGCTTCACCAGGACAAAAAACGTGCCCTTTTATCACCTTGCCATTGATAGCACTGGCCTGCTCATCAGTCTCCCAAGCAATTCCCTAGATCAGTTGCAGACCATCCGGAACTCTGCAGCTCTCCCACAGCAGGCGATGTGAAACTCCGCACCACCATCCTCACTCAGCTCCATTGGCTCCTTATTCCCCAGCAGGTCGAGTTCAGGATTCTATTCCTTGCATTCAGATTCTTCCACAGCTTTTTTCCCCCCGTTATATAAATGTCATTATTGATTGATTTCTCCAACCCTCTTCCCTGGCTGTTTCCTCAAGATGTAACTGGCTAATGTAATTTTTCTTCCTACATTTTGCTTCAGATGTAATCCTCTTCATAGAATCGCAGAGCGTTCACCTGTACTGCAATCCTGTCAATTATAAGTACCTGCTGCCTTATATAGCGCACTGGAGGAATCTACACATTCACTGCATGACCGAAAAGGAAGTAAGTTGCAATTGGTGGTGTGGCAGTGTTTGTTGTTGGAGGAGAGGATTCTTTTAATATCAAGGTTTAATTTTTTTTAACCTTTCCTTATCGCTATATTATGTGTATTTGAAGAGAGTTAACCATGTCCACCATTCTGCTGACCCCACCATCAGCAGTTGTGTCTTCAGCTGCACTGCATCTTTGCAACTCCATCCCACAGTGCCTTCATCTCGTCCTTCCCTTGCCTTCAACGCCCGTCTCAAGACCTTCCTCTTCGACCCGCTTTCAGTCACCCTTCTACCCCACCTTCCCTGCCCTCTACATCCTGAGCCCAACCCCCATTTCGGGTACAAACTGTTCAGCATTGTGGGACGTTCCCCCAACATGAAAAGCATTATACAAATATCACGTGTTGTTGTATCAAGAAGTCCTTGGAACACTGTAATTATTGCGCTCTGTTGTTAAAAACAAGCTCAAAAATAGAGACACATAGCAATCTACAAGCAAGTCCTGTGTACACAACTTTAGATTAAAAACTAAATGTTCACACTTTATTGTGCCTACATGAAGGAGCTTAACTAAGTTTATTTTAAGGAAAATATACAGCTATAAGGTACCCTTAGACTCTATAACCCATGGAAATAATTAACTGGAATGTAGGAAGTTAGTTGCAAGATGAGTGCTTCGTTTTGGTTTTGAATGACACCAACCAAGTGGCAAAATAACTGCAGCCTCCCCAAAATGGCCATTTTTTTCATTTTAGAATGCTTCAAGGTGTTTCAATTGTATCTATGCTGTAGTGATCTTTGTAACTCCCTGTTGAATCTCGTCCAGTACTCCAGGTATTTTATAAGCAAATTAATTGTGTCTCAAAAAGAGACTGCTTTGATTTTTGCACTGTTATCGCTTGTTGGAGTTAAATTCCTTTAAAACAATAATCTTTCCTTTAGTATCAAGATGAAGAGGCTGCAGAGGAGTTCAAAATTGCCAGCTTTGTGAACATGGTACGAGACTGCAGTAGAATTCGCGTTCCATACAGTTCCCAAGGTAATATAGCATAGCAGGTTTGAAGTGTTGTGATTAACTTTGTACTTCCCAACAGCTCGTTACTGCTAGAATAGTGAACCAGTGCGATGAGATGAGATGAGAACCAGTAGTCATATCCGGTGGAGGAAATGTTCATTGGTCATGTCAAACTCATGTCAACAGGAACAACAACTTGCATTTAATAATAATAATATTTCCATTTGATATAGTGGGTTATCATGTGATTGAGATGTCTTAAAGCGCTTCATAAAGTAAAGTGAATTGACTATTTTTTGTGGGCAAAAAGCGGCAGCCAATTACACACATAATATCCCACAAATAGTCCTGGATGGTTGAGTGATCAAATTATTTTTTTGAAGGGCTTATTGCCCCAGCAAAGTGAGCCATCAATCGACTAACAATCAGGTTCCTACTAACTGAGAGTAAATAGAGGTGCCTGGAGTAAGGAAACTTGCTGAACATTTCGCCCTGCTCGGAATCAAACCCAGGTCTCTCGCTTGCGAGGCAGGTGCTGTAACCACTGAGCTACAAACTCCACAAATGTGGGTAAAATGTTTTCATGGATGAAGACTCTCCCTCCTTCAGGAGTTTACTGAAACAATAAAATGTGTTTGTCTTAAGTTTTTTGCATTCCCTGAGAATCACTGTTTGTTGCTCTTTGCATTATTTCTAACTCAATGTCGCCACCTCTAGGTTGCTGACTTGACTGGAATGTCCTATAGTATCTGCAATACAAGAGACAGAATCCCAAAGTTTTCTCATCGTAGAGGAGAATTATCAATAACTTAGATAGCCTTGGTCAACCTAACACACAGGAACTTCCATGTGTTTGGTGGAATGCATCGTTCTGTCAATTTGGTCTGGATACTCTTAAGCATGGCATATAGGAACAGGAGTAGGCCCATCAAGCCTGTCCCACCATGTTCCAAGATCATGACCAATCCACAACTCAATTCCTCCTCCCCACTCTCTTTCTATAACCCTGGACTGCCCTGTTTATCAAGCATATATCTATTTGATTTTTAGATTATTTTTACAGCCTTTACTTGTTGTTAATGTTCTCTATATATTTCAATCTTTATTTATGGAATTCAATCCCAGAGTCGCTCCGACTCCGTCCCTCCCCTCGCTTTAAGGTCCATCCCAAGATCTACCTCATTCACCGCACTTTCAGTCATCTTTACCCTCAGCTCTCAACCCCACCTTGGGCGTTCAGACACCAGCTTTGGACATTCTCCCGAGGCACCACTTAAATGTAAATTTGTACAGTATTGTATGAATGGAAAGATTTCATTTAAACATAAACCTTAATGGAAACTGTGGAGTTAGGCATCAGCTAGAGGACATTTGGTTGGGTGGGTGGAGGAAGGCATCAATAAACATGTATATTCCCTGCACCGGTTTTTATTTATAAGGGTCATAGATACAATAATCTAGTGTTTTTTGCCCAGTGGAAATTGGGGTTATATTATGTTATATCTAAGTTGTTGTTGTTGGGGTTATATTGTGTTTTAAGATCCAATGTGCTGTTCAAAAAGAGACAGGAATTTCTCACAGTGTCCTCGCCAACAATTTCCCCATAAAATTGGTCACTAATTTCATGGCTGTTTATGGGATGTTGCTGTGCACCAATTGACTGCCATGTTCACCCACAAAACACGCAATCACTGCATTTTGCAGTAAATCCTGTGAAGTGCTTTGAAGTCATCCTCCCAACAAGAAAGACGCTATATCAAATTTAAGGATTATTATTACAGTAGTTTGTATTGTTTTATGACTTATTCATGTTACTGTGTTATATGGCTTCAAATGACATTGTTGTCTTGTTTTTATTGTTACGTTTAGGGCATGTTCAGAAGTTTGACATGTTCGTTGTTGAGAAGTGGCCTATTATTCAAGCATTTGCTCTGGAAGGGATCGGAGGAGGGGGATTTTTCACAATGACGCACGAGGTACATTTCAATTTTATCCATATCCTTGCGGGGAAGACTGGAGCTATTCCAAAAGTATGTCCTGTATAGCATAGAGGTTAGAGCGCTCGCCTCACAAACGAGAGGATTCGTTTGATTTATGTGCGGGCAAAACCTAAGGCAAGTTTCCTTGCTCCGCAAAGGCCATTTTTTCACCGAGCAGTAAGTAGGAACTTGCTTGTTAGTTGATTGGTAGATGGCTTTCTGGGGGCAATAATCCCTTGAAACAAAACAATTATAATAACATGTTCACTCATTTCAACCTGACTTTTGGTGGGACACTGCTGTACGCACTTGACTGCTGCATTTCACCCACAAAATACACAGTCAATACACTTTATTGTTTTGGAGTGCTTTGCGATGTCTTGATGAAGTAATAAGGCAATATATCAACTGCAAGGATTATTATTGCAATAATGTCAATTTATAGGGTCTCCAGAAAGAAATCCCAGAGACTATGAACAGAATGCGTTAAAGAATGTCCACCTATGGTCAAGCAGAGTGGACAGGGAACTTGTGTTGGGCTGCTATTATTTATTTATAGTCATATGACTTATTTCTAATTTAAAAAAAAACACTTTGAAAGTATTTAATTAACTCACTAACTAAATGAAACCCACTGAAAGGGAAGTGAGAGTATCGTGCCTCTGCCGACTCTTTGACAGACCCATCATCTAGTCCTGCTGCCTCACTCTCGCCCATAGCCTTGCAAATTTGTGGTCACCCTATTTTTTTTTTTAAAAAAGGCCAAGCCAGAGCAATGCTGGCTGCCTGAGCTGCCCAATGACGATTGCCTTCATTTAGAGTAGAAGTATGTTTTCCATTCTATTCTTCAGCTGTTTGATGCAAGCGAGGAACTGTGGCAAGCATACACCAGACTGGATCCGGCCTCTCTGGAGACCTTGATCACTCAGGTAAAGTGTCTCTTCATTCCTTCCTCTAATTCAGTGGTTCCCAACCTTTTTTTGCTGCAACTCAAATTAACCACCAGCAGGTCCTCGCGACCCAAACTTTTTTGATGCAACCCAAATTAGCCTCCAACCGGTCCTCCCACCTCTAGGGGGCGATATCGCAACTGAAGCTCATTTCAGCCAAAACTTTATCTCCGTCTGTTTTGTGGACCCAGCACAGCTCATAAGTACGCTCTTTATACAAATTGGTCGGTGGTGTTGCATTATTTTAACGCTAAGAGCTTTTTTTTAGCGTTAAAAAAGCATTTTCAACATTAAAAAGAGGAAGAAAGAAAATTCTAATGAATCTTCGCAACCCTACCGAGGACCCCCGCGACCCTGATTTGGGTCGGGACCCGAGGTTGGGAACCACTGCTCTAATTGTTGCGCTCTCACCATAACACTGCTCTGGGTCTCAATATCCGGTCCTACCTTTCACACCGTCTACACCTTGTGTCTGCCAATGGCTATTCCTCCAGCCCCCGCACTGTCTTGTGGTGTTCCTCAGGGCTCTGTCCTTGATCCCCTCCTCTTCACATTCTACATGCTCCCCCTCGGTGACATCATCCGCAGGCATGGGGTTAATTTCCACATGTATGCGGATAACACCCAACTCTACCTTTCCGCTTCCACCCTCGACTCCAGGACTACCAGCGTCCTGACTGCCTGCCAGTCTGACATTGAGTCAAACTTTCTCCAGCTGAATGTCTGCAAGACTGAGGCCCTCCTGATTGGCTCGCGTCAGTGCCTCCACACGTCAGTCGCTGACACCGTCAGTATCCAAAGCTGCATTCTCCACCTCTCTAAGCCAGGCAGGTCTCATTTGATCCTGACCTGTCCTTCCTCCTCCACATCTGCGCCATGACCAGTACTGCCTTCCACTACCTTCGCAACATTGTCTCAAGACCCTCCTCTTCGACTGTGCCTTCTGCAGCCCTCCCTCCTAACTCTCTCTCTCCCCCCTACCCTGCCCTTCTCCCTTGCTCGGGTCCCGTCCTGACTGTTCATCGTCTTGGGACGTCCTCCCGACATGAAAGGCGCTTTACAAATGTAATTTTGCTGTTGTTGTTGTTGCCTTCTTTAAGGCCTGACTCAAGACCCTTCTTATCAACCGTATCTTCAGCCAGCCTCCTATCTCTCTGCCCTCCTTCACCCAACCCTGCCACACCCTATGCTTGGGTTTTGATCCCCGATTTACTGCCTTGGGATGTCCTCCCGACGTGAAAGGTGCTCTACAAATGTAATTTTTTGTTGTTGTTAATTTGCTGTTTATTTACCATTTCAGGAATTGATGACATTCGATAGACAGTGGGCCTGCTTCTTTTCCAGCTTTGACATCGAGGGTTCCTCCGCCATACTGGAGATTTCAGAGGCACAGGCCGGAGAGGTGAGAAATGGAACAAGAAATGACCACTAATTTTTTTCAAATGAATGTGAACTCTTGCATGACTTAAACTGCTAGCTTTCCAGGAGGGGTATCTCCAGTTCAATTGATGTATTTTTGATTTTCCTGAGCTGTAAGCAACCAGGTTCCTTTGACTCGGAAATTACCAGGTGCTATGTTGTCCCAAACTCAAAGTAACTGGAGAACCGAGCATTATGGTGCTTTGCTGAAGGACATCTCGAGTCAACACAAGAACGATGAATCAGGATAGACATTTTGGTAGTGAAGCTTTATTTTAGCCTTAACCATCTCCACCTGACTGGATGTTTCTCAAGTTAACTCTCCAGTCTTGGGTTCAGGTTAATACTATGTTTCTACACCCAAACCCAACTTATATATTTTATTTAACTGTTTCTCCCTCATTTTCCCCCATTGTCCCATCCTCTCTCCCTCTCCCACCCTATACAGCCCCTTGCCTCCTCATATGCCTCCTACAGCTGGAAGAGCAGATACATGGGCTGCAGACTTCTGCATGGCTTCCAACACCAATGCCCTTCTATGGATCAACTGACGGGAGGCATGCTGGTAAGGGGTGGACATGCCAGTTGTTAAACCCCTTGGTGGGCTTCTCGACTACTCTTGGCAGTGTCCCACATGCTCTGTTCGTCCATTTAAAACAAAGACTGAGTTGACAGTTCTGTGAAGTGCGGGACCTGCATATTGCACGAGGGAGAAGTGGGCCTTGATGTCTATGTATATTTAAATTATGGATACAGTTACAGACAAGTTTTTGCTTCCTTCATTTTGATGTCATATTCATTTCGTATTTCATAAGGATGCATCATACCAGCAGCATTCAAGATTGACCGATGCCTATTTGGTCGCTTATGTTTTTTAACATGACATAAAAAAGACTTTTTCTTTTAAGTACACGGTTGTGTTATGCGTCTTGTATTTTTTTTAAATAAGAAAAAGACTAGTGATCCAAGTGTGCTTGTACAGTACATGTAATAATAATCCATCCCCCAAAAAACACAATAATAAAATTGGTCATTTCAATCCACTACTGTTTGTGGGACACTGTTGTGTGCAATTGGCTGCCACGTTTCACCCACAAATATACAGTCAATTCCCTTATATTCTGTAAAGTGCTTTGAGACATTGATAAAATGTGAAAAGTGCTATATCAAATGAAACGATTATTATTATGTTCATTGTACTTTTAACATTTGCAGGTTGTGTAAATGGTTCAATTCAGTTAGATAACTGGAGAAGTTAGTGTAAGCTGCATTGTAGACTTTCCTTGCCTATTCGAATGTGACCGTTGCATCACTGCTGTGAAATCTGCTGTATACCTTCCTAATTTAATCCCCTCCACGTTCTAACACAGTTTAGCACTGAATATTGCATCTCATTTCACCTATGGCGACAGCCAAGGAATAAGCCATTCAGCTAATGAAATCCGATGGACACTGCCTCAATAAATGGTTGCTTTTGGCACCAAATTCAACTTCTAGGAGTCCTGCAGCTCAGTTAGAGAACGTGCCTTGCAAGCGAGAGTCCTGGGTTGGATTCCCTCCAGGGCGAAACCTTGAGCAAATTTCCTTACTCCACATGCCTAATAATATTCCCTTGAAAAAAAACATTAATAAATTGGTAATTTCAATTGACGACTGTTTCTGGGACAATGCTGTGTGCAATTGGTTGCTGCATTTCATCTACAAATATACAGTCAATTCACTTTACGGTATATTCTGTGTGCGCTTTGGGATGTCTAGAAGACATGAAAAGCGCAATATCAAATGCAATGATTGTTATTGTTAATGCATATATTTCTATACACCCCCCCCCACATAGGATCATGTGCTTTACAATTATAAAAGTGTTTCTAAACCATTGTATGACCATTATTTACATGAATAAATAATATAGCAAATGTTACAGCTTTTGTTTGCACGGGATGTACAGTAATTCTTAGAAACCTTATTTTCTTTTTTAGCCTTTCAGAAGTTACTTCAGCCATGGGTTGATAACCAGCCACGTTTCGGACAAAAGGTATTTTGCAGTGTAATTTGAATCTAGAATCCATCAGTGTACAAAGTGCAATTGTAATTACACTTATACAATTACTATGTAATTGTACTTAGTCTCTGCACCCTTCGTTTGCCTAGCAAACGCCTAGCTTTTTCGAAACAGAAGCATGTTGCCTCAAGAAGAGTTTGTGGCACAGAATTCCACATGTGTAAAGGAATATTTTCTAACCACCCCCCTTTTGACATTATTTTAACTTTGATTCGCATCTTCATAAAAACATAATAATAAATATAATCCTAGCATTTCATATTTTGATTTGAGTTTGTGCATCTTACAGCCCGAAGGATTCCACATGTCGGCAGCTGAAAAGTCAGAACATGCAAATGTTTGTGGGACATTGCTGTGTACAATTGGTTGCCATGTTTTGCCCCCAAAATATACAATCAATTCAGCTTACAGTATATTCTGTGAAGCGCTTTGAGATGTCTCAATGGCATGATAAAGCACCATAATCAAATGCAAGGATTGTACTATAAAATACATTGTCATAGCGTAATCCTCAAAATGTTTTGAGACATCGATGTGATAAGGCACTAAATTAAATTTAAGAATTCTCAAAATCTTTAAGAATATTCAAATTTGTACATTTCTGTTAAATCTCTTTGTATTTATTACAATCTAGTAAGCAAAAGGAAGAGGTGTGATGAGTATTATTGGTGTATGAAAGGAAGCAGTAAATATTAATGCTCTTTATGCTTGTTTTAATAATGTGCTATTTATAACTTGCTTTTCCTTTATTCAGCATCAGTAGGCAACCTTTCGTTCTCTTTGGCTGCCATTCAACAAAGGAAAACCTAAACACATACAGTTTCACTTTCCCATCTGAAGGCCACCTGGTTAGAAATGCGGGCAACCAAGGAGGCCCTGCCAGGCACATGGTGCGTATCTAAATTCTCCCTGTGATTTTGGGGGGAGTGGGGTAGCATCTCTGAGCTGCTCACGGTTTACCAGTGGTGTCTTTTGTTAGTTGCACTGATTTCACCTTCAGTTACATTAGGTCACCACAGATGTCGCTACCTGCGCGTTGAGCACCTCTAACAGTGATGTATGTCGGCTGTCAGGAAGCAGTGAAAAGAGTCAATGTGTGTGTGTTTCGATTCCAGGTGGTGCAATGCGTAGTTCCCAGGGGGGCTTTAGCATGTTCAAGGACATACTTTTTTGGAACTTCTCATGTGCCTTACATGGGTAAGTTAATACTGGATTAAGCAGAATTGTTTTTGTGTGAAGCCAACCGAATGTGAAATTAACTTGTTTTGTTTCCACCTCTTTCGCTCAGGCAATGACAATGAGCAACCTAGAAACAAGGAGCTCACGTAAGTATCATTTTCCTATTAACGTTATGTTGGGAAGTGTTGAACTCGTGCTTGTCCCACACAGACATGTGCATAAATAATGAAACGTATTTGATTTAAATACATCCGAACCTCCCTGTGTGACTAAGGAAATTGGGACTAAAATAAAACAAAAAAAGTAGGCTTATGACAAATGTCATGCCCAAAATACAGAAGACAACCAAACAGAAGTGTAGGAGAGAACTGAAAAAGGAAATTAGAGGGTAAAAAAGACTGTACGAGAAACGATTAGCGGGTAACATTAAAGGGAACCCTAAGGTATTTTACAAGCATATTGAGAATAAAAGATTAGTCAAAGATAAGGTAGGGTGAGGCCATTTAGGGGCCAAGGAGGAAATCTTACTGTGGAGGCGGAGGGCATGGCTGATGTGCCGAAAGAGTGCTTTACCTCTGTCTTCACAAGAGAAGAGGATGCAGCCAATGCTATAGTATTGGAGGAGAGGGTAGAAGAAATGGACAGGATTAGTATAAACAGAGAGGAAATACTGAAAGGGTTGACAGTGCACAAGGTAGACAAGTCACCCGGTCCGGATGGGATGCATCCTAGGTTACTTAGGGAAGTACAGGAGCAAATAGCAGAGACTGGCCATAATCTTCCTTGGACACAGGGTTGGTGCCAGAGGACTGGAGGGTTGCTAATGTTACTCCCCTGTATAAAGGGGCAGAAGGACAAACCCAGACATGCCAACCCTCCCAATTTTGTCGGGAGGCTCCCGGAAAATCAGCCCAACTCCCGACCTTACGGACATTTGCCGTATCCTCCCAGATTTGGAAATAAAAAGTGTGTTTTATTTTGTATTGTTATTGTGTACCCGGTAGCGCTGGGGAACAGTGTAGGTTAGTGTGTGCAGTACATGAGAGCGGCCAACAGTGACACTTACCAGGGAGAGGTTTGCGCAAAGTAAAGTGATAGTGGAGATATGGCTTGCAGTGACATCATGCGCAGGGATTGACAAATTAAATCTCGTAATTCTGGTCACGTGCTTAGCAACAGCCCTTGGCTACATACAGCACAGTGGGCATTGCCAGGGTCAAATACAGCACAGTGGGCATTGCCAGGGTCAAATACAGCACAGTGGGCATTGCCAGGGTCACATACAGCACAGTGGGCATTGCCAGGGTCACATACAGCACAGTGGGCATTGCCAGGGTCACATACAGCACAGTGGGCATTGCCAGGGTCACATACAGCACAGTGGGCATTGCCAGGGTCACATACAGCACAGTGGGCATTGCCAGGGTCACATACAGCACAGTGGGCATTGCCAGGGTCACATACAGCACAGTGGGCATTGCCAGGGTCACATACAGCACAGTGGGCATTGCCAGGGTCACATACAGCACAGTGGGCATTGCCAGGGTCACATACAGCACAGTGGGCATTGCCAGGGTCACATACAGCACAGTGGGCATTGCCAGGGTCACATACAGCACAGTGGGCATTGCCAGGGTCACATACAGCACAGTGGGCATTGCCAGAGCGGCTACATACAGCACAGTGGGCATTGCCAGGGCCAGGGTCACTTTAATCAGGGACGAGATAGATCTTCACTTAGAAAGATATTGGTTAATAAAGGACAGCCAGCATGGATTTGTTAAAGGCAAATCTTGCCTTACAAATCTGATAGAATTTTTCAATTAGGTAACGGAATGGGTGGACGAGAGTAGTGCAGTTAATGTAGTTTACATGGACTTTCAAAAGGCATTTGATAAAGTGCCGCATGAGAGGCTTATTAGGAAAGTAGAGGCCCACGGCGTTAAATGGACAGTGGCAGCGTGGATCCAGAACTGGCTGCGAGACAGAAAGCAGAGAGTTGTGGTGAACGGCTATTTTTCTGACTGGAGTGAAGTGTGCAGTGGCGTCCCCTAGGGATCGGTATTGGGACCACTGCTCTTTTTAATTTATATTAATGATCTGGTCTTGGGTATAGGGAGTACCATTTTGAAGTTTGCAGATGACACAAAGTTAGGAAAAATAGCAAACAGTGAGGAGGATAGTAGGTATCTGCAAGAAGATATCGTCAGAATGGTAAAATGGGCAGACACATAGCAGATGAAATTTAATGTAGAGAAATGTGAGGTGATGCATTTTGGGAGCAGAAATTAGGGGACGCAATATAGGCTAGATAGTACAATTTTAAGGGGTGTGAAGGAACAGAGAGACCTGGGGGTTTGTGGAAGTGATTCTTTGAAGGTGGCAGGACAGGTAAACAAGGCTGTTAAAAAAAGCATACGCATTGGCTTTATAAATAGGGGCATAGAGTACAAAAGTCAGGAAGTTCTGACTAAACTCTATAAAATGTGGGTTAGGCCTCAGCTGGAGTACTGTATCCAATTTTGGTCACCACACTATAACAACAACAACAACAATTTACATTTATAGAGCGCCTTTCACGTCGGGAGGACGTCCCAAGGCGCTGAAAGGATAGAAAGGATGTTAAGGCATTGGAAAGGGTGCAGAGGAGATTTAACAGGATGGTACCACGAATGAGGGACTTCAGCTATGAGGAAAGGCTAGAGAGGCTAGGTTTATTCTCATTGGAGCAGAGAAGGTTATGAGGAGACCTAATATAGGTTTTTAAGATCATGAGGGGATTTGACAGAGTAAATAAGGAATAACTGTTTCCACTGGTGGGTTTGTCAGTGACTCGTGGTCACAGATTTTAAATAGTTTCTAAAAGAAGCAGAGTGGAGGTGAGGAGAAATGTTTTCACCCAGCGAGTTGTTCGAATCTGGAATGCATTGCCTGAAAAGGTGGTGGAGGCCGATTCGATAACAGCTTTTAAAAGAGAGGTAGACATTTATTTGGGGAGGACGGGTTTGCGTGGTTATGGGGAGAGAGCTGGGGAGTGGGATTAAATTGCTCTTTTTAAAGAGCCGACACACACTCGATGGGCCGAATGGCCTCCTTTTGTGCCATAAGATTCTATGATTCTAATTTTTTTTCAATTAGTATTACTTTTGTCCTTTACTCAGGGTGTTGCCTCAGATCTATGTGGCTACAGTGGAAGCCGTGCTAGCCAGCATCCAATGCTACACAGAAACCTCCAACCTAAGGAGTGTGAGTGACTTTTGTAGAACTCACTGTTGAAAAGTCTGTAAATGCTACACTATGTTTGTGCAGATCAGATATTGTGACACAAGCAGATAGATATTTATTCCGCATATATTTATTCTGTGGTATTTTGGGCATGGACACTGTTATTTTATAGTTGGTACAGGGATGTTGCAGAAGACGTGGATCCAAGCCATAGTCCTTCCCAGAGTCCCTCCAACTCACTCACTCCCTCAAAACCTGCCTCAATACTTGCTTCTTTGACTACTTTCAGTCAATTTTCCCCTCCCTAGTTTCTTTGACCCCCAACAATGGCCTCAGCTGCCCGCCAGCTGTGTAAAGCATTTTGAGATGTCCCCCCAACATGAAAGGCAATGTATACATGTAAATCATGTTGGGTTGATGAGCAAACAAGTTAACTTTCTGTTCTGCAAGTCTTCAGCTATTTATTTGTTGATTTCAAGAGAGTTTTGAGTCACAAATTTAGGGACTGTTCAGAGGGAACTTGAGGGGACCCACCCATCCGCCAATTTCACATCACCTTGCAGCCCTATTTTATTAAAATTGATCACTCCACGGCTGTTTGCACTAAATACCCACCATCACACCACTTTACAGCAAACCATGTGAAACGCTTTGACATGTCTCGATGATGTCTCTATGTGTAAGTGCAAGGATTATTATGGTTACCCAGATTCATCCCGAGTAATTCTGTAATTCATTGTGTTCTTTCTTGGTCAATGACTCGCTCTGCCTTTCCCCATCTCCGCAACATTTCCCGACTCCGCCATTACCTCACCCCCAAAGCCGCTGAAACCCTCATCCATGCCTTCATTACATCCCGGGTCGACTATGCAAACGCCTTGCTGGTTGGCTTTCCCAATTCCTCCCTCCTCAGGCTGCAGATAATCCAGAATTCTGCGGCCCATGTCCTTTTCCGTTCGAAACTCCGTGACCCCATCTCTCCCATCCTTGCCCGACTCCATTGGCTCCCCATCGTCCAGAGGATCCAAGATCCTGGTCCTCACATTTAAAGATCTCCACAACCTTGCCCCACCCTAAATGCATGATCTCCTATCCCCCTTACCAACCCCCTCCCTCCGCTCAGCAGGCTCAGGCCTGCTCCACGTCCTTAGACCTACCCACCCAACCATTGGCGGGCAAGACTTCAGTCACTCTGCCCAACCCCTGGTACTCCATCCCGAAGTCCCTCTGCCTTGCCCTCTCGCTGGCCTCCTTTAAGTCTTGCTTCAAGACACTCCTCTTCGATGGTCCCATCAGCAACTCCTCCACGCCCCCCCTCTCCCCCGTCCTCAGCTCGAGTCTGAAGCAGTAACTGTTGAACGCCTTGGGACGTCCTCCTGACATGAAAGGCGCTATACAAATGTAATTTGGTTGTTGTCTCTGCAGTCTGCAACTCAGCTCGCCATGTTTGCCTCTGACAATATTCCATTTATTTCACTTCCAATTCGGTTCTGTCAAGCACATTTGAGATTGTTTTCTGTCACGATGAGTGCTGTATACCTACAAGTCTACCCGGGGAGTTGGAGTAAGTTCATTCTTATTTCTTTATCTATCTTGTTTCTCAGGCCCACAAAGTTGCTGTGGATGTGTTTTTCACCACGTTAGATCGTTATGGTCTCACTCAGTTGAAAACTCTTCTAAGGTAACAAGCATCACTTTTGTATCTGTTTTGTGTGGGTGACTAACACTCGAAGACTATGACGCAATTAACAGACTACGGGTTCCACAGACACATGGTAATTCCTCTTTACATTTCTCTATCCTTTCTCTTTTTTTTGTCACTCAGTCTCTCATTATTTTTATCATTCTCTCTCTTGTTCTCTTTCTTGTTATCTCTGATTTTTCCTTATTTTCACTCTCTCTCTCTCTCTTGTTATTTACCTCTCTCATGCTCTCTATCTTTATAACTCTCTCTTTCATGTACACTCTCTTTCTCCTTCTTTCTTACTGTCTCTCTCATAGGAAGATAGGAATGGGAAGAGGACATTCAGTCTCTCAAACAAAAACAAAAGTTGCTGGGGTAACTCAGCAGGTCAGGCAGCATCCATGGAGAAAGGAACAAGAGTCAACGTTTTGGGTCTATAACCCTTCGTCTCTCAAGCCTGCTCTGGCATTCTATTAGATTATGGCTCTCTCCCCTCATCACCCTTTTTCTTTCTCTCTCTCATGGCCTCTCATTATTTTCTCTCCCTCATTTTGTTCTCTCTCATTTTATGTATAATTTCTTGCCACACACTCATCCACCCAAAACCCCAGGATTTGATTCTAGCCTGTATCTCATTGCCTAGGGTGCCTTATTTTATGTATCATATCCCTCCCACCCGAAATCCCTTGAGGGTGCAATACTATGTACATAACCCCCAAATTCCTGAATTAGATTAGATTCCAGCCGTATTCATTGTAACTCACTTTTATATATAAATCCTGTAGCGTTTTAGTTAGAGCACTCGTCTCATATACTAGGGGACCCCAGATTCAATTTCATGTCAGCACAAAACCTTGGGCAACAACAACAAATAACAAAATTGCGCTTACATAGCGCCTTTCACGTCGGGAGGACGTCCCAAAGTGCTGAGCAAGTTTCCTTACTCTACACTCCTCTTTACCTAGCAGTAAGTAGGAACCCGGTTGTTAGTTGATTAGCGGAACGCTTTCCAGTGGTAATAATCCCTTTAAAAAATAATAAAAATTTGGTCAATCAATCCACGGTTATTCCTGGGACATTACAGTGCCAATTGACTGCCAAGTTTTGCTCATAAAATATAATCATTTAATTCACTTTCCAGTATATTCTGTGTCATGCTTTGAACATCTGAAAGCCATGATAAGACACTATATCAAATGGAAGGATTATTGATTGATTATCATTATTACGGTACATTGAAATTCCAAACATCCCTTTAAATCTTTGTTCTCGGGACGGAAGACAAAATCCTAAATGCATCTGTTTAATTGTTAACCAGAAACTGCCCTGGTTAAGGTCACAAATGACATCCTAACCGCCTGTGACCAGGGCTCCCTCTGCCTCCTCGTCCTCCTTGACCTGTCTGCTGCGTTCGACACAGTCGATCACACCATCCTCCTTCAACGTCTTTCCTCCCACCTCAACCTTCAAGGCACAGTCCTTGACTGGTTCCATTCTTATTTGACCCACCGTTTACATTTTGTTTCTTCCAACGGTTTTTCTTCAAACCCCCGCACAGTTTCTCACGGCGTCCCTCAGGGCTCTGTCCTCGGTCCCCTCCTTTTCACCCTTTACACGCTCCCTCTGGGCGACGTCATCCGCAAACATGGGGTAAATTTCCACATGTATGCGGACGACACCCAGTTGTACCTTTCTGCCTCATCCCTCAACCCCCAGACGATCGATGTTCTGACAGCATGTCTGTCCGACATCGAGTCCTGGACGAGGGACAACTTTTTGCAATTGAACGTGAGTAAGACCGAGGCCCTCCTGATTGGCTCAAGCCAGCGCCTCCGCACATCGGGCGCTGCCAGCCTCAACATCCAAGGCTGCACTCTCCACCTCACAAAGCCAATCAGGAACCTCGGCATCATGTTCGATCAAAAATTTTCCTTCCTTCCTCACATCCGCGCCTTGACCGGCACCGCTTATTTCCACCTGCGCAACATTGCCAGGCTCCGCAACTATCTCACCCCCCCACGCTGCTGAAACACTCGTGCACGCGTACATCACCTCATGGCTGGACAACGGAAACTCTCTCCTCGTCGGCCTCCCCAGTTCCTCCATTCACAGGTGCAGGTCATCCAAAACTGCAGCCCGTGTACTATCCCACACCCGCCTCCGCGACCACATAACCCTCACCCTCGCCCGTCTCCACTGGCTCCCCATCCTCCAGAGGATCGAGTTCAAGATCCTCGTCCTCACCTACAAGGCCTTAAATGGCCTTGCCCCACCCTATTTAACCGATTTACTTTCCCCCTACACGCCCACCCGGACCCTCCGTTCAACAGGACTTGGCCTGCTCCAAGCCCCCCGCCCGAACCACCCCACCATCGGAGGCCGGGCCTTCAGTTTCTCCGCTCCCACCCTATGGAATGCCATCCCTCAATCCCTCCGTTTCGTTTCTTCCCTTTCCTCTTTCAAGGCCGGTTTGAAGACTTTCCTCTTCGATCGTGCCTTTTGTTCCACCCCGAATTCTTTTACCTCCCCTTCGTGTTTCACCCCTTCCCAAACACTCTCCTCTCAGCTCGGGTCTCACGCCTCCTGTGCAGCGCCTTGGGACGTCCTCCCGACGTGAAAGGCGCTCTATAAATGTAATTTGTTGTTGTTGTAATGGAGCTACATTTCCTTCAACCGTCTTAAAAGCTAATTTAATTTACTTTTAAGAAGAACTAAATTGTAGCTTAGGTCCCGCACATTCCTACAACATATAATGTCCCTTTTAAAACGCCAGAAATACAAATGTAGTTATGCTATTATAGAATCACAGAAATTTGCATCACAGACGGGGGCCATTTGGCTCACTGGGTCTGCAGAGGCTAATGTATCCAGAGCCAGCAAGACCATACTTGGAAGATTTTCCTTTTCACGTACCTCCTATCCAATTGCCGTTTGAAAGTTGTTTTTGAATCTGTTTCCATCACCCTTTCAGGCGGCAATGTATTCCAGAACTACCCTTTCTTTCTTTTGCCAACTATTTTGAATCTTATGTCCCTTGGTTACCGACCTACCTTCAGTGGAAACTGTTTCTTCCCATCCACCCCATCAAAACCACTCATGATTTTGAACACCTCTATTAAGTCTCCGCGTAACCTTCTCTGCTCTAAGGAGAACTAGTCTCTCATCCCTGGTTCCATTCTGGTAAATCTCCTCTGGACATTCTCCCAAGGCCTTGACAGCCTTCCTTCCTAAAATGGGGTGCCCAGACACAATACTTCAGCGGAGAGCTAATATTCTGTCTGTCTGCGCGTGCTTCAAGAAACATCTCAATAACCAATTAACCTTGGATTTGGAAGTGGCGTGGGCATATTTGTTTGGGTATTTCCTATTGTTTACGTGTTTTTCACTACAGTTAGACTTGCTGGCTGCTGAGTCAAAGTGGCACTGTGGAATCCTGTGCAACTTTAAAATTTTGCTCTCTATACAAAAGTCGTAGTCATTTATGTGTACCTAACCAAGCCAGTCAGGAACCTCGATGTCTTTTTTGACACTAAAATGTCCTTTCTCCACATATCCATGCCATGACCAGCGCCACCTTCCACCACCGCCGCAACATCGCCCGTCTCCGTCACCGCCTCACCCTTCAGGCCGCTGAAACGCTTTCAGTTGCCCTCCTATCTCTCTGCCCTCCCTCATCGCAACCCTGCCGTCCTCCCCCCATTCCCCATGCTCAGGTCCTGACCCCTAACTTGTCAGAGTCTCGGGACGTCCTCCCAACGTGAAAGCTGCTCTACAAATGTTGTTGTATATCAAATATATCAATGTTGTTGTGTATCAAAGTATATTAACAACGTTCCCTGGTATCATTTTTTTTCCCGTTTTCATCCGCCAAATACACAGTAACAGTACACTTTACAGTATATCTTGTGAAATACTTTGAGATGTCTCAACAATGTGTTAAAGTGTTGGATTGAATATAAGGATTGTTATATTATTTTCAGTGCTGCAGGTTAAAGATTTGTTTTTTTGCCCCACTAGGTAATGTTATCTTTGAATATTTGTCAGATTTTTATTGAACTCTGTGTATCAATTTTGTATCTATCTGGCCAAAATAGCATCTTGAAAGGGTTTTGTACGTTAACCTTGCTTATTTTTTTAATATGCAGATCAAAATTATCCTTCAACATTCAAGCTGTGAATAGCCAAGGAAGGTTAGCTTTCTTTCACCTGTTTTGCATAGTGTTTGAATAATCTTGATTATTTTTTCTGTCTTCAGTTCTGTGAATTAGAGACTTTAATAATGAATTTTGACAGTGTGAGCTTCTATTGAATTTTCTTACTTCTCTCTTCTGCCTTGATTGCTTCCTTAATTCCTTAACCCCTTCATAATGGACTTTTACTGTACATACGCGCAAGTGGTCCTGTTGCTCTCTGTACTAAGGTGGCCGGCTTCTAGGTCATCAGTTCATCAAATGAATTTGTCCACCTCTCCTTTTGACTGCAAACAACTCTCCAGCTGCTATCAAATGTAGTTAAACCCACAATTGAGGTTCACTATAACGTGGGTTGGGATTTTATTGGTCAAAAACATTATATATTAAATATAATGGGCAGCATTGGAATGCATTGCCTGAAAAGGTGGTGGAGGCCGATTCGATAACAGCTTTTAAAAGAGAATTAGATCTTTATTTAGGGAGAACAGGTCTATTAGGTTATGAGGAGAGAGCTGGGCAGTGGGATTGAGTTGCTGTTTTCAAAGAGCCGGCACAGATGAGATGGGCCGAATGGCCTCCTTTTGTGCCGTGAGATTCTATGATCACCATAAATAGAATCGAAGAATAGAAGAAGAATTTTACATTGCCTGTGCCAGGTTTTCTGAAAAAAACTTGCAAGTTAATCTCGATTCCCTTTAGCATTTTTTCTTTTGCTAAATATTTGTCTAATGTCATTTTGAAAACTATTATGGAGTTTGCTTCAAGTATATTATTTTCGGAGAGGGTATTCCATGTCCTAATAGGTCTCTGTTTTTTGTGAAAAAAATCCTAACTTCTCCCATTAAGATTTTAATGGTCATTTAAAAAATAATGCCCTCAAGTTACTGACTCACCAGCCAATAATTTTCATTCGTTGCCCAGCAGCTATTTCTATATTATCATGTTCAGCTGATTTGTTCGTGTTCTTAGTAAAACAGAATGGTGCTTTTTGTTCAACTGATTTGTTCTGTTGGTCATTATAAGTCTGCGATACAAAGGGCATTCTAACAACATGGAGTTTTATGGAATCCTGCGGCGTATCAGTTAGTGCACTCTCCTCTCAAGGTGAGGACCTGAATTTGCTTCCCAGGCAGGGAAAAACCCTTAGGAAAGTTTCCTTACTCTACACGCCTGTGTTAATCCCACAGTAAGTGGGAATTCTGCTGTTAGTCAACTAGCGGATCGCATTCTGAGGGTAATAATCCTTTCAAAATTAAAAGAAAGGTAATTCAATCCACGACTGTTTATCCAATACTGTGCGCAACTGGCTGCCATGTTTGGCACACAAAATGCATAGTCAATCCACTTTACAACATATTCTGTGAAGTAATTTGAGACGTCTCAATTATGTAATGAAATGCCATATCAAATGCAAGGATCATTATTACCAACATAATAAATACATTTTACCAAGCCACTCACCTGACACCTGAAAGCTGGCACCTGCGCTGGTGGGTGGAATCGAGAGTTTGTTTTTCTGATAATGCTCTGTGTTTAAAAAAGAAACTTAACTTTTCCCTTTTAATGGTTAGTTGAAATACAATGTCCTCCAAACATATGCCCTGATTTTTTTTAATTTATTTAAGACATTTAAGATTAAGTTAGTAGAGTGTAAGATTAATTATTAAATGTTCCACTGTTGATCTGGATCACAAACTGACCTGACATTCTCCTCTGAATTGGGCAGCAATTATAGTTTTTCGGACAATCTTGAATAGTTTTGCAACCAAGACCAAGCCAGCATTAATAATAATAATCCTTGCATTTGAAATAGTGCTTTTCACATCTTCTAGATGTCTCAAAGCACTTCAAAGAAGACACTATAAAGTGAATTGACTGTACATTTGTGGGTGGAACTCGGCAGCCAATTGTCCACAGCAGTGTCCCACTAACAGTTGTGGATGAAGTGACTAAATTATTGTTTTTTTTAGAAGGATTATTATCCCAGATAATTGGTCCGCCAATCGACTAACCACCAAGTCGTAAGTACTTATTTACTACTAGGTAAACAGGCATGTGGAGTAAGAAACTCACCCAAGGTTTCCCCCTGCCGGGAATCAAACCCAGGTCTCTTGCTCACTAGGAAAGTGCTCTCCACTGAGCTACAGGACTCCACGAGCATTAGCCCACAAAACACACAGTCACTTCATCTCACATTGTATTCTGTGAAGCGCTTTGGGACTTCCTTCCAATGTGAAAGATCCAATATCAAATGAGAGCATGTTTATAATATAACGTTCTCGATCGTATTCTCAACCTGGTTATCGTTAAGATTGTGCACTGGTTGTTGTGAAGAATTACAATGGTAAACCATACTCTCAGAGTTAGCTCTCCCTGGCTGGTGTGTTATTTGTTGTGTTAGTATAGTTTTTGCCTGTTTGGCATAAACTATACAAGAAAGGGTAAAATTAACTTGGCTTTTCAGTGTAATCAAATGACATATCCAATAGATTGGGAACCGAGTGATTTGTTTGGGTGTGAGTGTGCGAGTGTGTTTGTGTGTGCATGAGTATGTGTACAGCTATGGTTTAATAGTCAGGCTTGTGTCAGATTATTTGACTATGAAAATTACTGTCAAGTAATGTTCTTCAGTTAAGCGCATGGAGTGTTAGAGGTAACCTCCAACAGTGACTTGAATTATCAAATTAAAATGCTGAATACTTGTCAGTGAAATGCTTGAGAGTATAATTCAATGTTTTCTTTCCAATAGAATTGTGTCCTTGGAGAGCCAAACAAGCAAGTTCCTTGTAAAAACCGTAAGTTTGAGGATTTGGTGTTTCTCTCCTCTTTCTCTCCCAAAATGGTTTGAGCTTTTAAGACCATAAATTACCAACTCCCAAGGGAATGGCTTGTGTTGTCGGTGACTAAAGGGTACAGCGCACATGTGGGTGAATGTGATGTATGTGTTCAGCTCAGTTAGCTTCACAACGTGACTGTACTGATATGACTGAGGGCTCGTCTGGTTGTTCAGGTGGACGTTATAGATCCCTTACATGTGTGAGACCTGTGTTCAAGTCCAGGCAGGTCAGAGTGAAACCTTGAGCAAGTTTCCTTACTCCACATGCCTAATAATAATCCTTCCGAAAAAAACACAATAATAAAAAATTGCTCATTTCAATCCACGACTGTTGGTGGGGGACGCTGCTGTGTCCAATTGGCCGTTGCGATTCGCCCACAAATATACAGTCAATTCACTTTACAGTATATTCTGTGAAGCGCTTTGAGACGTTGATAAGATGTGAAAAGCCGCTATATCAAAACGCAAGGATTATTATTATTGTTATTAGTCTGATCCTCCTTTGTGTCAGCCTGGCTCTGTTGGTAGCACTCCTGCCGCTGAGTCAGATGGTTATGGCTATAAGCCCCGCTCCGGGATTTGGAACTGATTTATTTTCAACCCATGCTCCAAGTGCAGGGCTGGGGGTGCGCTGCTTCGGGCTTTGGATGGACATTAAACTGAGGGCTCGTCTGCCTATTCAGGTGGACGTTATAGATCCCACAGCACTGTTCAAAAAGTGAAGGGCCCGGTGACCCAGTGTCCTGGTCAACAATCCTCCAAATGAAATCGGTCACATGGCTGTTTGTGGGACATTGCTGTCCAAGAAATTGAGTGTCGTGTATTGAAAACACTTTACATTATACCGTGTGAAGCCCTTTGGAATGTCCCCCTAAAGTGACAGATACTATACCAAATGGAAATCTGATTATTAATAAAGCACTGGTGTGCAAGCTTGTGCTCTGTGATGCTGGGTGTGTTATGAGGCTTGAAACACTCGAAACAACAACTATTTCATTTAATGTAGACCTTTAACATTAGGAAAACATTCGCAACAGAGACAGAGTGTTTGCCAAAGCAGGGTGGGAGATTGCATGTGGGGTGTGGAGGAGGGGTTGGAGGGAAGCAGACAAATGAGCTGTCAAAGAGATTTTTACAGATCGGATTTGAAAGCGAAGGAGGCGGGTGCGAGGCGGAAGGATTTGGAGAGAAACATCAGATAGTGGGTGTAAAGTGACTAAAAGTCTTGCCCCCTCCCTAAACAGATATCTGAAGGAATAACCAAATTTCGTCATCTTGGAACAAACTCTTTGATGATAGATGTTGCCTCAGTAAATAGATAATTTTATTGGTCACATTGCTATTACTGTTAACTTTGATGGTTTGTTCCTGTATATTATTCTATACATTGCTGGTTATCCTCCCCTTACCAACTCGTTACTGAAAATAGGACGCACCAAACCATGGGTATAATTGGTACAGTTGTCATGTAGAGCAGAGCATTGTTCGATTGTCAGGCTGTTAAACTTGGGGACAGATGATGCCTGGGAGGACCACCAGAACTTATTTAATTAGTGTCAGTGCAGGACCACCGCCTCCCTGCACACCCGAATCCCATCCCAGAAACACATACACACCACATACACAGCCACAAATGCCACTGGCTAGCAATTAAGAACAGAAAGCCCGGCTGATATTTGTCTGTCTCTGTTGCAGGCATCCATGACTGTGTTTGACATTCCCGATTTAACTGGAGGAAAAGGAACTTTGGGCTCCGTAGTTTTTTCTGAATCTTTTGTAGAATCTCAGCTGCTTCTGAAAGAAAACGGTAAGTGATCCTCCATGTCTTTGCCTCGCCACTTTCAAAACCAGTGCTCCCCACCTCATGGCCTTAAATGTGAATTATTACTGTACTTACAAGATTTGCCAAGGGGACACACAGGAAATTTCAGAACAGCCAATGGGTCACTGTTGGAGGCCTGACATAGTTAAAATATTTCTTTACCCAAATCAATGACTGGAGCAGGGTTGCAAGGATGGAGGTTTGAGGCTCGGGAGCTGGGAACTGATTTAAGAATCTTGATGCTGTATGGCTGGGATTCAGGAAGGATGAAATAATCAGCAGCCTTCATCCCATCTTCTCTTGTGACGTTGCAATTTTCAATGCAGAAAAGTTTGCAGCCCTGGCTTCCAGTGAAACTCCCTACTTTTGGTGGAACAGTAGGAGTGGGAGCAGAGGGTGGAGCACCTGAGCCAGAAGTTGGCTGGGGACCTTATCAAAGCAAGGGCCTTGCTTCAGCCATAATCTGCTCAAATGGTGAACAATCGTGAGGGGTTGAATGGCCTACTCTTGTTCCTATGCTTTCCTGAAAGTTATTTATATGGGTTAGCAAAATGCAAGTTGTGTTTCAACCTGTACCTGGGAACAGGAGAAGAGACCATGGGGTTAATTAAATAATTTGTTCCCATTTCCCTGCAACTATAAATATCCTTACTTCCCAACGATCCATCTCACTTTTAAATATCCCAGTTGCTTCTTTGCCTCTGCAGAATTTTGGGCCGGTATATTCCTTATTATGTATAAATTCTACCAAATATTAGGTAATAGCCTACTTTCTGGTAATATTAAATATTTGGGTCAGCTTTCCCCTCTCTACCTTCTTGGGGCTCCAATCCGTCCCCCTCCCCCTAGTCAGCTACCCAGCATTGTGAAACGCTTTGAGGTGTCTTCATGACATGAAAGGAGTGGACAGGGCCTGTGATTGAAGGAAGGGTAAATAAATAAATCTGTGGAATCACTACATCAGTCAGCGAGTTGGTAAATCTGCGAAACATACTTTCTAGGGAGACGGTAGAACTAGAAAATGTTGATTTGTTCAAACACAAATTAGATCATTTATTTTACTAAATAATATTTTTCGATACAGTATATGAGTAGTTCAGGACATGACATGTGCATGAGACTGCAGGATGGTGGACGGAGAACTGGATGGACCTTAGTCTTTTTTCATCTAGCATTTCCTATGTTCTATTTAAGTAAAGATAACTTTTTTTATATGGGTTGAGAAACAAATGGGTCATTTCTCTCTTTGCTCTATAGATGGCACTATGTCTCCAGACAGCAGCTTCATTATCCTCACAGCCATTGTGCCTCGCTTTGTCTCCTGGCTGGTAAGTACCAGTGTGTAGTGCTTTAACAAAAGAGGCTAGGCTTTTTAGACTGGGATTTCTGTTGAGACTTCACTCTGCATGAAGAACGCTATATAATTCCAATTTGTTGTTGTAAGTGATATGCGCAGGAAATTCCCTGGTCAGCAGCAGGAAGGTCTTTAGACCTTTCCACTTTCTGGAACTCCATCCTGGAACTCCTCGTCTCGTCTCAACACCTTCTTCTTTGACCGTGCTTTTGGTGATCTTCCCAATACCACCCCTCTTGACGCCAGCCTAAGCTCAGGTGTAAATCCTCGACTGTGCAGCGTCTCAGGATGTTCTCCCAACCTAAAAAGCGTTGTATGACGTCCTCCCGACGTGAAAGACGCTCTATAAGTTTAATTTGTTGTTGTTATAAATGCCATTTGTTGTTGCTGACTGAGGCAACAGTATTACCAACTGAGAGCAAGGCTGGCATTAAATTACCTTTAAGATCCAATGAGCAAAGAATTCTGGTGCCTTGAATATTTGCTCTGGATATGTAATCCTGAAGAGCCATCAGATTAGGCTCAGTTTGCAGACAACAATCGGCATGAGAAAACATTCTCCTGGAGATAATAATGAACTAAGTGTGTGAATCCATTCCAGTTTAAAGTGATAAAACTTGTTTGGCACAGAGCTGACCTCAGAAAGCAGCTGTTAACACTAGAGGCACACAGCTAGCTCCTGGCCTGTATTAATAGCAAACCTGTAAAGTGTTCACATCTTGTTTGTCTTGGAGTCCTGTAGCTTAATGGTTAGAGCACTTGCCTCGCAGGCGAAAGGACCTGTGTTTGATTCTCTTGCAGGGCAAAGCGCCATACAAGTTCCCTTACCCCACACACCTCTGCTTACCTAGCAGCAAGTAAGATCCCAGTTGCGAAGTGATTGGCGGATCACTCAATCCACGACTGCTTGTGGGACGCTGCTGTGTGCAATTGATTTCCTTGTTTCTCCCATCAAATATGGTCAATTCACGCCTCGAAGGTGTGATCAGGCACCATATCAAATGCAAGGATTTGTTACTGTCTAAATATGAATCCTCAGTCAATCAGTTTGATTTTCTAGATTTTCAAGTGCAGAATATTTAAATTTAACATTACATAATGTCCCTGTATAAATTTCTCTTAAAATCGCCTGTGCTTCATAAGAAGTAACTGTGTTTGCCGGGTACAGTCACCACGATCTGAAGTATTTTGTGACTCAAAAGAAGATCCAAAAGTGTGCGTGTTGTGTGCAAGTTCTTTCTTGTGGTCAGTTTTTTTTAAAAGTCCAGAAAGAACATCAATTTACAAGTATGCAGCCCCCCTTCCATGTGCGATTCAGTGTTTCAGAGCCTCTTAACAATGGTGTAGTTTAATGCTGAGCCAGAGAGAGATGGCAGGTGACAGTAGGAATGGTTGAAAAGGATCTGAAGAGGGCAAAGAGTAGGCAAATTGGAGGGATTGATGCAGGGACTTCCAGAGGGTAATAAATAACACTTGTCTGGCAGGGTAATACTAGGTGGAGTTGTGTTCGCTGCATGTGCTTTGCAGGAGACTTTATTATGTGAGCTGACGTTTAATTTGCCAAAACTAACTTTCACCATAGGAAATCCGTCCACTTGGTAGCCTGGAGGAAGCTCCTGCTGGAAACGCATTGCATGTCACTGAGTGTAGCTGTTTCAGGGGGACAGAGTGATGCCTGGAATACCACGTTACAGGGAAATCCTTTCTGGAGGCGTTCATAAACATTCCATTTATTAAAACAACAAATCCATTTTTTTAACAAACAAGGAAAAGAGCCACATTTCGGAATTATGTTTGGGGATGACCTGCATTCATTGGTATGTAGTCATGCCCCAGTCAATATGCCTCTCTTGGTCAGGGAACGGCAAAGGATGGAGGCTGGTTTAGGCAAGACCATTAAGCGCATTATTAATAGCCACTTTTATTCTTTCAATAAAAGAACATTGCGTTCAGTCTGAGAGTGAAAATGATAATCCGTGCATCTGGTGCTCTTCGGGCAATGATTATTCCTATAGCCAGTGGCTTTATTGTCATGGTTACTCACACAAAGTTGTGTGGGTTAAGTTGCGTTGCAATCTTAGTAATTATTATTTTGCTTCTTAAGGTTGAGGATCTTGAAGTGAAACGTTCTGAAGAAGCACAACACATCATAAAGGTACATTTCGGGATTCTTTTTAACAAAATGGCGCTATGAAGTTCTGCTGATGATTTATGGCACGCACATTTTGGTCAGCCAGGTGTCCTGACATCAGGGAGATAGGCGGGGTGGGCTCTACTCTACCCTCGACTCCCGGACCGCTACTGTCAGACATCAAGTCCTGGATGAGAGCTAACTTTCTATAGTTGAATGTCAAAAAGACCAAGACCCTCCTGATTGGTTCGAGCCAGCGCCTTCACACATCAGGCACTGGCAGCATCAACCTCCATGGTTGCACACTCAACCTCACCAAGCCAAAACCTAGGAGTCTTGTTCAATCCTCAACTGTCTTTCTTCCCTCACATCCAAGCCATGACTCGCTCTGCCTCCGCTCACCTCCGCAATATCGCCCAGCTCCACCAATACCTCAGGCCTGATACCTCATTCATGCCTTCATCACGTTCAGGCTCAACTACGCCAATGCCCTGCTTATTGGCTGTCCCAAATCCACCCTACACAGGCTGCAGATAATCCAGAACTCTGCTGCATCTGTCCTCTACCGCTCCAAGCTTCGTGACCCCATATACACCTCCTATCCTTGCCTGACTCCATTGGCTTCCCATCACAGAGGATTCAATTCAAGTTCCTGGTCCTCACATTCAAAGTGGGCTAACCTACCAACCTGTCCACTCCCCCCGCTCAGCAGGCTCTGGCCTGCTCCATGTCCCCCAACCCACCTGCTCCACCATTGGCAGGCAACCCTTCAGCCATTCTGCCCCTAACCTGTGGAATTCTATCCTGCAGTCCCTCCACCTCACCCTTCTCTTGCTTCCTTCAAGTTCTGCCTCAAAACCCTCCTTCGACGGTTCCTATCAGTCACCCCAAATCCCCCCTTCGCTCCACCGTCCCCGACCCCAGCTCAGGTCTGAAAACATAACTGGCCAGCAACTTGAGACGTCCTCCTGACTTGAAAGGTGCTATATAAGTGTAATTTTATTGTTGTTGTTGTTGTTACTAACTCACTTTTTAAACACTGTAATGATTTAAATGCCTCTATTAGGGCCTCTTTTCCAGTGATGAAAGGCCTAACTTATCCAATTTATCCTGGCTGATATCACTAACCTGCCAGCCCTGGTATTAAACTTGTAAAGCTACACTGTACTCTTTCTATCATTGCTTATCCTTCTTATAGCAAAGAGACCAGAATTGGGTACAATAATAATAATAACAATACTCCAGATGGGATCTAACCAATATTTTTTTGTAGAAATTCTACATCACTTTTAGACTCTCTAGATTTAAGCCAAACCCCAATGGCCTTTTTAATCGAGCATTATTTATCTATGCAGCTATTTTCAGAGATTTGAATGTGTACTTATGATCTTCCACATGTGCTTGTGTGACTTAAAATGTCATATGTCCTGGACACATCTGCTGGAATCTGCCACTTTCAGAGAATGTTATAGAGCTCTGTATCTGTGTTTTCAGGGTGATGCCAATTTCCTCGGCAGTTTGCTTGCTGGAGGCGACACAGTCTTTGTTCATTCTGGCAATTCAGTGTCCAGACCAGAAGAAGGTAACCGTTTGCTTGTTTGTTCAGCTGTGGTTGTTCTACCCCTGCCTCTTGCTCAGTCCTGGGATCCGTTACTGTGAAGCACTCTGAGATGCCATCCAGCGTGAAGGGCATATATATAAATCAAAGTTGTTGTTGTTGTCTGAATTCTTGATCCTGCAGCATATTGGTTAGAGCGCTCACCTCACAAACGAGAGGTGATTTGATTCCAGAGCAGGGCGAAATCTTGGGAAAGTTTCCTTACTCCATAACTAAGCAACAAGTAGGAATCTGGTTATTTGTTGATTAGTGGATCGTTTTCTGGGGTAAAAATCCTTTCAAAAAATAATAATGATTTGGTCACTCAATCCATGACTGTCCACATGTGCAATTGGCTACTATGTTTTGCCCAGAAAAGACCGTACGGCTCAAAAAGAGAAGGGAGCTCGACAATTGACTTCAAGTGTTATGGGATTAGAAAGGCAAAAATCCGACTAGGAATCCCGTTCCTGATGTTCAGTATTGAGTTCAAATAATATTTGGCTGTGAAAAATCTCATGGTCAGATCAACACCACTAGAATAACATCTCGGAGTTTTACAGGAGCAGATATATGGAGAATCAGAGGCGACCGTAATAATAATAATAATCCTTGTATTTGAGACATTTCGCAGAATATATTTTAAAGTGAATTCAGTGTATTCATGGGTGAAATGCAGCCTTCAATTGCGAACTGCATTGTTCCACAAACAGTCGTGGATTGAGTGACCAATTTTTTTTTGAGGGGAAAGGGATTATTACCCATGGAAAGCAATTTGCCAATTGAATAACAGCCGGATTCCTGCTTCTTACTAAGTAAGAATAGGCGTGTGGAGGAAGTAAGGAAACTTGCCTAAGGTTTCGACCATAGGCAAAGAGGATTTGAAGATGAATGGGCAAGATAGAGGAATTGAAGGAGGACGTTGCAAGGTCATAGATTCGGAGAACAAGGCCACCAATGTGGCAAGAGTGTGGAAAGGGGACTTGCAGCAAGTCTGAGAGGAGCAGGCAAGCAGAGGCCACCCACTAACTTTCATTGGTATAAATTCAGGCACAAAGAACAGGTGGTTAATGGCAGACAGTCCCGTACCAGCTCAGCGCACTAGCCCAAGGACTGCCTCAGGGATAGAGTATGGGAAGGCAATGCACTGTGATCTGTTGATGAATGGTTGCCTTTTTTTGAACTTCAGGTAAATTGTTCATCTTGTCTGAAGGAGTTCTCTTTGTACATCCTCGTTACGGGAGCTTTACAGTTTCAAAGAATCATATGACAGCACTGAAATGTTATGATGGGGTAAGTACCTTTATGTTCAATAGGAGTGCATCAGTGTGGCTCAATGGTATCATGCCTCTGAGAAAGAAGTTTGTGGGGTCAAGTTCCACTTCAGGACCCGGAATCTCATAGTCTAAGCTGACACTCCAATGCAGTGTTGGGCGTGTTGCATTGTCAGAGGTGCCGTGAGACACGTGAGATGTTAAACCTGAGCCTGAGCTGGTGGACAGTAAAGATACCAGTCACTGCTTGAATAGAGAAGGGAGTTTCTCTCCCTCGGTGTGCTGGCCAACATTCCACCAAACAAAATTGGTCACTGCAGATCATCCAGAACTCTGCAACTCGTGTCCTATCGGACTAAGCTCCACAAACACATCACTCCCACCCTCGCCCATCTCCATTGGCTCCCCATCTCCCAGAGGTTCGAATTCAAGATCTTCGTTCTCACTTTCAAGGCCAATCACGGCCTTGCTCCCGCCTATCTGTCTGACCTACTGTTTCCCTATCAGCCTGTCCACACCCTCTGTTCAGCAGACTCAGGCTGCTCCACGTCCCCCACCCGAACCGCCCAACCATAGGTGATCGGGCTTTCAGCCACACTGTGGAACTCCATCCCGCATTCCCCTCGCCTCTCTTTGCTCCTTCAAGACTGGTCTCAAGACCTTCCTCTTCGACCGTGCTTTCTTCTAACTCTCCCACCTCTCCTACTCTCCTTTCCCCTTTCCCTCCTCCTCCCCTCCCCCCACCCTCCTGCTCAGGTCCCAACCTAACTGTTGAGTGCCTTCGGATTTCCTCCCAGAGTGAAAGGCGCTCTATAATTGTAATTTTGTTGTTGTTGTTGTCTACCAACCTGCCTGCCCCCTCTGTTCAGTGGGCTCCATGTCACTCTCTCGACCTGCCCTACCCTCGGTGACCGGACTTTCAGCCACTCAGCCCCACACTCTGGAACTCCATCCCACATTCCCTTCGCCTCACTTCCTCCCTTGCCTCCTCCCTTGCCGGTCTTAAGACCCTCCTTTTCGATCGTGCCTTCTGCCGCTCTCCCTCTCCTCCCCCTACCCTGCTCCTTCCCTGTGCTCAGGTCCTGACTCCTGATTATTCGGCGCCTTGGGATGTCCTCCCGATGTGAAAGGCGCTCTATAAATGTAATTTTGTTGTTATTGTTGTCACTCACTCCATGGCTGTTTGTGGGACGTTGCTGTTCGCAAATTGTCAGCCACGTGCATCTACAAACTACACAGTCACTAAACTTTACAGTGAATCCTGTGACATGAGAATAAATATAATTTTGCACCATTGTTGGATTTTAGTTTTCGAAGGCCTTTATAAATATTGATATAGTTATTTAATTAAAGACGCATTTTGCTAACTTTATTACCAAATGGTTGATATTAAAAAGTTTTCCCTCTCAGAAACCATCCCCTTGGCATGAAAGTCTCCTCTCTTCACTTAACACTTATTGTTAAGTGTTCAGCTGGAAAAATGAAATAAGCGGAATCTGCTCTGTTTGTTTTGGCGCACTCAGTGAAAGGTTAAATTGTTTAATTTCATTTTCTAGTTTAGTTTAATCACTTAAATTGTTTAATGCTCCCCCCCCAAAAAAAATCTGCTGAGACAAAGAAAAATCCTTGGCAACTGAATCCATTTGCCATTGTGTAGTTGTTCCTGTTCAGAATTGCTTTGAATACGTTTATTTTCTGCTACGCTCCATGTCAGCAGCCATTAACACAATGTTGAATAAAGAATATTTTTGTCCCTGGCGACTATTTTCACAATGGACTATAGTCTTCAGATAACACAGACGGCTCTTAAACTCTGCCTATGTATGGGTATTTGTGCACGCACACATGTGTCTTGATTCCCCTGGCACAAGGCCCTGCCTCGTGTCCTCTTTGCTCATCTTCAGATCACATCTGAAGACTTTCCTCTTCAACTGTATCTAGAATCACCTCCCCAGTGTCAACTGTTACCCATTGTGAAAGGCTCTGAGACACCACCTTGTATGAAGGCCAGTTTACAAATGCAAGTTGTTATTGTAATACTTGCCTTGGGCTTGATACTTTGTTATGTGGTTGTTTTGATATCCACCGACTTTTATACAGTGTTTTAGATCAGTTATATAACCCATAATGATGCAATTATTTCATTTTTTTAAATAAAACAAAACATATCCAAGTTTTTTTCAGACTTGAACCTGGATTCAAGCCTATGCACTCCTAGTTGACTTGTATGGCCAATGTTACACCAAATGGTGCCTTAACCCATTAGAACCTTCGTACAGCTGAATGTCCAGTTTTTCTATCAGTTAACAAAAAATATGGTCACTCCATTCCATGAATGTTTGTGGGACTCTGCTGTATGCATTTGACTGTGTTTTGCCCAGAATTTCCAGTATATTCAGTAAAGAGGTTTGAGATAACTCAACCACATGTGGACTCCTGTAGCTCAGTGGTTAGAGCACTCGCCTTACAAGCGTTAGACCTGTGTTTGAATCTAGGCAGGTCAGGGTGAAACTTTGCTTACTCCTCACTTTGATAATAATCCCTCAAAAGAAAAATACAATCATAAATTGGTCATTTCAATCTATATCAAATGCAAGGATTATTATTTCTTAAAAGAACTATCTAATCTGTATTTGAAGGAATCAACACTCCCTGCTTCAACCGTCTCCATAGGGCCTTTTCCACAGGTTCACTATTCGCTCACTGATAGATTTGTTCTGAATTCACCCCCTTCAATCACAGGCTGTCTACTCTGGTTTTACTATTCTGGATAAGTTGAAACAGCCCATCATGATCTTTATTGTCTAGCCCCTTTCGAATCTTAGACAGCAATCTACTCTTTTCCAACCTGTACATGCCCACTTTACTGAGTCGCTCTTCAGTCCAGTCCTTCGATTCCCTCAAATCATTTTGGTCGCCCTCCTCTGTATCTTCTCGATTTCTCTAATATGCTTTTTGTACTGCAGCGACCAGAAATGTACACAGTAATGTGGTGTCCTGTAGTTCAATGAATAGAGCACTGGCCTTGCAAGCAAGAGACCTGGGTTTGATTCCCTGTAGGATGAAACTTTGCACAAGTTTCCTGACTCCACATGCATGATAATAGTCCCTCGAGAAAAAAGAACAATAATAATTTGGTCACTCAATTCAAAACTGTTTGTGGGACTGCTGTGTCAATTCACATTACAATATATTCTGAAAAGTCTAGATTGTAGATAATAGATAATATAGGCTAGGTAGTACAATCTTAAGGAGGGTGAAGGAACAGAGAGACCTGGAGGTTCATGTAAGTAAATCTTTGAAGATGGTAGGACAAGTAGATAAGGTTGTTAAAAAAGCATACGGGATACTAGGCTTTATAAATAGGGTCATAGAGTACAAAGGTCAGGAGGTTATGATTAACCTTTATAAAACTTTGGTTAGGCCTGGCTAGAGTACTGTGTACAATTCTGGGCACCACACTTTAGGAAGGATGTTAAGGCATTGGAAAGGGTGCAGAGGAGATTTACCAGGATGGTACAGTAGAAGCCCGTTTATCCGGCATGCTCGGGTGGGGTAGACTAATTGATTGCCGGATAATCGGGCGGCAAGCTGCCAGAAACCCAACTCAAAAAATTTACTTATTTTAAAACAAACTATATTAATAATATACTAAATAGTAACAGAATATTGTATAGCTACTTACCAATAAAGATTTCAGCACACTTTGTAAAAAATTGGTAAAAAAGCATTTTTTTTACCAATTGGTAAAAACCTCCAAGTTCGTAAGTTTAATTTGCGCACGCGTTGCACACAAATGCGCAAATTGAGCATACTCGCATTTGCTGGAATAGGGAATTGCCCCGGGAGGGGGTCAAGCAATCCGGTTAAGCAGCAAGCAACTAAGAAGTTGAACGGCATGCTAGTGTTCATTTCAAAAGGTTTAGAGTACAAGAGTAGGGAAGTCTTGCTGCAACTGTATATGGCTTTGGTGAGACCGCACCTAGAGTATTGTGTGCAGTTTTGGTCTCCTTATTTAATAAAGGACATACTTGCCTTAGAGGGGGTGCAGCGTAGATTCACTAGGTTAGTTCCTGGGATGAGGGGACTGACCTATGAGGATAGGTTGAATAAACTAGGGCTGTACTCTCTAGAGTTCAGAAGAATTAGGGGGGATCTTATTGAAACATATAAGATTCTTAAAGGGATGGATAAACTAGACACTGAGGGACTGTTTCCCCTGGTAGGAGAATCTATAACCAGGGGTCACAGTCTTAAAATTAAGGATCAGCCTTTTAGAACAGAGTTGAGGAAACATTTCTTCGCTCAAAGGGTAATGAATTTATGGAATTCACTACCCCAGAAGGCTGTGGATGCTCAGTCCCTGAACATTTTCAAGGCTGAGACTGATTTTAAAAAACAGAGGGATTAGGGGATATGGGGATGGGGCAGGTAATTAGAGTTAGGTCAGAAGATCAGCCATGATCTTATTGAATGGTAGGGCAGGCTCAAAGGGCCGAATGGCCTACTCCTAATTCTTATGGTCTTAATCGGGACACGGATAAACGGGCTTCTACTATACCAGGAATGAGGGACGTCGGTTATGAGAAAAGGCTAGAGAGGCTTGGATTGTTCTCATTGGAGCAGAGAAGATTATGAGGAGACTTAATAGAGGTTTTCAAAATCATGAGGGTAAACAGGGAAAACTATTTCCACTGATGGGTGTGTCTCAGTGACTCGAGGTCACAGATTTAAAATTGCTGCTAAAAGCAGAGGAGAGGTGAGGAGAACTGTTGTTCGAATCTGGAATGCATTGTCTGAAAGGGTGGTGGAGGTTGATTTGATAACAACTTTTAAGAGAGAGGTGGATGGTTATTTGGGGAGGACAGGTTTGCGTGGTTATGGGGAGTGGGATTGAGTTGCTCTTTTCAAAGAACCGGCACAGACTCAATAGGCCAAATGGCCTCCTTTGGTGCTGTAAAATTCTATGATTCTATGTAACAACGCATGAGAAGCCAAGAGTCTGGACAACATCCGGCCAGTTGGTTGGCGGAGTGCATGGTTAGCATTTCATTGCCAAGTGTCTGACAAGCACTTGGTAATGAATGGTAAAAACCCATTCATAGAATCTTAGAAATGAAACTCCCCTTCTCCCCGGCTTGCTGTCAGGCTGTGCCACAGCTCTAGATGCTACCTGGCCTGGATGGCGCCATATAATTCATACATCCTTCCTCACCCCCCACCCCACCACCTGGGAGATTGAGCTTGGAGCTGCATTCACTCAAGGGGGGGTGTTAACATTCCCTTGCGTTTTATAACGATTGAGACTCAAAGGGGCTTGTTACATACATATATCCTACTAAGTTTCTGTCGTCAAATTATATGGCGCACACAGCATGAAGTGATCTGATAGAGAATGTTTTAATGTTTTTAGTGCCGGATACTTAATTCTATTGTGTACCCAAAACATGCACTTATACCTCCTTTCATGCATGATATAATCTTCAGGCACGCACTCCCACCCTCCTTCCCATTCGTTCTGCTCCCCCAACTCTGGACTGCTTCATCATCTCCATACTACATTTAGCCACTTTATCCTCAACCCCCCTCCCTCTCTCCTCCCTTTCCATTTTCAAATCCTGACTAATGCCTATCTATTTGACCATGCCTATGGCTATCTTCTGGCTATCTGCCTTCCACCTTCTTGGTTTACACTCTGTAACTCTGTAAAACCTTAAGACGCAATATGTCAGTTATCCGCGGTGCTGTGTAAGTGCAAATTGTTGTTGACGTAAGCTGTTATTTGAGTTGAGAAACAACGGCAACAGATTTACATTTTATATAGTGCATTTTCCGTTGGGAGGATGTCCCAAGGTACTCAGAAACCTTTTGGGACAATGCTCAGTGCAAATTGGCTATTTTTAATACGAATGAGGCACTGTTTAAAATTTAAACTCCACAATAACTGAAAAAACTGTTAAAAAAACAAATAAATAAAAAAAATTGCCCTGTATTTCTTCTGCAAGTTCTGAACTCATGTAAAGTAGAAGCAGAGAAATAGTTAATGAAAAAATATTAAGTTGTAAAAGTTATCGTTTGCATCTGAACAAACTCCAAACATCTGGCAGTGTGATGCTATAGCCTTGCAGGGCATCTATAAATGAGGTTCTCATTACTCCAAGTCAGATGCCTACTAAGTAGAAAACAGATTTAGCTTTTTTTTAAAAAAAATCTTCTGTTCTATTGTGTACTTGCTTCATAGCCCATAAAGTTAGGGCCCCTCACAGTTCACCCGATCTTCCTTGGGAGATTCTCAAATAATCGTCAGTGCTGTTTCATGAGATGTATATATATATATTATATATTATGTATTGTATTCCCTCAGTCCCACCAACAAAAGATTTGAGACTGGCAAATGCAGAGGTTAGGAGAAATATTTTCACATACAGAGTGGTTAGGATATATAATGTCCAGCTGGAACCCTTGTTTGAAGCAGAATCTGTATTAACTTTCAAAAGGGGATTACAGATGTATATCTGAAATGGAGTAAACTAAGTGGGGGCTGGGAGGAGGGTGTTGAGAGGATCATTGGCTGGTAGTCGGAGCTAAAAGGATTAGTCTTAAAAGATCCAGTGTATTCACAGAGGGTCAAATGGTCCAGTTAATAATAATAATCCAGCGTATTCACTGAGGGCCAAATGGTCTCGTTAATAATAAGAATAATAATCCTTGCAGTTGATATAGTGCCTTATCATGTCTTCAAGACATCTCAAAAGGCTTCACAGAATATACTGTTGTGTGAATCAATTGTGTACTCTGTGGATGAAACAAAGGAGCCAATTGCACCCAGCAAGGATCCATATATTAAAATTAATTTGTGTCCAATAATTTTTCTGGCAATTCTTTGGAGGAAAGATTGTGAATACTGATTCAGTCGGGGATTTAAGATCATTTAAAATTAAGACCAAGGTCTTAATATGAAGCCATGATGTGAACAGCCAATCTGCGGAAGACAGTTCACAATTTTTTCTGAAACTACCTTAAGGGATAAGACTGGGGAATTTCACCCATTGAGCCCTGTGTTGCTTACTCCAAGAACGAACATTTTTACTTTCAGTTTAATAATCTTCAACTACAGTGTTACAAGATAATTGTTATGGTTAACAGAGGGGATTATATTTAGACATTTTGTTGGTTAAATTTGCCATTCAATACTTCCATTGGGTCAAAACCGGCAACTGTTGCATTGCCCTGGCAGTCACCCTTTCTATAAAATGACTCAGAACACTTTGACCTTGATTCTTGTAACCCATACGCTGTAACTAAAGAGATTTTTATTTTGACAAACATAGGATTCACCAGGTGTGGTTGCTGCACTTATTATCGAGTACAAAGAATCGCTCCTTCCACATCTACCCGTTCAGTTACACTCTGCATCGAACTGCCTGCTCTTCTCTCTCATGCCAAGATCCAAAATCTACAAACTGTTTTACTCCAAGGTAAGCAAAGTAGTGCCTGACACTTTGAGTTTCCTCATCGGCGACATGGAAGTCGTCAAAATAGATTTTAGCCTCTCCTCCCCGATAGGCAGAGAAACCTTTGCGAGTGCGTAGAGAAATGAGCGCACAAATGGTGAGACGCACCCGTGTGCAATTAGAGAGTTACTTGCAGATGCATGTTTAGAGAGAGGTGTGCCCGCCTAGTAATGTACCAATAAATCTTTTCTATTTGTTCTTGTATTTTTTCATACCTTTGCTACTATGGAACTGGCTTGTATCTCTGGGTACAAATTCAGCCTGGGTGATTTCTTCTTTTTCATCGAAATAATTCCTAAATAATTGGTTCTGCTTTTCTATTCAGGTGCTGTCTCTGTGGCAACAGAAGGGAGATTCTGGGATTGCATTAAGAATGTGTCAGATTAATCATTTGACGGAGGAACAGCAAAGGCTGTAAGTAGGGTGCTATGTCAAAAATATCTAGATACACACATGGTCACACCGCTACAGTATATTCTGTGAAGCGCATTGAGACATCTCCACCATTTGGGAATCTGTTTCTAAATTAAAATTGAATTTAAGAATCTTCCAAAATTATGCCCACTCTTAAATTTTAAACTCTTAGTGTTAAAGCTAATACTGTGGGATTCTTATTATCAGAATAATAAACATAATAACAATAATTATTATTATACGAAATTCCTCACATTTCGTATAAAGCCTTATCACATCGGAAGGACGTCTCAGAGCGCTTTACACGATTTACTGTGAATAACTATATTTATAGAGAAATCTCCGCCCCCAGGGACTGGTCTGCCCCTGGGGACTGCCCCTCCCATGTCCTACAGATGAACCAGGCTGGCTATGCTGCCATTGCCCACAAAATATAGAGTCAATTAACTTTACCGTGTATTCTATGAAGCGCTTTGCGACATCTCGAAGACGTGATAAGGCACTATAACAAATACAAGGATTATTATTATTATGAGCAGTGTCCTAGTGTACTGCAGACCCACCTAACTCAGGAACCGGACTAGAGACCGCCCAAAAGGGTGGGCTTGATTCCGACATTCCATTGCCATATAATCTTAGAGCCAGTTCAGCCCCAAGGAGAGCCTGCTTATCTTACCTGACGTATATAATGATGGGCAATAATGAAGTTCATGAATTCTCTCAATTCTACTGAAATAATATTCCTTATTTTTAAAATGTTTATATATTGTGCTGCTAACACGACACTGCATTCCAGTTTAATCCTCGAATATTGTGCTCTTCCCAATAGACACTTTGAGCTGCAGAAGCTCTTTGAGGTCAGGTCTATCCCGATGGATGAATGTTCAAGCCTTCTGAAAGCAATCTGTGCTAACATTCCAGGACTTGACGTGTAAGTTTTCCTTTTATTTTTATCAAATTATTTATTGTGTTCTCAATCTCGGGCTGACCACTGCTACTTCTGTAGTTGCTTAAGAAAAGAAATTTGTAGGAACCAGGCTTTGACGTTAACAGCAATAAATTATAATTATGTGACTCCTTTCACGTCGGGAGGATATCTCTAGGTGCCAGGTTTGCACCTAAATTGGGAATCAAAAGAGGGGAGGGCAAGAGGGTGGGAGGACGCCTGAAGGTCAAAACTGGGCCTTGAGAGGGGGCGAGGCAGAGTGGCTCTGGCATGGATTCTGGAGAGCAGGCAAAAAGATTGAAGGGACAACCACCAAAGGCAGAGAGGGCAGGGACAGGGATGTGGAGCAGGTCAGTACCCACTAGGATCCGTCGATATGGAAATTTTCCGTTATTATATCGGTGAGCTCATATCGATATATACCGATATATACCGATATATCGATATCACCGGGGGTTTTTATACTGTGTATCCGCGCACATTTGGAGGTGCGCATTCCGGTGTGCGCGCATTCCAATATGCGTGCTCTAGGCCCAGGAGGTTTGCAATGCCGGCGACAAGTAAATTGAAAAAGTTTGACATTATACCAATATAACCGATATATCGATATATCGCCGGACACGATATACCGATATTTCGCAATATACCAATATTTTTTTTTATCCCATATTTTTCAATATAATATATAATATATATATTAAAATTTCCAATATCGGCATATCGATATGAAAAATTATACCGATATAACCGATATATCGCCGGACACTAGTACCCACAGAGCAAAGGGAGGGGACATTTTGGTAATGTTTCATTAGGTCACAGAGGTAGGGAGGGGCAAGATCATGGGGGGGTTTTAAAAGAGAGGGAAACAATAATTTAGCTTTGGAATGATGTTCCGGGACGCTGGCCAATCAGGGGATTTTGACTGGAGCTGGGGTAAGGAGGGTAGAGAGCAGAGGGCCAAAGGCACCGTTGAAGAAGGTCTTTAAACAGGAGTTGAAGGAAGCAAGAGTGGGGCTGAGACAGAGGGATTGAGAGATAGAGTTACAGAGTGTGGGTCAGAGAACTGAATACCTGACTGCCAACGGTGGGGTGGGAAGTGCAGGGATCTGAGCAGGCTGGTATCCACCGAGCAGAGGGAGTGGCTGCAGAGGCTGATATGGCATTATGAGGTTACAGAGGTAGAGGAGAGGAAGACCTTGGAGGGCTTTGAAGGTGAGAACGAGAGTTTATTCAACTAGATTCTCTGAGAGATGGGGAACCAGTGAAACTGGGCGAGTATGAGGGTGGAGTATGCTCCTGGAACATGGTGTGTGAGAGGACAAAAGTTGCAGAAGTCTGAATAATCTGCAACTTGTGGAAGAGAGAGTTGGAAAGTCCGGTGAGCAGACGTTAGCACAGGACATGATGAAAGCAGAGATGAGGATCTCGGCGGCTTGAGGGAAGAAGCAGTGGTGGCGATGGGCAGTATTGCGGAGATAGGGGGAAGGCAGAACTTGTAATGGCACAGATGCATTTTAAGAAATTGATAAATTCTGGACATTCTGTCTTGATACATATATAAACTAAATCGAGACCTTAAAATGGAATCTCTACTTGAATGGGTGGATCTAAATTCTCCTGGTTCTGAATGTCTTTCCCTCAGGTTTTTGCAGCATTTCACAGTGAGCAGCGTGAGCAATGAGCCCGTGAGAAGAGCTGACCTGCTTACACTGCTCCAGCGGCCGAGGTTCACCCCATCCCTCAGTGAAGGCCAGAGCAAGGTAATGAAAGGCATTTAATGCCATCCTACACTGCGGCTTTGAATCTCCAAACCCAGATATCTATATACCTTATATATATATATATATATATATATATATATATAGATAGATAGATAGATAGATAGATATATATATATACAGTAAAAGCCCATTTATCCGGCACCTCGGGATCTGGTCAATCCTAGTTAAAGCACGTGCCAGATATTTGACCGAAAACACCACAAAAATGTAAAATTTAAATAATAATAATACATTGTGCCGGATAAATTCCAGTTAATCGAATGGGGATTTTTTTTTTGATGTGCCTGTTATATGGAAGTTATGATTGATCGGCTAACGGACAAACGGACTTTTACTGAATATAAAAATGCAGATTATTACTGCTGTTGTCACGCCGATGTGATAAGGCTCTATCATGTGCCAGAAATATTCGTATTATTTTGATTCTCTGCTGCTTTGAGCAATGCTTTCGGAGGTCACTGGAGGCGAACCGTGTTCACCTCTCGACATCAACAACAATTTGCCCTTATATAGCACCCCCCCACACCGAGCAGCATCTCAGAGCGCTTGAAGACATCAAGGCTTTAGCTCCCGGGGGACATGGCATTGGAATGTATTCCTGATCTCCACCTCACTAGTGGAGGTCGAGGGTTCTGGTACTACTTGGCTGGCAGAGTCTTCAGCTCTGGGGCCCTGTGAGTGCTTTGGGAGGTCCTCCCGATGTGAAAGCACTGTCTAGTGTAAATTGCATTGTGTCATCCAAAAAATAAAAATGTCAGTTTACACATATATGTTTGCACAACATTTTGATGTCATTTGGTTTAGATACTCATGAGCATGGTGATGGGTTGCAGCATGTTTCGTGACACCCAGCTGATTGCAGAACCATAGAAATTTACAACATAAAAAAAGCTGTTGTGACTGCCTTTAAAAGCAAACCTTTCAGTCCATTTTCCTGTCATTTACCCTAACCCTGTGGCTGACACTTTTTAATACATTGAGGCAAGTTTCTTTGCTCCACATGCCTGTTAAACTAGCAGTAAATAGGAACATGGTTGTTAGTCAGTTGACTGGCAGAACACTTTCCGAGGGTAATCCCTCCAAAGAAATGTGGTCACTCAATTCACTGCTGTGTGTAATTGGCTTCCGTGTTTTGCCTACAAAATACACAGTTGCTAGCACAACACGCACCCTCACCTGGCTCTACTGGCTCCCCATCACTCAGAAAATTTAATTCAAAATTCTTGTTGTCACCTTCAAGGCCCTCCATGTTTCCTCGTATCTCTCCAACCTGCTAACCCCTTATAAACTGATCAGCTCTCTCAGACCAGCAGGCTTTGGCCTGCTCCATGCTCCTCCACCGGCCTGCATCACCATCGGTGGGTTGTACCTTTAGCCTCTTTGTCCCTATCCTCTGGAACTTCATTACACATTCCCTTCACCTCGCTCCTCCCTTGCCTCTTACACGCTTCAAGATCCTCCTCTTCAACCATGCCTTCAGCTATCCTTTCTGCCGTCCACCCTCCCTAATCCTAAACCTTCACCGCCACCCACCACTCAGGTCCTACAGCCTGGAACGCGCCTTGGGATGCCTTCCCGACGTGAAAGGTGCTTTACAAATGTGATTTTGTATTGTATCCTTTGCAGTGCTTTCAGATGTCCAACAACTGATAAGGCGTTATATCAACCTCAAGGATTATTATGTATCTAGTTCTCTTTTGAAAGCCAACATGGATTCTGCCTCAAGCACTGGTCCCAGCAGAGCATTCCATATCTAACAGTGTGTGAAAATAGCTACCCTAACCTAATTTGCTCGTTTACTGTCTTAAATCGGTGCCCTCTAGCCGTTGACTCACCAACCAGCGGCTATTGCTCTATCGAAACCCCTCATCATGTTAAAGACTTTGATCAGATAATTCCCCAATATTCTCTGTTCCAGTGGAAAAATTCCCAGTTCCTCCAGTCTCTGCTCATAAGTCAAACTGCACACCTCTGTTATCACCTAGTAAATCTCTTCAGCATCCCCTATATTTCCTTCATGTTTTTCCTTAAGACAAATACAAAATTCCATTCATAGTATGATATAGTGTAATATTATAATTATTATAATGTAGTATAATAATAATGCTTGGTTTTGGTAATATATTGTGGGAGTATGTCCCAAAGCGCTTCACAAAATATACAATACAAGCAATCCACTTTACTGTATATCCTGTGAAGTGCATTGAGACGCCTCGATGACCTTGTACCAAATGCAAGGATTATTTATTATTATTGTTAGAAGATATTGCCTGAAACTTGCTTTCTCTTCCATTTGCCAGCTGACCTGCTGCGGCTTTCCAGATTTATGTATTTTCAATGCCCTGGCTTGTTTGTTTCAGATGGTAATCACAATAATCACTGGTCTACCTGGCAGCTGTAAGGAAGAACTTTGCAGCATAATAGTTAACCTGAACAAAGAGCTCGGAAGGTTGGTACCCAAATGTGTTGTTTTGTGAGCGCATTGAGATTGTCGTGGAGACTAGAGGTGCCAGCTTGGCTCATTGGTGGCATTCTCGCCTCTGGGTAACAAGTCTGCGGGTGTCAGCCGCATATTGCAGCTTCAGCTCGCATCCAGGCTGACTCTTCAATACATCTTTTATGCATCTATGCTGGAAGAAGCGATTTCAAGTAGGAGTCAGGATACAAATCTGCAAAATAGGACAACTGTTCGATCCATCAATACTGCGAGCTTCGACTAAGGTCACCAAACAAATATATGGATGTTAAACATGGATACTCTATAGAAGGTACACTCAACAGCTGCAAAGCTTTCACCAGAGGCACCTTCACACCTCACTTTGCATTAGGTGGCAGACGAATATCATTAACAGTGAAGTTCTGGAACATGTTGACAACATTAAAGCTATGACCATCAATGCTTAACTCTGTTGTGCTGGACAAGTTGTAAGGATAGACAAGTTGTTAGGTTCCCGAAGCAAGTACTTTATGGAGAGCTGGTGAATGGCAGAAAAAGGTTTGGCGGACAATACTGAAGGTGCGCTTGAAGCAATGCAATTTGGTTGTTGACTTTCGGGAAACCCTGGCCCCCGGCGGACAGCAATGACGTTTTGAAGTGAGAGAAGGATTGTCCGTGTTTAGGGAAGACACGAGAGCCTCGGGATGTCCTCCTGGCATGAATGGTATTACACAAATGCAATTTGTTGTTTTTGTGATTGACAAATGGAAGGCTCAGAGGGATCAACCGGAGGATCCCCAAGGAATATGGTTATTATAATAACAATAATCCTTGCATTTGATATAGCGCATTTCACATCTTATCGACGTCCCAAAGCACTTCACAGAATATACTGTAAAGTGAATTGACTGTATATTTGTGGGCGAAATCATGGCAGCCAATTGCGCACAGCAGTGTCCCACACACAGTCGTGGATTGAAATGACCAATTTTATTATTGTGTTTTTTTTGGAGGGATTATTATTAGGCGTGTGGAGTAAGGAAACTTGCCCAAAGTTTCTCCCTGACCTGCCTGGATTCGAACACACGTCTCCCCAACTTGGTCTCCCCAGCTTGCAAGACAAGTGCTCTAACCACTAAGCCACAAGAAGGCTTAGAAGACAATGTCTTTGCGTATCAGCCTGCAGACTCAACACATCAATCTACAATGAACTTCATCATCCTTGACAAGGGACACACTAGCACTACTACTATTACTAGAGTACAGGTAGCCCCCGCTTACCGAATGCCCTGTTAACGAAACTTCACTAAAACAAGGGATTCTATTTGTACCCCTTATGTGCTTAGCGAAGTCTGCGCTCACTATAACGAAAGTTTAAATCTCGCGCGTTTCTTGTCTCCCGGCAGCCTCCGCGACACAAGCGCATATACATACACACATTTACTGCAGCGCCACCTAATCCAAGAGAAAACACTGCAGTATGGGAGGATCTTAAGTGGTAGGATGTTCTGTCTGTCTGCCTCTCCTCTCTGGGGACCTCCCTCCCACCCACTTAACAAAATGTTTGCTTAACGAGGAGTTTTAAAGTCCCTAACCCTTTTGTTAAGCGGGGATTACCTGTACAGCACTGCGAGAAGCACTGCATTGTTGGGGGTGCTGTTTTTCCAATGAGATGTTAAGCTGAGATTCACATCTGTCTGCCTTCGGTTGGACATTAAAGATGATTTATTCCGCTGTCTGAACTGAGGCAGCCAACAGTTCTCCATGGCAATTGTTGATTCACCTCATGGCTACTGGTGGGACATTGTGCAGAATGGCTGCTGCATTTACTTGGAAAAATAAGACTCTACATTTGCTCCCTCTCTTCCTGTCTTTGGGACATCCTCCCAGTGTGAAAGGCACAATAAGTGTAAATTGTATTGCATTGTATTTAAAGCAAACTCATATCTTACCTCTTTGAACATGTCTATAGCCTTTCCTCATCCCTGGCCCAACTTTCCCATACTCAGTGTCCAACTGTATCCCTGTGAAGGACTCAGGGTGGTCCCAACTGGTGGACCAATTGAAATGAAAAAGGGCCAATTTCATTCCCCCCCTCCACCAATTCATCTGGCCCTCCTCTCCACAACCCATAAATGTTATGTTTCTGGAAGAGAAATGCAAAACAATTGCTTAAGGGGCCTGCGGACATTTCTCAAATAGAGCATCCGGTTCTCACCCAGCTTTACAGGAAAGCCACTGCATAATCACAAGTGTTTTTGTTGATTGTATGTACTGTGAAGTGCTTGGAATAGTCTCACTTTTCCATGTTTTTTCCCTTGCATCTTAAAATGTTTTTCTCTTGATCCTTTCCCTGTAAGTTATATTATCTGATAATATCGCTGCTTAATATTATTAACTTCTCGGGTCTAACTTCAAATACCGTACTTCACGTCCTCTTTATACCTGAACCCCCTGGGAAAATTCTTGTGAATTTACGTTGCACTTTTCCCCCATTAGTTTAATACCCATCCTGTAATGGGTTGCCCAAAAATGTGCATAGTTTCTTTGCACCTATAGTCTAATTTTGTTTTTCTATATATGGTAATATTGCATTCAAAACATCTCAAAGTGCTCAGCTGGGTTTAACTGTGAGTCCTGGGCTTGAACCCACAACCTTCTGATTCGGAGGTAAGAGTGCTCCAAACAGCCAGGCTGACACATCAGTTGCAGCGAGTTCTGTTCCAAGTTCAACCCTCATCACAGAAGCTGAGTTTTAAAAGCTTTTCAATACACTCAATACCTTTGGTTTGACAGGTGGTCGGTGTATCGGCAGCCACCGGATAAATGCGAGACCTTCAATGCCAGCCAGATTCAGCATTACCTCTCCAGTGTCCTGGAATCCCAGCGAAACCGAACCGTCCGGCAGACTGCCTACCTGCGGAAACCGAGCAGGATAATCATCGTTACACCGGGGTAAGTGGTGACAATCGAGTGATAGTCAACTTTCCCCCAGCACAGCACTGCGGTGTCAGCTGAGACTTGCTGATTCCAAGTCCTGACGTTCCTGCCCCCCGGCCGGGGGCGTGAATCCACAACCTCCTGACTCAGAGGCGAGATTGCTACCACTGAGCCAGACTGTCAATTCGCGTCAATTTGCAAACTAAGCTGTGAACCATGTGTTACAGAATGAAACACAAAATACTACAGATGCTGGGAATCAAAAACAAAAGTTGCTGGGGAAATTGTTACAGAATGACTTTTTTTTAATTCACTTAAGTATAATTTCCACACACAGTTTTGAAACAACTTCATTTAAGCTGTTTGCTTTGAAAAGTCACCCCACTTTGACTTAATCTTTGATATTGGTGTTGTAAATTGCAAAGGACATTTGAAGATGGGTTTAGCAACAGGCCTTTTTAGAGGTATTTTTCTAAAAATGGCTTTAAGTGTGTAAATTGCCCTGCAGTTAAGGTTGAGTATTGCTTCTAAAAACTCTGTGTGATTGCAGCACTCATGAGACCATTGGCTTCTAGTTTAGTGTTTTCTGTGAATGTGATCAGGATGTGGCTGCAGTTCTTGTTTTCAATTGAGACCTCTGTGGCCTTTTCTCTTTCTGCCAGATACACGGATGTCATCGACATTGTGCAGGCCATTCAGACACACCCAGACCCCGAGGTTCAGACCGCATTCGTCATTGGCGCCATCACTGTCTGTGTGGACCCACTGTGTTCATACATGCAACATAGGTATTGTTTGTAATAAGTCAGTTTGCAGCTGTGATGTCGTCATCCAGTAACCACTGTCTATTCTTGAGGTGGGGTGGGGGGGTGCTCACAGAGAGAAACAGGAGGTAGGCGGAATCTCATTGGGGCTGAGGTGGTTCCAATGTGAGGAGTTTGGCAACAGAGTATTGGAATCATGTCCGCCCTCTGGCGGTCTCGGACATGTGAGTTTGTAGTATTCTCGGGCATTGTTGATAACTGGTCAGCCCAGCCCCTGTTAAGGTAAACGTTAAGTCACAGGAAGCTCCTGAAGAGTTTCACAAGCTTCTTGGTTTCAGCAAGTTTAATCAACAACAAAATAACAACAACAAAATTGCCTTTCACGTCGGGAGGACGTCCCAAAGCGCTAATCAGCAATACCTCAGCACATCAAGTCATTGCTCTTGCCAACCTGTACTTGATACTTTGCGATTTAGATAAGCGGGGTCAACCCTCCAGGGATTTTAGTACCTTTTCTATCTTAGTGGTTAGTGCACTCGCCTTGCAAGCGAGAGGACCTGGGTTCGATTCCCGGCCATGGTGACAACTTAGGCACACACCTCTGTTTACCTAGCAGTAAGCAGGAACCTGGTTGTTAGTCGATTTGCAGATCGGTTTTCCAGGAGTTATAATCCATTAAAATATATAACAATTTGTTCACTCAATCCATAACTGTTTGAGGGACACTGCTGTGCACATTTGGCTGCTGCGTTTCATCCACAAAATATACAATCAATTCACTTTATAGTATATTCTGTTTGTTGTTGGTGTTGTTACCGCACCTTGAAATCAATCCACTGGGAGCTGGGGGGAGAATGGCAAACTGTAGAAATTTACGGCACAGAAAATGGCCATTTAGTCCATCAAGTCTGTGCTGGCTCCTTTAAGCAATCCTTTCAATCCCATTTAGCTGCTCTTTGACCCTTACCACTGTACTGTGAGGACTGGGGCAATAGACCTGAAAACCCGTGGAGTCCTGCAGCTCAGTGGCAAGCAAAAGACCTGGGTTCTATTTCCAGCAGGGTGAAATGTTGAGCCAATTATTAATATTGTTAGCGTAGGCGATTGGAGATTTAGTGCAGAAGCCAAAGGAGGTAGTGGAGTTTTAAATGAGATTGTGGATTTTGGAACTACCCTGCTTCCCCAACACCTCCAAAGCTTGGTCTCCCGTACAGCAGTGAGAAGTACTTTGAATTGTTTTAAGCTGTTTAACCACGCTTTGAAATGGAATGAAAAAAACATATACAATTTACATTTGTACAACAAGATTTAATATCAGGAGAATGTCTCAGAGGACTTAAATAGATGGATAGACACGTGAGCTGGGGGAAGGGAGCTGAGGAGGACAAGAGGGAGATGACCCAGAGTGCAAAGAGGTAAATGTTTAGATAAGCTTTGAAAGTGAGAAGGGTGGGGGTGAGGAAGAGAAACGCCAGGATGGAGGTCCAGAGAGCGACCTCTCCAATCTTGCTCACTTGTGAATTGCAGCTAATAATGCTTCTTTATCTTTCCAGGTTCCTGTTCCCCAAATATTTAGAACAGTGCTCTCAAGGTATGTGTGACAGATGTGGGAAGGCCACATAACTCTTTTGATGTAGATTAATGCACATAGCTCTAATATGTGTGTGAATGTGTGTGTATCAAATGCAAGGATTATTATATCAGCATCTTTACTGTGTGGCATGCGTTTGTGTCAAGTCCTAACTAGTTGCCTCCGTTTTGGTCCAGAAAATTAAATAGATAAAAGTGACAATTTTGGAGTTCCTGACCCAGAGCAAAAAGGATATTTGCCAATTGCGCCTTTAGCCCCAAACTACACAACAACAAAAGTTTACATTTTTTAAAAACTATTTTTATTTTGACTTATCGTGCATCTTTCCCATTGTTGGGTCACATTCCTTTTGGTGCGATCAAGGCTGGAAGGTTACAGTTGGATTAAACTGTCCTTCCAAACTGAAGTGCATTTGAGGAAGTGTAAATCTGAAACCCTCCCAGCGCATTCATCTGCTAAACCACCAGGTAGTGCTGCAGTAATACCTCCCTAATCCAGACAACAGGATGAGACAGAAATATAATAGTCAGCAGTTTTTTCTTCCCCCTCTTTCTGTAGGCTTAGTCAACAATGTGGTTTTCACAAGCTTGACGACCGAGCCAAGGCACCCACTTCTGATCCAACTGCAGAAGCTGATTCGAACCTCTAACCCCAGTGTGGCTTTTATCCTCGCAGAGAAGGGAGCAGTGACCAGGTACAAATCTAAATTTATATAAGCACCTTTCACTTCGGGAGGATATCCTCAAGTCCTGAACAGTCCAGGGATTGCACCCAAGCTGGGGTGCAGGGATTGAGGAGGATCTTGAAAGAGGCAAGGAAGGGAGCAAGTCGAGGGGAACAATTAGTTCTGTTTGGATGTGGGTTTGATACAATATCATTGACATTGAGGTAGCACCTTTCAACATTGAGAAGAGCTCTCACAAGCACCTAGGGGGGTAGAGGAATGAAAGTATGGTAAGAACGTGGGGCATTGATATTAGATCTGCCAAGATACAACAAACTGGTGGGATAACAACATTTGCGCATGTATAGCATTCCCCGAGATGATACCCATACGGGAACAGGTTTGATGGGCTGAATAGCCTCCTTCTGTCCCTGTTTTCCAATGGGGGGTTTTCTCTTGCACTATATAATAGGGTGGGGTGGGTTTCAGAATTGAAACATAGTTGGTGACTTGCCATTGATAATTAACTTTGTTGAATTTGAAAAACTGTGTGAAGGGTCAACATTCATAATTAAGCTTCTCAGCCTCTGTAACAAAGTCAGTTGATGACTTGAATAAGCCTCTACTACCTTAAGAAAATTATTATGTAATCCAGGTTGAATAAGTTTAACATTAATGATGAGGTAATAATCCCTTTTAAAAAAAAAAACATTTGGTCAATCAACAACTGGGACACTACTGTGCAATTGTCTACTGTGTGCTGCCCACAAAATACACAGTCAATTAACAATAACAACAATAAAATTACATTTGTATAGCACCTTTCACGTCGAGAGGATGTCCCAAGGCGCTGGACAGTCAGTGTTTCAGGCGAGTCTTAAGCCACTCTGCCTAACCTGTGGAACGCCATCTCACAGTCCCTCAGCCTTGCCCCCTCCCTATCCTCCTTCAAGTCCCACCTCAAGACCCTCCTCTTTGACAGTTCCATCGGTCATCCCAAATGACCCACTTGCTTTCCACCCTCCCCGTTCCCGACCCAAGCTTGAGTCTGAAAGAATGACTGTCCAGTGCCTTGAAATGTCCTTTGGGTGTGAAAAGCACTATACAAGTGTAATTTTGTTCTTGTTGTTGTTTCAGACCCGAACTGGGGTCGGGATTGGGAGGGTGGAAAGAAAGGAGGCAATTTGGTATGATCAACAGGAATGTTGAAGAGGAGGTTCTTGAGGCGGGACTTGAAAGAGGCTGGGGCAGGGGACGAGGCGGAGAGATTGCTGGATGAATTCCAGAGATTGGGAGCAGTGTGGATAAAGGCTTGTCCGCCGATGGTGGGGCGGGGATGGAGCAGGCTGGAGCAAATTCAGCGGAGAGAGTGGGCACATTGGTAGGGATTTAGGAGGTCGCAGAGATAGGGTGGGGCAAAGCCATGGAGGGCTTTCAGGATCTTGAATTGAATCCTCTCGGTGATAGAGTCGGGTGAGAATGGGGGAGATGGGGTCACGGGGCTTGGTGCGGGAGAAGACACGGGCTGAAGAGTTCTGGATGATCTGTAGCCGATAGCGGGAAGAGTTGGGAAGCCGACAAGCAGAGCGTTGACGTAATCGAGCCTGGACGTGATGAAGGCACATTTTAAAGTATATTCCGTGAGGCACATTCAGACAGTTTAAAGATGTGATAAGGCGTTATATCAAACGCAAATATTATTATTAAGAGCCGCATGTGCAAGTTGCTTTTTATGCATAAAACTTTATTGTTTTAATCAGGATGTTTATTTCAATAACAGTGAACCAGGTGCCTTCCTTTCTCCTTTCACAATATATTTTTCCTCCCCCTCCTCTCCCTCCACCTCACACACCACAGAAATGCTGACGTGGAAATGGTTCTGTCTGAAAGCAGTTTCTCGGAGCCCCCGATGTTGAGATCTCGCTACATGATGTTTCCTGGCTGGTACGTACCATCCTTGTGCAAAGTCCAAAGAATGCTAATTCATCATGATATTGATGATTCATTTTTCTGCTAAGATAACAAATGGACAGCCAAATTCTGGCCAGCAGTGCCCCCAATTTACACAATTCCACATGCCAAGCACACTGCGTGCGTGTGTGTTATCTGCACTCAAAAACATTGTTTCACAACATTGTTTCACAAATTGTTTCACAACCTTTGCTTTAATTGTGCTTTTGACCGTCTTAAGTTATGAACACCAAGTGGTCTGGGATATATAAGACAGGGTATCTGTTTTTAAATCTACTTCAGAGTATCAACAACAAACTGCATTTATACTAAACAGTTTTTATGTTGGAAGTATACCTCAAAGAACTTGACATTGCTGGCTGCGCACTAGACTAGGACATGGGCGAGGTGAGTGCGTGAGGGGAAAGTTGACCGAGAGTGCCTCCCTTTCGTATGGCGTAACACCTCGGAGCACTTTACAGCAACATCCACAACAACGAGTATTTAGACAGTGCCCTTCACATGGGATGGCTGGTGTAACAGTGGGTGTGATTCAACAGCAAGCCAGGAGAAACGCAAGGCTCGCCATTTGCACAATAAAAGAGGGACATCTTCAGGTGGTGTCTGAAGAGGGTAAAGAGGAGGCCAGTTTGGATGTTCAGCAATATAGGAGGGTGATTGTTTCAATGAGGTAGAATTTGGAAATGGAAAGAGTGAGGGTCAGACAGATTGGTAAAGGGAGGGCGTTTCAGAGATTACGCGGCCTGAGAGTTGAGGTAGTGGCAGAGGCAGTATTACGGAGGGGGTGGTTTTGTGGATCACACAATCCTCCATTAATGATCCCTCACTGTTCAGTGCCTTGGGATGTTCTCCCGATGTGAAAAGCGCTCTACAAATGTAATTTTGTTGTTGCTAGGTGTGTTGTAAAGGTCATTTTTATAAGCAGGTTGCACTAAATGCTTGAAATTTAAATTAAAATTTACTTTACGTTAAGTTGAAAGAAAAATGCTAGTAAATTGTTTTTGCTTAAGTGTTCTGTGCTTTCATGCCCCATGTTCAGGTACGATGGCAAGTTTAGATCTGGACCAGTTTACCCACAGATGATGTCAATCTCCCTCAGGTTTAACCGTCCACTCGAGAGATCAAGAATCACCACAAAGTGCAAAGGTTTGTTGCAGCCTCTTGATGAAGTGGAGGTGACAGCTTTCAAACTATCTCCTCCATAGCTCAAGGCTTTCGTTGGCCCGAATGAAATATGAATAAGCCACCTATGTCTCAAAAAAAAATCTACAATTTGGATTTATACTAGTGCCCATTTTGAATACTCCTTGGGATTTTTATATCCACTTGGACAAGTTTTAAGGTCTGATCTAAAGCACAGCACCTCCCAAAATGCAGCCCACTTCCAGCATAGGACTATATTGTATAGGACATATCTCATGTAGAATATGCAGTAGAAGTAAATAAACCAATTTAAGCAGAGTTCTAACTATGTGGAGTCCTGAGCTCGGTGGCTGGAGCACTCGCCTCGCAATGAAAGACCTAGGTTCAATTCCCAGTGTGGCAAAATGTTTCCTTGCTCCACTATAGTAATAAGAATTATTATAATTATAATTCTTGCATTTTATAAAGTGCTTTTCTTCTAGATGTCTCAAAGCGCTTCATAGAATATACTGTTAAGTGAATTGACTGTATATTTTTGGGCAAAATGCGGCAGCCAATTGCGCACAGCAGTATATTTTGTGAAGTGTTTTGACACACATCAACAACGTGATAAGACACTGTATCAAATGCAATAATTATTATTGTGCGCCGATTTCTTCAAGTTTGAATCATCATCCACACAAGATTTTTAAACCCCAGAACCTATCGCTTCAGTTTTTGCTCCAGATTTCATTTGAAGTTGTTTCTGTTTGTGTGAATGTCGCTTCAGGTCCTTGTGCATGGACTGTGAGTATCATAATGGGCACCTACAAACCCTCCTCCCATCCATCACACAAGCACCTTCCTCAACTCCCCACCCCTAGCTTGGGCTCCTAGTCACCTGTGTGAAACACTTTAAATGCTGTGTAAGTGTAAATTATATATCGTCACTGTGATATCATCACTGACTCTCCACTTTATGTTTCTGTTACTCCAGGTCTAAGGTCCACACTGAAGTCCATTCCATTTCATGGAAATATATATCATATTCAGGGACGGGTCAAGTTTCCAGGTACCTGATTTGGGGATTTAAGTCTCCTCTTGTTACCATTGCTGGATTATAGGTTATGAGATGCTGATCACCTATTGTCACTTGGCTCCACTGGATCCCCCCAGTAAATCATGTTCAAGATCCTTGTTGTTGCGTTCAAATCTCTCCTTGCCTCACTCTACCTCTCCAATCATGCTGCCCCTTCAATTCTCTTAGCTATGTGACCTGCTTCATACCTCCACTCCATCCACACCCCACCATCAGCAGGTAGCCTTTCAGCCAATCTGCCCGTGCTCTCTGGAACTCCATCCAACAGTCCCTCTGGCTCCCTCCCCTCCTTCAAGACATACCTCTTTGACCTGGCTTTCATTCGTCATTCCCTACCCTACTTTCCTTGGTTACCACCCTCAGCTTGGGTGCCCAACCAGCACTCAAGTGTTTTAAGCATCCTCTTGAAGTGAAAGATGGCCACCACCATTAAGCGATGTGAGATGCTGTCTTGCTTGGAGGACGCCAGATGATACATGAGTCCATCTTGTTGTTGTACTGTATAATTGTAAATTGTGTTAACTTTATGTCATTTATAACAATGTAAATTGTGTTGCATTGTGTCCCATTGAACCGGCTCACACTGACTTATTATCTCACACAAATTATTTGAACTGCAGTTCTTATCCATTAGCCTCCCTGCCCTCCTGATCCCAAATCCCTGCTCAGGTCCAAGTCCCTGTTTTTCCATCACCTTGAGATATCTTTCCAACATGAAAAGTGCTGTGTAAATGTAATTTGTTGTGGGTGTTATGAAGGAAACCGAGCTGGAACTTGGAATTTTACTCATTTCTGAAGTCACTTTGCAGGAATTTAGTATTGAGATGGTGTTTCATAGTCACCTGTAAATAGGCAACTGTGCAGGGAATGTAAACCCTCACACATTGTTTTTGAGGCAGATTTGAATCTGAATATGTAGAGCTGACCTCCTCTCTTCACAGTCTGTTACACAATGGCATTGGCAGGATCAGAAGTACAGTACCAATCTGCCTACACCTGCCTAATACATTACACCAGGAAACCACAGAGGGAACAGAAAAAACAAGGAGCTTGTTAAAATTTGAGCAGAGATTTATAAATATAAATTATAAATTTGATCAAGCTTTTTTTAAAAACCTCTCTCTCCTCCACACTCTTAACAGACTCCAGCTTAGCGACCTCTCAGCCATTGCAGGAGAATTCAATTTACATTTATATTGCTCCTTTCATGTCGGGCAGACATCTCGGAAGCACGTCACTCAGGTGGCTTTATTAAAGGAGTCAGTATGGATACGATGGGCCATATGACCTTCCTTTGTACTGTAAATTTCTGAGTCTCACGTGATCACGGAGATACATTGTGGGTCGAGGTTGTGGAGGGATATGAGACACTTAAATTCCACTCAGCGAGACTGAGGCCCTGCTGATTGACTCCTGTCATCACTTCCTCATCTCAAGCCCTGACATCAATTACTGTTCATGGATGTGTACTCCACCTCACCTAGACAGTATGGAACATTCGTGTTTTGTTCGACCCACAGCAGTCTTTTCAACCCCATTTCAGGCCTCCAAGACCCCTCATCCATGCTTTCATTAGATCAGGCTTGAATATGCCAACTGCCTGCTCACTGAACCTACCAACTCTTCCCTGCACTAAGCTCTGTGAGCCGGTCACCACCATCCTTTCACCAGTTCCTAATTTCCCCAGAGGAATCAAGTTTGAGGTATTAAAGTCCCCCACGGTTTTGCTCCTCCCTATCTCTGCATCCTACTAAAACGCTACCAACCAGCCCACTTCCTTCACCTAATGGGTATTGGCCTGCTTCGTGTCTCCTGCCCTGTCTGCTCCGCCATCAGCTGTCAGGCCTTCAGCCTTACTGGCCACTCCGCACAGCCCCCTCCCCCCTCCTTTGCCTCCTTCAAAACCTTCCTCTTCAACCATTATCTCACCACTCCAGTTGACTCCAACCCATAGCTCGGGTGCAAACCTCTAACTGTGCTGCACCTTGGGGCTATAAGGACACACTGAAGTTTGGCGTGAAGCACTACAATTGACTTTTGAGAAACCCTGGCCTCCCAACAGACAGCAGTGATATGTTGAAGTGAGAGAAGGAGTGAAGGGCTATGAGAAACAACACTATGTCAGTGATAAGACAAGTCATGAGAGCCTTGGGATGTCATCTGACATGAAAAGTACTATGTAAATGCAGTTTGTTCATGTTTTTGGTAAAGTATTACTTTGTAAATCATTGCCCTGCATTATTTTTTTTAAACTCCCTGCGTCCTGCAGATTCAGAAAAACTGTTCGAGATTTGCCACAACACCATGACCAACGTGTTGTGTTTGATGCCTTTGCAAGACAGCCCCTCACCCCCTCCCTTACAGAGCGATGTCAAGATCAACAGTAGCCAGCCTGAGAGCTTTGTTACCTTCATCGGCTGTTCCCTGAAGGAGGAGGTGTTGAAGGACTGGCTGCGGCTGTGTGCCAGACAGGTACAGCTTTACCATGAGCTTCACCTTCCCCTCTTCATCTCCATCTAATCTCATCAGTGTTTTCTCATTGCCTTTTGGAATCCCTCCCATAGGTGGTTAGAGCACTCGCCTCGCAAGGGAGAGGACCCGGGTTTGATTCCCGGGCAGGGTGAAACCTTACAAGATTCCTCACACCACACACCTCTACCTAGCAGTAAGCAGGAACCTGGTCATTAGTCGAATGGCGGATCGCTTTGCAGGAGTAATTATCCCTCTCAAATAATAATAATTTGTTCACTGAATTCACGACTGTTTGTGGGACAAGGCTGTGCGCAATCGACGTCAGCGTTTTGCCTGAAAAATATACAGTCAATTCACTTTACAATATATCCTGTGAAAGGCTTTGAAGCGTCTCAATGACAAGATAAAGCGCTATATCAAATGCAAGGATTATCATTGTTATTGTTGTCATTCATCCTGCACCAGTCGGGAAGTTTCTTGTGTCCCTCCTATTTTTGGTCAGCAGAGTGTCTGACACGTATGTGTATGTGTTCAACAGTATCCAAACCAGACTGAGTTTGGTGATTGCGGTTTTTGTGCTCAACACAAAGACTAAAGTCATGGGATCTTTAACTTCCACCTGGAAAGGCAGACTGGACCTTGGTTTAATGTCCTATCCAAAGCATTCTGTGCGTAAACCTGGTTGTCATGTTTGCCCACAAAACACAGTAAATTCTTCGCAGCATTTTGAGGCATTTCCATGGCATGTTAAGACACTTGCATCAAAAACAAAAGATTAATATCAGGAATATTCATTCTTAATACTGTATTTGTAATATTTTTATACATCCTATTCTTGTTCCTGTGGTGTGATTGTTTTACTAATCTGTTTTACCACTGTCTTTATGGTGCAGAAACCTCAGAAGAAAGCTATGAAAATGCGCGCAACCCTCACTAAACAGGAAATCAAGAATATCCACGTAAGTCGAGTGACAGAATGCTAGAGCATTGACAGTCTGTTTAACCGGACTGAGGTTTTCTCCATATGGACAGTGAGAGGGCGTCCAGACCATCAAACCTATGCCACCAGTTTATTAGACCACCCTGAGCTTTTGATCTAATTTCCCCACTATTTCTAATAACCCATAATCCTTAAAAAATCATACATTCCCATATCAAACTGTGTCAGCCACGATTAGTTGGCAGCATGTGAATCAGAAGTGCATGGGTTGAAACCCCATGTCACGATTTTGAAACTAGACAGATTAAGAGCATTTGGCCCACCGTGTCTGTCGAGTTCCTCAATCGATACATTCAGTTCTATTTTCCTGCTGTTTTCACATACCCCTGACTCATTTTAAGTATTTATCTAGCTCTCTTTTGAAAGCCAATACAGATGGACATTCTGGGTGAAGCGCTTCGAGATGTCTCAGCAACTTGATAAGGCAATGATTATTATCAATGTCATCAATGGTTCACTTCATGGCCTCCACGTTCACCTACATAATAGGCAGTCACACCACTTTGCAGTAAATCTTGTAAGATATCTTTCAGAAGCCGTCCCAATATGCTCTGGCACTGTGTTAAATGCAAAGATTATAACTATTATTATAATGAAGACTCTTAAATATGGTGATGGGTTTCCGTGTGTGTCAAGTGGCCAAAAAAGTGCCAAACTGTAAGCAGTTCCTTAGAACCTGTACAGGTTTAATGCATTATTAATATAATTTTGAAACCTAAACCTTTGTTTAATAAAACAAGCATATTCTCTTCGTATTTAAAAAAATTCAAATATATTTCACAGTTGAAAATGTAAGTTTCTTGCCCTTTTGTCTTGTCTTGACTATTCAGCGCCTTGGGACGTCCTCTCAATGTGAAAAGATGCTCTATAAATGTAATTTTGTTGTTGTTGTCTTCAGATCAAACGCCATTTGGAGCTGACTCCACCCGGTTGGTTTTACAATGGGATCCAGTTCGTTAATTTCTTTGGTGAGAAAATGGACTATCATCCGTGTATCCTTTCCCTCTATTTTGGGATGGGAACCCGTTTAGTTTATAGTAAGTTTATCTATTGCTATTTGGAAATCAATTGAATACACATGAACATCTTTCTTGCTTGTCCTGGTGTTAGGGCCCCTTTTCAGTTCTTTCTGAACCTAAACTGTGTTCGTGCTGAATCACTCTGGAGGTTGGATGGTAGATCTCGGAAAGAGGTTGGGGAGGTAGCAAGTTGGAGGGACAACGGGATGGATTTCAGGGAATGGGGGCAGAAAGCTGAAAGCCCAAATGTAGGTTAGATAATCCATACCCCAGTAAGGGTGGAAATTGGAGATACTCTCCTTGGAAGAGAAAATCATTAATAATAATAACTAGTAAGTTAAACGTCCCAAAGCACTTTACATAATAAAACAGGCAAGCAATCCAGTCCAACAAAGCGTGTTATAACAGAGTTCTATATTTAGTGGAAGTTCAGGTTAGTGAAACTTTAACTGCATCTTGTAGGAAGGCTACACACATTTCACTTTCAATTAATTAGCTGTGAAGTTTCAAAAGGTTTGGACGTTATGGGCAGCGGTTCAAATGCAGGTACTGTCATTAACATATGTCAATGCAAAGGCTTTTTGTTCCTTACATCTCTGACCTCCCAGTGATGGACAACTTCATCGATGATTACATTGCGGAAACCAATAAAGAGATTGAGAGGTACAACACAGAACTCGAACGTCAGGTCTCCTCTGACCTCTTTGAGCCGTAGCTGAAGTTCCACCCAAGCTGTTCTCAGCCTGGCTGTGCACATCTGAACTGGGACAACCCATTACAGATAATGAGTACACGGCCTGGAGCTGACATGGAGCTGGTATTATAACATGTTCTAATATATGATGAGATCGGTCTCAGTAATTGAACTCGGGGAAGGGTGGGGGGGTGGGGTGTAATTGCATTGTTTTTAGTGACTGAGGCTTGCAAGAAGTCAGAGACATTTACTATTAAGCTCTAGTAAATAGTAGCCCCTCACACCACGCTATACCCACTCGTTATAGCGCGCACCATGATTTGGGGCAACAGAATTAATCCTCCGCATTATAACTGGTTTGAAAAAATGGACATCAGGCTGCCTTCCAGGTGTGAGGCAGCTCTGATGTCTCCTCCGGTATGGACCGGCTGTTATCTGGGGCCCCGCCACTCTTGTAATTTTGATTGGAAGGAACCGGCTTCCTGGGCTCTGTGCTCACGCTCAGTTAAAGCTACTCAGTCCATGCCGGAAACAGACCTTAGCGAAGTTGCGTTCCAGCGAGGCACTTTATAACTGGGTCACCCTGCTGTTCCCAGCTGTTGGTTTAGCTCACAACAGTAGGGAGCTGTCTGCCGTGGTAAAGTGGTTACGGGGAACACGCCTTTTCCGTCTATCGGGTCTGAAACCTTAAACATCCCAGTTCAAATCGACACAAATGCGTGTCTAAAATGTACAAACAAAGCTTGTCACTTTATAATTCTCTCAGGTCTTCAAAGTGGACCTGAGGCCAATTCAATCAGATCAAGGAGCTAAAATAATTCTGATTGCTGTTTTTAACCTAATGCGTGTGATCTGATGGGAACCGTAAACCAGCCAAGTGCTTCATCTCAACTACAGAGGCATATACCCCCCCCACAACAGGATACATTGAAAATAGACTGCTGCTTTCTACGGCCAACACACGTTTCAGTGAAAGCTGTTAATTCCATAAAACTGATGGCAATATGAATTAACTTTTGCACCCTTGTTGCAGCAAACTGTAGCATTGTTTTACTGGCCCCTGAGTTTACACGGCTAATTGTTTTTGCAATGAGATGCAAAAATGTAGGCTTCCTCTTTTTTTCACGGAAAAGCTAATCGCTTTGATACCGCAAGGCGAGATGTTTGTAGCTGCTGATTCTAAACTCATAATTGCTGGGGATTAGTCTTAATTATTTCAGATTTGTAACCCTGGCACAATAATGGTTTACTAGGGATTCAATGTTGAACTTGGGGGAGAGTGATCAGCATTCCAAACTGTGCAGCATAGATCAATCCGGTTGTCGTTTATCATGTTATACATGTGAACTTTAGCATTGACCACTTAGTGTCCGATATTAACTGATAAGCAAAGATGGATCCCTTCTTATTCTGGCTTTGGATCCTTTAGTTCCTTTCACCAAACATATCTTAATGACCAGACATTTTAAATACACACACACATATACTTGTTTTAAAATACTTTAGAAGTAGCTCTCAACTTGATTTTCTCCCCTTACACAATGATGCTAATATCAAACGCAAGGATTATTATTATGATTTGATTATGATTATTATTACTCCTCTAAAATTTACGCCATCACTCAGAGAGTGGCATTCCCAGCCTCTGTATGTAATGAGATGAATATTCTTGCTGACTGGTTTACCTGACCCACAGTTTCAGAGCGATCACTACAAATGTGAATAACAAACTTTTTGGTGCACTTTTATTTTTAACTTCCGTCAATCACAGTTTCCCTGGTATTGTTTGGGTTCTGGGCAATCTGACATGTTTTGGTTTTGTGTTCTCAGAGGAAGGGAAGAGGGGAAATATTACTTTTTTTAAAAAAAAAGATTAATCTAAATATTATTGCGGCTGAAGTCTCTGAAATTGTGTTGTATTGTCAAGGCAATTCCCAGGTAGACCTGCAGCATAACCCTGTTGTGGGAGTCTTTTGTATTATTGTTTATTGGGTCGGCAAGAATATTTTTTTTATTTAGTCAATACCATGACTGAGCCCCTTTATCAGCCAAGCTTCTGACTAAACTCTGCAACAAGGCAGAGCAAAGACTCGCATGCAGTCTTCTCATCCAAACCGGAGCAGCTGCCTCTTGGCAATGGAAGAAAAATAGTCCGATAAAGATAATGCAGGCTCGAAAAAAGAAAAACAAATTGTGGCGCCAACTCTGTGATGTAGTTTTATAGGTAACTGTTGAAATGATGCAGGGAGGAAGGGCGGGGCAACAGAACAGATTCGCTGATACCTAACCCAGCGAAGTTAATATTTAAGCGCTTAAACCTCGCTCGGGAGTCCAAGAGTGTTTTAAAATACCACTTGATCAGATTACCTTTGTGAGCATAGCCTAGCTCGTTCCGCTACAAAAACATAAGTGTAACAGTGCAAAGGATGACGCTTTGCATTCCGTAGGAACGTACTAAAGGAAAATGTGTTGTTTTATCCTGGATCGGACACCCACCCAGGTATGTGTTTCTTGGACTCTTGTGGCAGTTTGCTTTATGCATGTGTAGACAGGCACGCATGACTTACAGTGTTGGGCGACATAAGACTAACCCTTCCCCACACACATAAAATAGTAGGTGCACCAAAGGGAACGGCTCTTAAGTGTTTGGTAACGCTGCCATTTACTTTAGTCTATTCAGGTAAGGTTTAAAATGTCCCAAACTGGTCCCCAATGCTTTAAAATGAAGCAGTGTGTTATTTCCCCTTCCATTTCGTTTTCACTTATTTTAAAATGTGAAGCATCTTTTATCAAGCCCACATTGGTGATAATAGGCATGATCGCTCACATGGAGTAATTTGGTTGAAGGAAAATTAAGGTTATTGACTGGCCCTCGACCAATAGCTTTCACCTAATTAGTACTGATGATTCTCTGGGAGGTGGGTATGAGGGGTGTAAACTATACAGAAACATCATACTGTACCCCAAGTATAGTACTCAACTTGGGAAAGAGATGAGTAAGGTGCCACAGTTTACAACTGAAAACCATTATCCTGGAGAGAATAAAAAGTTATTTTTCGCTCTTTAGAAAGCCTGCCTTTCTATATTAACTTGGAATAGCACACTGTTGGAGGATGCTTAGCCTCATAGTTTGTGAGTGAAGCCATCCCTGTTGATTTAAAAAGAAAAACATGGCAAAGTTTGTTCCGTTCGTCCCTTTTGAAGTGATGACAATTTTTATTTAGGGTCATATTCCTGACTCGTGAGGAAATCCATCATGCTTAAGCCAGTCCAAAGCAGGCAGTGGGTTCTCGCAATGTATGCCACCTCCGCATGGACATTTCCCTGGGTGTGGAATGGAATGTGCATTCTCTCCCTGGAGGGACTTGGCCTGATTTACTTAACTGTAGAGACTCAGCTTGCTGACCACATTGTTGTTGTGGATGGTGGGGTAACTGCTGGAGTTTAACCAAATGAAGTGATCAAAGTAGAAAGCTCACTCACCATATACTGCATATAGCCCCAACCTCAGGTCTCTAATGGTTAACTGGTGGTGATGAATTAAAACAATTTTTGTCATTGAAATCTATGGGAACTGTGTCTTTATGGGGTGGAACAAAAACAGGAAGTTTCATGGGCTGTGTTTCGATTGAAGTTGATGCGTCCAGAGAAAAATTCCCCCAAGACAATTTTTAATAACTGATGCCTGCCAGAAGTGGGCAGGAAAACAATCCTTGACTAATTTGCAAAGGACAAAAAGAAACTCAGGCCAGTAAAGCTACAGTAAATGGCATGCAAGTAAATGCCAGGGAAGGCACACTTCCCTGACAAAGCTGTATAGAAACACTTTCAAGCCTTCCCCAATGAATATTCTTTTACAGCTCAGTTCTGTTAGCTTAGAGTGCTCACTTACCATTATAACCTTGCAGCTTATGCACTGAAACCGCCGGGGAAACAAGGAGAAATGATCTCCATGGGTCCCAAGGCAAGTAGCTAGATAATTGTGATGGGCGACGTTTATTTCAATTGAAACATTTGCACCCCTATGTGTGGGTGCCAATGTAATGCAAGGACAGTGCCCAGAGAGAAAGGCAATAAATGAACTGTACAGAATTTTCCAGGCAGCTAAATGTTGTACTAAATATTCGATGGTCAAGCTCAAGAATGAGAGTGAGAGAGAGAGAGTCATGTTTTGCGGGTCACTGTTATTTGGCGGTGGTGAGGGGGATGGCTTTCTACTATTGTTGAGATGGAATCTTATTATTCTTGAATAATAACTTTACCCGTGTTGAGTAACAAGTTTACTATTCTGGAGTAACCAGTTCATGTTGTTGAGTTACCAATTGGGATTTTTGTCTGGAAGAATACTGTCTGTTCAAGTTGGATTGCACGACTCCCGATTTGATACAAACTGCAGAAAAATATGCAGTTCAGTTCTACTCAAGGCACTGACCCACATGCTGGCCACTGGTTGCTGTCACAGAGTATTCGCCAATGGTGTTTGTTGACCATGGCTTGCAGTGTCGCCCATCATAAACAGATAATTAAGGCTAAGTTAGTTAGTTAGTTAGCGAGTTAGCAACTTGATAGTATCACAAACGGAGATCTGTACTCTGCTCCATTCACTTGTCAGTTTAACATCAGCGACTTCTGTGATTTATCGAGGCAGAAGGACCGGTCCGTAAATACATGTTGCGGCACAGCATTGTATTTGCGTAGTATATTCAGAAAATAGATTTACTGTGAAAATTGGTCCAGTGTGGCCATCCAATGTGAATGGCCTTAACCCTTTCACCGCACTAGTCCTGTTCCAGTTGGGAGCAGCAACGGGAGGGAGGGGGCTGCTGGTAACTCATCAATACAAGTCCGGAGCTTTCGATCAGACATATAGATTTTTATAGAAACATTTTACAAGGCATTAAATCCTCATCCATCAAACAATGTTTAGTTGTTTGGGTAGGGGCTACATGAGATCACTGAGGAATCTTGTGTGTGAGCGAGATCATATTTTGAAGTCAAAAGTTATGTATGATCAGAGAGTACCGGCAAGGTTGGTTACAGCTGCATTTTTTTTCCTATTATTCCGGTCAAGAGCCGGAGACCAGGAAGTACGCAATCACCTTCAATCAGTACATGACAAAACGGGAATGTACACAGGATCAAATAATGCTTGACCAGATCCACCCATAAACCCATTTGAGAGGTGAAGGAGTAATAATAATATCCTTGGAGGGTGGTGGTGGGAGGAGGTGGAGAGAAAAGGGGAGGGTGGGGGATGGGGAGATGTATTGAACAAATGTTTGGGAAGAAAGATGGGAAATCATTTTTGTTTGTTTTACAAAGCACAATGAGAACCAAAGTATACATAAAAAAGTAAATTCTGGTCTTTTGAATAGTGATCCCACAATCTCAAGCATATTTTAAGGGGGTGGAATTCTCTTTGACCAACTGGCTTTGTCAAGGCTGGTGGGTGGTGTCAGCCATAAAGCATATTAAAATAAATGAGACCAAATGGTGTTGAATGTGCTGAAGTTTTCCTGGAACCTGCATTCCTGTTAAATGTCTAGCCTCTGACCGTGTAAACATGTCAACAAACTAGTATTTGAGGTGAAAGGGATTCGAGTATCAAAAGTATTGCAAAGAAAAATATTCTTCAAAATTCCAAATGCCAAGCAGGTGTTTTGATGTTAAACTCTTAGCGGGCCTTAAACAAGCGTGTGCTTGTAATCTTCTTTATTGCGAGAATGTGTTTTACTGGTCACTGAAGTTATAGAAATTATGCATCTTTTTTCAAATAAAAACGCATGCATCTTAAATTAGCTGGCTCCCTTTTGCCCTCACCCAGGCTTGGGGTGGGTTTCAGAGCTCAATTTAAGTTGGCTATTTATGACATTTGCACACTAGGGAAAGAATTGCATTTGCATTCAAGAAATGGGAATATTAAAAAAAAGGGGAGTTATTTTAATACAATAAATTAAAACTTGTTTCGACGACAAAAAACTTTACTGTGATTTGCTAACCTACTGTGTCATTTGAAACATCAGATTCTTTTAGCAAAACAAAAGACTATTTTACCTCATAAGTAAATTGCAGCAATTTTTTTATTAGACAGTTTCTTGCTGAGATTTTACAAACAAAAAAAAGGAAATTCTTCATTTAAGTGAAGAGTGAATTCAGGAATTTGTTGTTTAACTTGAAATGTGCCAAATTTGTCTTATTTTATACTAGCTTTAACCACTTTAGTGTTTTTTGTGGAAGAGGCAAAAATTCTCCTTAAATTTTTTTAAAAAAGCAATATATTTGCACAAAACTACTGTAACTTCAGTTAAACTGGTTGTGATGCGTGATTGAAGCTTTCTCCGCGTATCCTGTATTTATTACACTGCGAAATATATAATTAATCCAAGAAAGTGTATAGAATAATTTAGTATTTTCCATTTATTTTTGTATTTGTTGACCTGTTTTTACCCGTAGTTGTGTGTGATGTTTGCAATTTTTACACATGTAATTTGCAGCAATTAAGCAAGCGTTCAATTAAAAGTTTATATGTTTCACCAATTAAAAGTGCTTCTCATTTCAAATAATCTATAAACAACAGCAGAATGGCACATGTATAATGCTTTCTCGTCAAGAGGACATCCCAAGGCGCTGGACAGTCATTGTTTCAGTGTCGAGCTGGGGTAGGGGACAAGGGGGACATTTGAGACCATTGAAGAGGAGATTCTTGAGGTGGGACTTGAAGGAGTGGCCTGGGAGTGGGCGAGGCACAGTGACTGCAATGGACTTCCAGAGGTTGGGGGCAGAGTGGCTGAATGCTCGCCCACCAATGGGATCGAAGAAGACACCTAGGTTCCTGACTGGCTTGCTAAGGTTGAGTGAGCAACCATGGAGGTTGATGCTGCCAGTGCCTGATGTGTGAAGGCGCTGGTGTGAGCCAATCAGGAAGGCCTTGGTCTTGTTGACATTCAACTGTAGAAAGTTAGCTCTCATCCAGGACTTGATGTCTGACAGACAGTCTGTTACGATAGAAGTAATCCTGGAGTCGAGGTTAGAGGCAACTCTAAAGATAGAGTTGGGTGTCATCCACATACATGTGGATGTTCACCCCATGTCTGCAGATGATGTCACCAAGGGGAGCATGTAGATGTTAAAAAGTAGTGGGCCAAGGACAGAGCCCTGGGGGACCCCACAGGTGACAGTGCAGGGGCTGGAAGTGAAGCCATTGGAGGCGACAAGGTGGAGATGGTGAGAAAGGTAGGAGTCGAACCAGGCAGTGGCAGGTCCGTGAAGATTGAACTGGGAGGAGAGTCGTAGGAGGATGGAGTGGTCGACAGTGTCGAAGGCAGCAGAGAGGTCGAGGAGGACAAGGAGACAGAGAGATCCCTTATCATAGACGTTTAGAATGTCGTTAGAGACTTTGACCAGGTCTGACTCCGTGCTGTGGGCAGCATCGAAGCCGGATTGCAGTGGTTCAAGGAGGGAATGGCGAGAGAGAAAGGAGCGAAACTGGGAAGTAACACCTCGTTTCAGGGCCTTAGCGAGGAATAGGAGGTTGGAGATGGGGTGGTAGCTGAACAGTAGGGATGGGTCCAGCAAAGGCTTTTTCAGGATGGGGGTGATGACAGCTGTTTAGAGGGGTTGGAACTGTGCCGGTAGGGAGAGGCTGATGATGTCAGTTAGGAGGGGGTCTAGGAGGTGGATCTGGGAGATGAGGAAAGAGGTGGGGATGGGGTCCAGGGAGCAGGTGGTGGAACATTCATTGCTCATATGCTGTGATATTTTTAGTTTTTTTTTAATAAAAGCTTCATAAGAGTGAAGTTGTTAGCATTCTCACCTTCGAATCAACAGGTTTGTGGGTTCAAGCCTCACGTTGGAACCTTGAACTCATACACTGTAGACACTCCATTGCGAGGGGCAAACGCTGCAGTGTCAGAGGTGGCGTGGTTCGTCCGGGTAGACATTAAAAATCCTGCCACGTTATTTGAAAAGAGGAGGGAGATTCTCCAATGTCCTGGCCAACTATCCCCCATGTAAACTTGATTAACTTTATGGCTATTTGGGGAATATTGCTGTGTGCAGATTGGCTACAGTGTTTGCCCACAAAATACACTCGGTTATACATAAGTATATCGCAATCAACCAACCATGATGTCGCTTCTCAGGCTTAAGGTAAATAATATAAATTTATTGTTTTTTATGTTTTTTTGATTGTGTTATTTGAACATTTATTGTTTTTGTTAGGTTATTGTGTATTTTTTTTGTGTTTAGTAAAAGAACAAGCAAACTTACTCCCCCTAATCCCATGTTTTTCCTAAAGGCCTTGTATTTGCCAACCGTGGTTTTACTAACCACTGGAGTTTTGAGGAACGTTACCCTCGTGGTTGGGGAGGGATACCTATACCACATTACAGTACGTCCTGTGAAGTGTTTTTAGGCTTCTCAAAGCCCCTATCCCCATAGCTCCCGCCCCTCTGGAATTCAACCACCGGCTCAGGTGCAAACTCTCAACTGGCTTCTCAACTGTCTTAACACCTTGTGATGTTCTCCCGGTGCGAAAGGTGCTACAGTATATTCATGCAATTTGTTGTCCCAACAATGGAATAAAGTGATGTATCAATTACAGAGATTATTATTATTATTGAACTGTCAAGGGACCAAAATGAGCTTCAGCCAATCTTTATGTGTTTCCAATTGGGTGCGAACCCACAGCAGATACAATCTACACTATGCAAGCGTACCTCACTGTAAACCGGAATGTAGACTTTGTTTCCCGCAATTCTCCACAGCTGGTAAGTATGGTATCAGGCTTACGAGTTAGAAGATGATTTGCATAAGATTTAGCATGTACAGTATTTGGTATCAAGAAACCATCTTGATTTAGCTGTTTATCCAATTTATAAAATTCCAATAGTGCAAGGAAAGGTAAGCGTTTGGGGTAGGAAATTGAATGGGACTCGGCTGCATGAACCACTTAGGCGATTGGACGGCTTTTAAGACTTGTGCACATTTTAATGTACAGTATACTGTATAATGTTTAGTGAATGATAAACGGCTAGATCAGTGAACATATACAATAAAAATCCACATTAATGCCGTGGCTTCACATTGTGAGGATTAATGGAGGCTGGGAAAGATGACCATTAATGGTCAGAGGCAGATTACGAGCTGTAACTCACTCACTCCTTGAACTCCTTTTAACCCACTCACTTCTTGAACCCCTCCAATCAGGTTTCCTCCCAGCTCACAACACGGAAACTGCCCTGGTCAAGGTTACAAATGACATCCTAACCCCCTGCGACCAGGGCTCCCTCTGCCTCCTCGTCCTCCTTGACCTGTCTGCTGCGTTCGACACAGTAGATCACACCATCCTCCTTCAAAGTCTTTCCTCCCACCTCACCCTTCAAGGCACAGTCCTTGACTGGTTCCATTCCTACCTGACCCACACCGCCTACATTTTGTATCTTCTAACGGTTTCTCCTCAAACCCCCGCACAGTTTCTCATGGCGTCCCCCAGGGCTCTGTCCTTGGCCCCCTCCTTTTCACCATTTACACGCTCCCTCTGGGCGATGTCATCCGCAAACACGGGGTAAATTTCCACATGTATGCGGACGACACCCAGCTGTACCTCTCAGCCTCATCCCTCAACCCCCAGACCATCGATGTTCTGACAGCATGTCTGTCCGACATCGAGTCCTGGACGAGAGACAACTTCCTCCAATTGAACGTGAGCAAGACCGAGGCCCTCCTGATCGGCTCAAGCCAGCGCCTCCACACATCGGGCGCTGCCAGCCTCAACATCCAAGGCTGCACTCTCCACCTCACAAAGCCAATCAGGAACCTTGGCATCACATTCGACCAAAAACTCTCCTACCTCCCCCACATCCGCGCCTTGACCGGCACCGCTTACTTCCACCTGCGCAACATTGCCAGGCTCCACAATTATCTTACGCCCCACGCTGCCGAAACACTCGTGCACGCATACATCACCTCAAGGCTGGACTACGGAAACTCTCTCCTCATCGGCCTCCCCAGCTCCTCCATTCACAGGCTGCAGGTCATCCAAAACTCTGCAGCCCGTGTATTATCCCGCACCCGCCTCTGCGACCACATAACCCCCACCCTCGCCCATCTCCACTGGCTCCCCATCCTCCAGAGGATTGAGTTCAAGATCCTTGTCCCCGTTTTCAAGGCCTTACACGGCCTTGCCCCGCCCTATCTATCCGATCTACTCTCCCCCTATAAGCCCACCCGGACCCTCCGTTCAGCAGGTCTTGGCCTGCTCCAAGCCCCCCGCCCCAACCGCCCCACCATCGGAGGCCGGGCCTTCAGTTTCTCCGCTCCCACCCTGTGGAATTCCATCCCTCAATCCCTCCGTCTCGTTTCTTCCCTTTCCTCTTTCAAGGCCGGTTTGAAGACTTTCCTCTTCGACCGTGCCTTTTGTTTCCCCCCTAATTTTTTGACCTCCCCCGCGTTTTTTTTACCCCCTCCCGAACACTCCCCTCCCAGCTCGGGTCACACACCTCCTGTGCAGCGCCTTGGGACGTCCTCCTGACGTGACAGGCGCTTTATAAGTCTAATTTGTTGTTGTTGTTGTTGTAACGCACTGCCTGAAAGGGTGGTGGAAATTACTCGAAGATAAAACAAATGACAAGGTTTTGGAGTAAGAGCGGGGAGAGTGGGACTCGTTGGATAGCTGTTTCAAAGAGACAGCTTCAGGCCTGGCGGGCTTGATGGCCTCCATTGGTGCAGTAAGATTCTATGATCAGAGGCGGGTCTCGAGCCAGCCCTTGGCATGTGTAGCACATGGCCCTTTATGCCGTATTTCTGGCACACTTGAAGAACATGGGGCGATGATGCACAACACGGAATGTTCCCTGGATCCTGATCTGAACAATAAAGAGATGTTGATGGACGAGTGAGAGAAAATTAAAGAGTGCGAAATGCTAACAAAATGGGCCATATTAAAGCTGAAACCCGCTGCCCACAGATTACTCAAGGTTTGATTATTCAAGGTCATCTCTGTGCTTGAGAGCGAAGCTTCACTTCGATGATTTTGGTTAGAATACCGCGTTGTGCAAGTCTAAAGTCCACCAATGGCTTGAGACAGGCAATTTATAGAATTGCCTTTGCATGAAGGATTGTTCTTGGTATTCCTTCAACAGTCTAGCTAACATGGGCTGATGATTTCCAAACCAGTACTAACCAGTACAGGGAGTTTCTATCGGTATGTGAGAGGTATTTAGAGATTTTATTTCCACCGTTCAGTGAGCCAGTAACTAGAGGGCAATTTAGGATTGTTCTCCCCTGCACTGTGTGTTTCACCTCCACATCCGTGCCATGACCAGCTTCCCCCCCCACCCCCAACAGCGCAACTTCACACGGCGCTAACACTGTCTCCACTGTCTTTGGAGGTCCTTCTGATGTGAACTGCGCCATAATATAATTTGGTATTGTGTCACTTGGTTACTCTGTCTCTAACACTGGGATCAGCCTGGTCACTCTACAGTAGAAGTGTCTAGTGTACCATTCGCAGCTGGACTTCACATTTGCTCCCGCAGGGTATGCGGTCAGGTGAATTAACAGACATTTAAAAGTCTAAAATAAAACTAATTACAGTACAGTGTTTTGAATGGTGCCAGCACAGGAAACACTTTGCCCTGGCCAGGACACTTATTAGCTTTAAACACAGCTCCAAGCAACTTCAACAAAGTTTGTGGAGAAAATGGTTATTCATATGTTTGTTCACTCGAGCACTCTTCACCACATCCATCTGATACCTACAGTGGCCACTTTCAGGCTGTTTTTTCTCCAATGGAATCCAGGGTGACCTCCGAGAAAGGGCGGAGGCAAACTCTAGGCTGGTTACACTGACCAACTGGCTTGTCCTGATTCGATGGGACATACGGTCAATCCCAGCTGGCATTCCAGCACAGTGCTGGGGGAGCTCTGCATTGTCAGAAGTGCTATCCTTCGGGTGAAACCTTAAAACCAAAGTCCCGTCTGCCTGTTGAAGACAACAACAACAGCAACTTCAATTTACATATAGCGCCCTCCACGCCGGACGGTGTCTCAGAGCGCTTCACAACAGCGAATCCTGGGGCCGAGCCAGGGGGCAGTGGGGGAGAAAGGTGACCAAAGGAACGGTCGAAGAGAAAGATCTTCAGCTGGGACCTGAAACTGGGAAGAGAGGGGGCGAGGCGAAGGGAGTGAGGAAGGGAGTTCCAGAGCCTTGGGGCGTAGTGGCTGAAGGTACGGCCGCCGAGTGTGGAGCGTAGGATTCGGGGGGACACGGAGGAGGCCAGACCCGGGGGAGCGAAGGCAACGGGTGCTGGTTTGAGGAGAGAGGAGGTCGGAGAGGTAGGTGGGTGCAGAGGAGTGGAGGGATGAAGGAAGACCCCACGGTCTTCACCCACAAATACACAGCAAATTCATTTTACAGTATATTCTGTGAAGCGCTTTGGGATGTCGTTAAGATGTGAAAAGCGCTATATCAAATGCAAGGATTATTATTTATTATTTATTATTTATTATTATCATGGTGTAGTTTGGGAAATGAAGAGTTTCTCTCATCGCGGTGTCCTGGCCAATAATCCACCCAAATAAAATTGGTTGCTGACTTCATTGCTGTTTGTGGGACACTGCTGTGAAAACAGGCTACTCACAAAATGCACAGTCACTGCACTTTACAGTATATCCCGTGAACCATACAGATGACGTGATAAGATGCTTCATCAAATGCAAGGATTATTGTCATTATACTCCTGTTCATAAAACCGAAGATTGTATTTCTCTAACAGCTTTGTCCACCTACCTACTACTACTACAACAACAGCAAAATTACACTTGTATAGCGCCTTTCACCTCAGGAGGACATCCCAAGGCGCTGGACAGTCACTGCCTACCTTTAAGGATTTATGTACAGGGTGTTTACCAAGTTCTGTAACTTTAGGTTTTTTTTACATAATGCACTGACCAATGTGGCAGAATGATGATAATTGTATTTAGAAGCACTTGATTGTGTAAGTGTTTAGCTGTATTTAGGCATCCGGGGGATGTGTGTGAATAAACGCCATCATTTTCATTGGATGTTATTGATCCGTCACCATGTTCGGTGGCGACATCTTCAGTAACATGGATGGAGCGAGGAGGATGTTACTGGTGTCAGACATTGTTCCACTCAACTCGTCTGTAACAAGAAATGAAAATTCATTTTACAAAACACAGGGACTTTATGATCAGCCGGTCAATTGAGGAGACGGGTGACGGATTGTAAGATAAGCTGATAGAGGAGCCTTCATAAATCACACGAAACTAACGATCTCAGAGGTGTTTTTACAGTCTGGAAATTGCAATTAGTGCAATCTGGTGACAATAATAATCCTTGCATTTGATATAGGACCTTATCGTGTCCTTGAGAAGTCTTCACAGAAATGTATTCTAAAGTGAACTGACTGTGTATTTTGTGAGTGAAACACAGCAGCCGATTGCACATAGCAGTGTCCCCACAAAAACAGTCATGAATTCAATGATCACATTTTTAAAACAATAAAGGAATTATTACCCCAGGAAAGCGATCCATCAATCGACTAACCACCAGGTTCTACACACTGGTGTGTGGACCAGCAACAAAATTACACTTATATATAATGCCTTTCACGTTGGGAGGACGTCCCAAAGTGCTGAGCAAGGAAACTTTTGTAGTGTTTTGCCCTGCCCAGGAATAGAGCGTGGCTCCTTTTACTTGCAGGGCAATTGCTCTAACCAACACACTGCTGAACTCTACAGTCCATGAATACCACAAATCACAACCGTTTGCATCTTTTCAGTTTTTTCACAGTGTATTTTATTATATATATATATGTGTCGGAGTCAAACATTATTCCCAAAGTCAGTCTTCCTCATCCGGTACGAGGATCCATGTCCGGATTCATCACGTGAGGGGAATGCTCGAAGGAATATCTGAGAATTTGTGAACTGTCAGCTCCTGGTGGAACAGATCCAGGAATATTTTAGGAAACGAGGAGAAGCAGAGAAAGGAAATGTCTCACAGCTCATTAAGTAGAGCAATTAAGGTAAGGTCAGGAGACTGGAAAATAACCAGCGCTGCCTTAGATTTGACTGAAAAACCGGTTGGAAACATGATCGCGTGGGTTTGTGGCATGAGCATTGTGTTGTTACTATAAATGTGTGGAGTCCTGGAACTAATTGGTTAGTGCGTTCGCCTCGCAAACAATAGGACATGGGTTCCATTTCCAGGCAGCGCAAAACCTTAGCCAAGTTTCCTACAAACGCAGCCACCTCGCTACCTCCATTTTGCCCACAAAGTGCAGTCACTTCACTTTGCAATATATTCTCCAGAAAACTTTGAGACAACAACAATAACAAAATTACACTTGTATAGCACCTTTCATGTGAGGAGGACTTCCCAAGGCGAAGTCACTGTGTCAGACGCGAGCTGGGGGAGGGAAGAGGGGGGTTAGGAGTTGCCAATGGGACCATCGAAGAGGAGAGTCTTGAGGCGGGGCTTGAATGAGGCCAGGGAGGGGGGCGAGGCGGAGGGACTTCGGGATGGAGTTCCAGAGGTTGGGGGCAGAGCGGCTGAAGGCTCGCCCACCAATGGTGGGGTGGGTGGGTTGGGGACGTGGAGCAGGCCGCAGCCTGCTGAGCCGAGGGGGTGGGGGCAGGTTGGTAAGGCGATAGGAGGTCACAGATTTAGGGTAGGGTGAGGTTGTGGAGGTCTTTAAATGTGAGGACCAGGATCTTGAATTGGATCCTCTGGATGATGGGGAGCCAATGGAGCCGGGCGAGGATGGGGGAGATTGGGGTCAAGGAGTTTGGAACGGTAGAGGACACGGGCTGCAGAGTTCTGGATTATCTGCAGCCCGTGAAGGGAGGAATTGGGAAAGCCGACCAGCAAGGCATTTGTATAGTTGACCCGGGATACAATGAAGGCGTGGATGAGGGTTTCAGCGGCTTTGGGAGTGAGGTAGGGGCAGAGTCGGACAATATTGCGGAAATGGGGAAAGGCAGAGCGAGTCATTGCTCGGATGATCTTATCATAATAAATACTAGTTGTTGACTAATTCTGGACACTCTGAAATACTAGGTTAATAAAGAAAATCTAGATCCAGATTGAATTTCTACCAAGCAGATCCTTATGGATTGATAGACTAAAATGATATATTTTATAGTATATTGCATTTATTTGGGGGAATTTTAAATACTGTGTATTTACATGCTGAGCCTGGGTATCTAAACCGCTGTGTAAATGTGGTTATAAAGTTGCGTAGACCACACATATTCACATAAACGAAAATACTGTTACTCATTAACAGAAATCTGCTTTTTTTAAAATAAGAAGCATAAATTACCCAGTCATTAAAAACCACATCAGTGTTTTAAGTCCTAATTTAATTCTGCTCCTTTTTATTTGGTGCGTCAGCCATGCTCAGTTGATGGCACTCTCACCTCTGAGTCAGGATATTGTGGATCCAAGCCTCACGTCGGGATTTTAAGGTCTTAGTCTCATCTGATATTCCAGTGCAGGGAGCTAAGGGGAGCTCTGCACTATCAGATGTGTCGTCCTTTCAGATGGGATGCTAAATCTCAGTCCCGCCTGCCTGTTCAGATGGACGTTAATGATCCTAAGGCAATACTCAGGTAAAGGACTTCCTCTCTCCCAGTCTCCTGGCTGACAATCCCCATGTGAAATCAACCATTCACTCCACGGCTGTTTTGGGAATGCTACCATGTGGATAATTTGCTACCACATTTCACCCACAAAACACAATAGTCACTACGTTTACAGTAAATCCTATGAAGCACTTTTGGAAAACCTTGATGATGTGATAAAGTGGCGATCTGATTCTTACGCCCCGCTGGTTACGGACTCACCAATGACCCAGCTCATTTATTCCTTCTCCACTGCTCTCTCACTCTCACTCTCTCTCTCCCCGTTTCTTCTAAGGTCTGAAAGTTTACGATCACCCGAATTCCATTTGCTTGACTGGGATTTCTCAGTGAGGAATGCCATTAGGAAATACCGCACATGAGACCGTACACTGCACTGTCAAGATAATGGCCTGAATGCTATTTAGGGTTGGCTGTAATCAGTGCTCCCTGTAGTTTAATGGTACTATCACTGCATACCATCCCTAAAAGACTATTGTAAAAGAGTGAACTTAGCCAACAAATGGTGAATTTGGAGTTCCCCCACAAAACACACAATCGTTTTACTCTACAGCAGATTCTGTGAAGCATTTTGGGGTCACATTCCCAATTCAAAATGAATGAATGATTATTATTAATATGATGTATCAATGTGCGATTTATATTTACACGGCGCCTTCCACCTGAGGAAAACATCTCAAAGCGCTCGACACAGCTGGCTGTGCACCTGAGTTTGAGACAAAACAACAACATATTGCGTTTATGTAGCGCCATTCATGATGGGAGGACATTCCAAGGTGGAGGGTAAGCGAGGTAGAGGTGAAAAGAGGACCGAAGGCATGTTTGGAGAGAGGAGGGTTTTGAGGTGAGCCTCGAAGGAGACAACAGAGGGAACAAGGCAGAGGTTGCTCTGGGATGGGTAGAAAGCCTCAAGATCTGACCGCCGATGGTGGAGCGAGCAGGTGGGGGGGGACCTGGATTGGTTCTAGTTAAGCCGCAGCAGACCCGATGGGCCAAATGGTTCTGTGCTGTAAATTTCTGTGGTTTAGTGGGGAGAGAATATTGTGGTCGTTAGCTAGGCTTGTAGATCATTACTCATTGTTAATGGAGAACTGTGAGCAGGCCATTGAAGGAGACATTAACTTCACAGAAGCCTTTCTTGTTGAAAGCCGTCCTTGGTATTTGTTTTGGTCAGCGCCTGGTTAATATGTTACTCTGAGGAATTGTCTGCCAACGGTTGCGTAATGACTCTAAGCCGTTGGTCGTCACTTCTTTGATTCACGGTAATTAATTTTGCCACATTGGACTCGTGTTTTATGGCAGGAGTATTACAGAGTGCAGTGGCTTTCTTCTCGTGCTTTTAGATACGCTACCAAACTAGAACCCATTCAAGCACCGTTCATCAAGTCAAACCATGGTGGTCTGGCTCAGTATCAATTAGGCTGTGGGTTCAAGTACCCCAAGTTGGGACTTTGAGTTCATAGTCCAGTTGATTTGGTGGGGGGGTGTGGGGGTGTGGGGGTGGGGGGGGGGTGGGGGGGTGGGGGGGGTGGGGGGGTGGGGAGTGCTGCATTACCAGAAACGCTATCCTTCGCATGAACCGTCAAAGCTGCGACTGTTCAGGTAAATGTTAAAAATCCCATGGTGTTGTGACTGAAGAGAAGGTGGATTCTCTCTGCTTCAATCCTGGCCAACCATCTCCCAGATAAAAAAATGTCCCTCTCGTCACCTCTGTTTGCGAGCTGTTGCTGTGCGCAAATTGGCTGCCGTGTACAAAACATCAATAACAAAATTACATTTGTAAAGCGCCTATTCATGTCACGGAGAGGACCCAAGGCCCTGAACAATCAAGGGTCAGGACCTGAGTGTGAAGGGACATGGTTGGCATGAGGGAGGGGTATTTTCCTACAGCCGCCCGCCCAGAGATCCCCCCAACCCCGGCCGCAACCGCATGAGGGCGGGCAGAGAGGGTGGCTGAAGGCAAAAAGGAGAGCCTTGAGCCATGCTATGAAGGAGGCAAACGAGGGAGCAAGGCGAAGGGAATGTAGAATGGAGTTACAAAGGGTGAAAACACATAGCGACTGAAAGTTCCTGTGAAGTGCTTTGAGATATGCGCCCCGACATTAAAAGGTGCTGTATCAGGTGCTAGATCAAAGCTTCTAATTTATTAGTAATAAGAGTTTTCCATATCATATTGTGGCTTCTTGTGGAGTTCTGTAGCTCAGTGGTTAGACCACTCGCCTTTCAAACAAGAGCCCTGGGTTCGACTCCCAGCAGGGCGAAACCTTGGGGCAGTTTCGTTACTCCACATGCCTAATAAACAATCCCTCAAGAAAACAAGCAATAATAATGCAATCCATTTGCAATCCACGACTGTTTGTGGGGGACGCTGCTGTGCACAATTAGCTGCTGCGTTTTGCCCACACATATACAGTCAATTCACTTTACAGTATATTCTGTGAAGCGCGCCGAGTTGTCTGGAGGACATGAAAAGCGTGATATCAAATGCAAGGATTATTATTATTATTTATGTCAGGAGAATATCTTAAAGGATTTAACGTAAAGTGCAGTGACCCTGCTTTGTGGGTGTACAAACCCCTATCAGAGTTTGTAAATATTTATACAAAGTATGATATTTTTACTGTTATGGCCATAAAGACACACAGTGACCACAGCAGCGTGATAAGGCGCAATGTCAAATACAAAGAGTATTATTATTACATGAAACTGCTGACAACCCAAACCTGGGTGTAACTGGTCACGACTACTCAAGCCACGATGCTGTCAATATCCTATCAGCGTTTATTCATGTAATAATCGGTCACTGAGCCCATTTTCCCAGTGACGAGTTACCGGGAGTTTAGCTTATTGAGACTGTGTTAAGTTAGCCAGGAGGAACAATGCTTTGTTTAAAGCCCCGAAAGACACACTGTGTTTTCACCCCAGCCCTCTGCTGCGTTCCTCGAAACCCATTCTTCCCTTTGATGAGCAGCCTAGGCAGATCAGAGAGCTCGGAGGTGGCAGCTCTCACAGGGATCATAAGAGGCACTTTGCTGCTTCATTAAACACAGAGCAGAGGCTGGTTAATTCCTAACTGACTGCTCACATTAATGTTGCTTAATAGCTGGCGGGAGCTGGACAGTAGCAATCCCAGGGTTTGTTCTTTAGGCTGGAAGTTGTGAACTGTGGGTCATGGCTGTTTTCCTACAGCCGCTCGCCCAGAGATCCCCCCTCCCACCCGCAGCCCCCACCCTGATGCCTCTTGTTCAACTTAGGCATCGGGGTTCAATCCCCAGTTATTCTTCCTCCCCCACATCCGGTCCCTCACCAGTATCGCTTTGTTCCATCTCCGCCAATATCTCGCTACAAAAGCCATGAAACATTGGTCCATGCTTTTGTCACCTCTCGGCTGCACTGTTCCAATGCCCTCCTCGCTGGCCACCCCTCCATCACCACCATTCACAGTGTTCAGCTCATTCAAAACTCTCACCCGCTCCCGACTTCGCTCCCCGATTACCCCAGTCCTGGCCAAACTCCACTGGCTCCCTGTCACACAGCAGATCGACTTCAAGATCCTCACTCTTGTACTGACCCCCTTACCTCTCTAACCTCCTCTCTCCTCACAGAACCTGCCTCCGCTCCTCCTTGTCCCCCGAATCCTCCCCTCCACCTTCGGCGGCTGTGCTTTCAGCCACTACGTCCCAAAACTTTGCAACTCGCTCATTCAACCCCTTTGCCACAGCCCCTCATTTCCCATCTTTAGATAACCCCATAAAATCTTTCTCTTTCACTGTGGAGTTTTGTATGAGCTGAATTTTATGGATGGTGGAAGATGGGAGGCCGGTGAGGAATGGGGTCAGAGTAATTCAGCCGCGAGGTGACAATGGCAAGACCCAGGAGTTTCGGCAGCTTTTGGGGTGAGGTGTTGACGAAGATGGGCAATGGGCTGGTAAGGGACCATCCATGGCATGGACTCGCTCCACCTTCCCACATCTCCACAACATCGCCCAACTCCGCCACTGTCTCACACCACACAGAGAATACAGTTCAACATCCTAGTCTTGACTTTCAATGCCATCTATGGTCTTTATCCCCTACCTCTGTGACCTCCTAACCTCTACCAGCCTGTCCGCTCCCTCAGTGGGCGCTGGCCTCCTTCCCGTCCCCTGCCTCACTCACCTTCAGCCACTCTGCTCCCACCCTCTGGAACTCCATCCCGTCACCTCGCCCCCTCCCTTTCCTCATGTAAGACCCATCTCAAGAGCCGTCAACCTCCTTCCCACCCCCCCCCCCTCCCCTCCCCCACTCCGTCTGGCCTCCTCCATGTCCCCCCCGAATTCTCCGCTCCTCCCTCGGTGGCCGTGTCTTCAGCCACTACGCCCCGAGGCTCTGGAACTCTCTTCCACACTCCCTTCGCCTCGCGCCCTCTCTTCCCAGCTTCAGGTCCCAGCTGAAGATCTTTGACCGCGCCTTTGGTCACCTTCCTACCCCTGCCCCTGGCTCGGTCCCAGGATCCGCTATTGTGAAGCGCTCTGAGACGCCGGCTGGGGTGGAGGGCGCTGTATATAAATCAAAGTTGTTGTCGTTGTATAAGTCAGAAAGTTATGGGCTGGACGGAACTCCTCATCGAGGCTTGGAGCTTATGGTGAAAGGTGCCGTGACTGTGTTTTATGGGAAAATGTGTCAGGCAATTTGCACTGAGCAATGTCCAGCAAACAGGCATGAAGTGAGTCACTGATTTCATCTGCTGGCCAGGACACCAGGAACGAGAAGCGAGGCGTGTGATCATTAAAATCCACCTGAACAGGCACAGGCAGGACTTCAGGATCCCCGTGATGAGGTGTGACAAATACAAGGATTATTATTATCATCTTAAAATGCCAGGAGGTGATCTAACCAGTAAAGATGGAGTCCTGTAGCTGATTGGGTTAGCGTACTTACCTCGCTGGTGAGAGGACCCGGGTTCGATTCCCGGGCAGGGGGAAACCATAGGCAAGTTTACTTACTCCACATGCCTCTGTTTAGCAGTATGTAGGAACCCCAGTTGTTAGTCGATTGGCAGAGCTCCTGTGGCTTAATAGTTAGAGCACTTGTCTTGCAAGCTGGGGTGACCAAGCTGGGGAAACCTGTGTTCGAATCCAGGCAGAGAAACTAAACAGTAAAGAGTTTCTCTAAGGTCTCCTCTTGTCTGTCTATTCTGTCACTCTCTCTAGCTTTATGCAACTGGGTTATAATCAGTCCAGTTGTACTTTTGCGCATGTAAGAGGTGCACAAACAGACAGAAGGAGAGAGAATTACACACGCACACACAGTAAGAGACACACAGACGGATAGTACATTGTCACGTTCATGAGTAAATGGTGTCTCTGGTAGCCAGTGGCATTTCATTGGAGTCAACTCAGTTTTCTTCACGTCACAAGGTCGGTTCGGATGAAGAAGACCTTTCGGGCCATCCAATCTCCTCTCTCCAAAACACCCACCCTACAGTCATCGTTGTGGAGTCTTGTAGTTCAGTGGTTAGAGCACTTGCCTTACAAGCATGAGACCTGTGTTCGAATCCAGGCAAGGCAGGGCGAAACCTTGGGCAAGTTTCCTTACCCCACACGCCTAATAATAATCCCTGAAAAAACCCACAATAATAAAATTGGTCATTTCAATCCACGACTGTTTGTGGGGGAAGCTGCTGTGCGCAATTGGCTGCTGCGTTTCGCCCACAAATATATACAGTCACTTCACTTTACAGTATATTCTGTGAAGCGCTTTGGGACGTCGATAAGATGTGAAAAGCGCTGTATCAAATGCAAGGATTATTTATTATATTATAGATTGTTTTCCGGGTTGGGGGGAATGGGGGTTAATAATATCTTCAAAAAAATATGTGGTCGATATCACAACTGTCTGTGGGACACCGGTCTGCACAAGTGGCTGCCACATTTTGCCCACAAAATATAAGCCATAACCTGCAAAGTGCTTTGAGACTCTCAATGACTTGAGAAGGCATGCTATACAATACAAAGGTTATTATTATTATCATCAAGTCTCACCTGTAGCTCCTACAAGAAACCACAGCTGCACAACGCAAAGGAGGCTGGCTTCATTCACAGCCCTAACCCAACTCCGCCTATTTCCCTCCTCCACACACACAACCCCTGTTTTTATTTCTGAAGTTCCCTAGACAATATGCCCAGGAATGAAACAGCTCTGGAAACATCTGGCAGGAGAGTGGTCGCCACAGAGGGTAGGGAACTCAATAATTCTGCCCACACACACTGCATGTTTTCTTTAATAGATTATATTACCGTTAATACTGTATATAAATATATAGTTTGTCTTTAATGAACTTGAGGGATTTTAAGTTGCTGGTTTTTAAATTCAGTGACCGCCTCCGCACTGGTGTTAGTGTCTGTGTGTGTGATGTCCACCTCTCCGCATGAGATATGATTTTTTCCTGAGTGGAGAATAAGGGAAGACAGAGAGAGAGAGATACAGAAAGAGGGGGAGAGAGATCGTGTGTGTATTTTTCTCTCTCTTACTGTCTGTGACTGTCTGTGTGTCTCTGTGTTAGCGTCTGTGCAGGTGTCTCTTACTATTACTGTCTGCATGTCTCTCTCTCTCAGTGTCTGTGTGTATGTGTCTCTCTCTTAGTGTCTGTGTGTGTCTCTCTCGGTTAGTGTCTGTGTCTGTGTCTCTCTCTTAGTATCTGTGTGTGCATGTGTCTCTCTCTTAATATTTGTGTGCATGTGTCTCTCACTATTTCTGTCTGTTTGTCTCTTTCTTAGTGTCTGTGAGTCTCTCTCTTTCTTTTACTGTCTGTGTGTCTCTCTCTTACTATATTTGTGTGTGTCTCTCTTACTGTCTGTTTGTGTGTGTGTCTCTGTATCTGTCTCTAGTTTACTGTCTGTATGTCTCTCTCTTACTGTCTGTGTGTACCTCTCTTACTGTGTGTGTGTTTCTCTCTCTCTCTCTCTCATACGTGTTTGTATGTGTCTCCCTCACACACATACACAGTAAAAAGGAGAGATACACACAGACAGTGAGAAAGACACACACAAAGAGAAACAGACACACACATTATTTGTAAACCGCAATGGAGCTGGTTTCAGTGTGAAAGTAATAATAATAGTAAAAAATAATCCTGACATTTGATATAGCGCTTTTCACGTCTTCCAGACGTCTCAAAGCGCTTCACACAATATACTATAAAGTGAATTGACTGTATATTTGTGGGCGAATCGCGGCAGCCAATTGCGCACAGCAACGTCCCCCACACACAGTCGTGGATTGAAATGACTAATATTGTTTTTTTTTAGGGATTATTATTAGGCGTGTGGAGTAAGGAAACTTGCTCAAGGTTTCACCCTGACCTGCCTGGAATCAAGCCCAGGTCTCTCTCTTGTATATACAAATGTAATTTTGCTGTTGTTGCAAGGTGCATGCTCTAACCACTGAACTACAGGACTCCACCATGGACTCAGCTCTAGTTATTATCAGGCGATATTTATCGTATCATAACGTGGTAAAACAAATTGCAAATATTCAATAAAGATTCTTTACCCCTGAATTTCACATTAAACAACCTGACATGAACTTTCACAATTATATGGGATCCAGACAGGGTGAATCGTAACACAATTCAGTGCCTTTCAGATCCAGGGGTATTAATCCCTCCCCCAAAAATTGGTCATTCAATCCATGGTTGTTTATGGGACACTACTGTGTGTAATTGGCTGTTGTGTTTCGCGCACAAAATACACAGTCAATCCACTTTACAGTGTATTCTGTGACGTGCTTTGATATGTCTCAATGACGTGAAAGGCACTATATCAATGCAAGGATTAAGGTATTATTATCAATAGATTATTTGGGGGTAAAAAAATAATTCCTTTATTAACACCGGTGTGATTTATCACCATGCTTTGTGATTTTAAGTGTGAAACTAAACAGTAAAGAGTTTCTCTAAGGTCTCCTCTTGTCTGTCTATTCTGTCCCTCTCTCTAGTTTTAACTTCTTGCAACTGGGTTATAATCAGTCCAGTTGTACTTTTGCGCATGTAAGAGGTGCACAAACAGACAGAAGGAGAGAGAATTACACACGCACACACAGTAAGAGACACACAGACGGATAGTACATTGTCACGTTCATGAGTAAATGGTGTCTCTGGTAGCCAGTGGCATTTCATTGGAGTCAACTCAGTTTTCTTCACGTCACAAGGTCGGTTCGGATGAAGAAGACCTTTCGGGCCATCCAATCTCCTCTCTCCAAAACACCCACCCTACAGTCATCGTTGTGGAGTCTTGTAGTTCAGTGGTTAGAGCACTTGCCTTACAAGCATGAGACCTGTGTTCAAATCCAGGCAGGTCAGGGCGAAACCTTGGGCAAGTTTCCTTACTCCACACGCCTAATAATAATCCCTGAAAAAACCCACAATAATAAAATTGGTCATTTCAATCCACGACTGTTTGCGGGGGATGCTGTTGTGCGCAATTGGCTGCCACGATTCACCCACAAATATATACAGTCAATTCACTTTACAGTGTATTCTGTGAAGCGCTTTGGGATGTCGATAAAATGTGAAAAGCGCTATATCAAATGCAAGGATTATTATTATTAGTATTCTTATCCCATCTCTACATTGAGCTGCATTTTAACTGAATCCCAGTGTCCTGGCTACAACCAACAACCACAACAACTTTTATTTATATAGCGCCCTCCATGCCGCACGGAGTCTCAGAGCGCTTCACAATAGTGGATCCTGGGACCGAGCCGGGGGCAGGGGGAGAAAGGTGACCAAAAGCCCGGTCGAAAAGAAAGGTCTTTAGCTGGGACCTGAAACTGGGAAGAGAGGGGGCGAGGTGAAGGGAGTGAGGAAGGGAGTTCCAGAACCTCAGGGCGTAGTGGCTGAAGGCACGGCCGCCGAGGGTGGAGCGGAGGATTCAGGTGGACATGGAGGAGGCCAGACCCAGAGGAGCGAAGGTCTCCTGTTCTACTGTCTTCTCATGTGCAAAGTATTGATCTGGTTTTACTTCTTCAATCCCATTTAAAATGTTATATGCTCTATAAGCTGCTTTCTGAGTCCCTGTTTGTCAAGCCTGAAGAGTCCGATCTTGGTCTAATCTTTGGTCACAGCTTATTCTTCTAACGTTGGGGTTCGTTGCTCTCTCTGTACCTCTCTGTCTAGATTCTGGATAGCCTTATGTTGCGGTGGCCAGAACAGTGTGCAAAATAATCCGTTCCCCGCTCACTCCCTTTCCCTTGACTACAACAACATTACATTTCTCTGGGGCCTTTCATGTCGGGGGATGGCCCAAGGCTCCGGAACCTAGCTGGGGGGTAGGTATTAGAGAGGGCAGAGGGTGGAGGTCAGAGGGTGAAGGAGGCTGATCAAAAGCGTGATCAACGAGGAGGGCCTTGAGGTGAGTCTTGAAGGAGGCAATGGATGGGTGAGGTAGAGGGATTGCGGGATGGAGTTCTAGAGGGTGGGATAGGCAATGGTGGGATAGTGAAAGTAGGGGATGTGAGGCAGGCTGGAGCCCGCTCAGTGGAGTGAGTGGGCAGGATGGTAAAGGGTTAGGAGGTCACGGAGGTAGGGGGGAGTAAGGCCATGGAAGTCGTTGAAGGTGATGGGAAGCCAGTGGAGTCGAGAGAGGATGGGGATGATATGGTCACAGAGCCTAGCGTGAGAGAGGACACAGGCTGCTGAGTTCTGGATGATCTGCAGCCTGTGGAGGGAGAAAGTGGGGAGGCCGACAAGCAGGGTTTTTGCCTAGTCGAGCCCGGATGTTATGAATGCACGTATGAGGGTTTCTGCAGTCTGCGGTGTGAGACAGTGACAACAACAACTTGCATTTAAACAGCACCCTTCACATAGGGTAAAGTTTTGGACCATTCGATACGATGGGGCTAAACATTGAGCCGTGTGTCTGACACGTGTGGAAACCCGTCTCCGCGCTTAAGGATCGAAACTAAACTGTGAATTCCTTCCATCCCACCTACACATGCAAGTCCCGGAGATAGATCGTTGGAATGGAATGCGCACTCTTTCTCCAGAGACACATCCTGTTTACCTAATTCCAGAGACTATTAGATGCAGGTTGACAAAAAAACAATGCTTGAGGACATCAGAGTGTGTATTGGTAACTGCTGAAGTCTAACCAGCTAAAATACATAGCGTGCCGATGGTGCCATTAATATTGCTGCCTGAGCTTTCCCATTGCTGGCCAGGTAGGAGCATTCTACCCATTGTAGGCTTTGGTTTCCAAAGTTAACAGGAGCTGAGTGGGAAGACCTCCTACCCCAGTGATTGGTCTGATCTTCCAATCAGCCAGGTTGGCTGTGCTATCATTACAGAGGCTGGGATTGATTCTGACATCCATTGCAAAAAACAACAACAATATCCCCACCTACCATCCCTACGAAGCTCGTCACTAGTTGGTCAGCCGACAAGTGTGGGTTTAAAATAATGAAAAAAAGAATGAAAAACGCAGAAAAAGGAGCGAGACAAAGTGATGGAGTGAGGGAATTCCAGAGCTGAGGGAATTCCAGAGCTGAGGGACATAGGAACCCAAACAACTGCTGAGAAGAGAAAAAATGAAGAATTTGAAATGGATGATTAATGAGAAGAAGGTTGACTTTGGAACAAGATTTTTTTAAAAATCGTCAAAATTGTTATGAAACATAGAGCCAAAATTAAATCAATAATCTGCAGAGCCACTCAGAGTTTCACTCACCCGGTAACTTTCTAGGTAAAGCCAATGGTTTACCACACGCTATTCATGGGTCAGCCTGGCGTCGTGATAGAAGTCTGACCTCTGAGTCAGAAGATTGTGGATTTGAGTTCTTTAGCTTAGTACAGTAGTATTGAGAGCTCCTGTGGCCTAGTGGTTAGAGCACTTGTCTTGCAAGCTGGGGAGACCAAGCTGGGGAGACTTGTGTTCAAATCCAGGCAGGTCAGGGCGAAACCTTGGGCAAGTTTCCTTACTCCACACGCCTAATAATAATCCCTCCAAAAAAAACACAATAATAAAATTGGTCATTTCAATCCACGATTTTTTGTGGGACGCTGCTGTGCGCAATTGGCTGCCTCGATTCACCCACAAATATATACAGTCAATTCACTTTACAGTGTATTCTGTGAAGCGCTTTGGGACGTCGATAAAATGTGAAAAGCGCTATATCAAATGCAAGGATTATTATTAGTAGTATTATTATCCCATCTGTACATTGAACTGCAATTTAAATGAATCCCAGTGTCCTGGCTTCAACCAACAACCACAACAACTTTAATATATATAGTGCCTTCCACGCCGCACGGAGTCTCAGAGAGCTTCACAATAGTGGATCCTGGGACCGAGCCGGGGGGCAGGGGGAGAAAGGTGACTAAAAGCCCAGTCGAAAAGAAAGGTCTTTAGCTGGGACCTGAAACTGGGAAGAGAGGGGGCGAGGCGAAGGGAGTGAGGAAGGGAGTTCCAGAACCTCAGGGCGTAGTGGCTGACGGCACGGCCGCCGAGGGTGGAGCAGAGGATTCAGGTGGACATGGAGGAGGCCAGACCCAGAGGAGCGAAGGCAGCTCCACCCACCCACTTCCTGATAACCTTGTTGCAATCGTCGATTACCCTCTGAATAAAAGAAAAACTTCCTCACGTCTATCCTGAAATTGCCTCTCTATAGCTCTAAACCTGCGGTCTCCTGTTCTACTGTCTTCTCATGTGCAAAGTATTGATCTGGTTTTACTTCTTCAATCCCATTTAAAATGTTATATGCTCTATAAGCTGCTTTCTGAGTCCCTGTCTGTCAAGCCTGAAGAGTCCGATCTTGTCTAATCTTTGGTCACAGCTTATTCTTCTAACGTTGGGGTTCGTTGCTCTCTCTGTACCTCTATGCCCGTCTCTCTCTGTCTAGATTCTGGATAGCCTTATGTTGTGGTGGCCAGAACAGTGTGCAATATAATCCATTCCCCGCTCACTCCCTTTCCCTTGACTACAACAACATTACATTTCTCTAGGGCCTTTCATGTCGGGGGATGGCCCAAGGCTCCGGAACCTAGCTGTGGGGTAGGTATTAGAGAGGGTGGAGGGTGGAGGTCAGAGGGTGAAGGAGGCTGATCAAAAGTGTGATTAACGAGGAGGGCCTTGAGGTGAGTCTTGAAGGAGCCAATGGATGGGTGAGGTAGAGGGATTGCGGGATGGAGTTCTAGAGGGTGGGATAGGCAATGGTGGGATAGCGAAAGTGGGGGATGTGAGGCAGGCTGGAGCCCGCTTAGTGGAGTGAGTGGGCAGGATGGTAAAGGGTTAGGAGGTCACGGAGGTAGGGGGGAGTAAGGCCATGGAAGTCGTTGAAGGTGATGGGAAGCCAGTGGAGTCGAGAGAGGATGGGGATGATATGGTCACAGAGCCTAGCGTGAGAGAGGACACAGGCTGCTGAGTTCTGGATGATCTGCAGCCTGTGGAGGGAGAAAGTGGGGAGGCCGACAAGCAGGGTTTTTGCCTAGTCGAGCCCGGATGTTATGAATGCACGTATGAGGGTTTCTGCAGTCTGCGGTGTGAGACAGTGACAACAACAACTTGCATTTAAACAGCACCCTTCACATAGGGTAAAGTTTTGGACCATTCGATACGATGGGGCTAAACATTGAGCCGTGAGTCTGACACGTGTGGAAACCCGTCTCCGCGCTTAAGGATCGAAACTAAACTGTGAATTCCTTCCATCCCACCTACACATGCAAGTCCCGGAGATAGATCGTTGGAATGGAATGCGCACTCTTTCTCCAGAGACACATCCTGTTTACCTAATTCCAGAGACTATTAGATGCAGATTGACAAAAAAACAATGCTTGAGGACATCAGTGTGTGTATTGGTAACTGCTGAAGTCTAACCAGCTAAAATACATAGCGTGCCGATGGTGCCATTAATATTGCTGCCTGAGCTTTCCCACTGCTGGCCAGGTAGGAGCATTCTATCCATTGTAGGCTTTGGTTTCCAAAGTTAACAGGAGCTGAGTGGGAAGACCTCCTACCCCAGTGATTGGTCTGATCTTCCAATCAGCCAGGTTGGCTGTGCTATCATTACAGAGGCTGGGATTGATTCTGACATCCATTGCAAAAAACAACAACAATATCCCCACCTACCATCCCTACGAAGCTCGTCACTAGTTGGTCAGCCGACAAGTGTGGGTTTAAAATAATGAAAAAAAGAATGAAAAACGCAGAAAAAGGAGCGAGACAAAGTGATGGAGTGAGGGAATTCCAGAGCTGAGGGAATTCCAGAGCTGAGGGACATAGGAACCCAAACAACTGCTGAGAAGAGAAAAAATGAAGAATTTGAAATGGATGATTAATGAGAAGAAGGTTGACTTTGGAACAAGATTTTTTTAAAAATCGTCAAAATTGTTATGAAACATAGAGCCAAAATTAAATCAATAATCTGCAGAGCCACTCAGAGTTTCACTCACCCGGTAACTTTCTAGGTAAAGCCAATGGTTTACCACACGCTATTCATGGGTCAGCCTGGCGTCGTGATAGAAGTCTGACCTCTGAGTCAGAAGATTGTGGATTTGAGTTCTTTAGCTTAGTACAGTAGTATTGAGAGCTCCTGTGGCCTAGTGGTTAGAGCACTTGTCTTGCAAGCTGGGGAGACCAAGCTGGGGAGACTTGTGTTCAAATCCAGGCAGGTCAGGGCGAAACCTTGGGCAAGTTTCCTTACTCCACACGCCTAATAATAATCCCTCCAAAAAAAACACAATAATAAAATTGGTCATTTCAATCCACGATTTTTTGTGGGACGCTGCTGTGCGCAATTGGCTGCCTCGATTCACCCACAAATATATACAGTCAATTCACTTTACAGTGTATTCTGTGAAGCGCTTTGGGACGTCGATAAAATGTGAAAAGCGCTATATCAAATGCAAGGATTATTATTAGTAGTATTATTATCCCATCTGTACATTGAACTGCAATTTAAATGAATCCCAGTGTCCTGGCTTCAACCAACAACCACAACAACTTTAATATATATAGTGCCTTCCACGCCGCACGGAGTCTCAGAGAGCTTCACAATAGTGGATCCTGGGACCGAGCCGGGGGGCAGGGGGAGAAAGGTGACCAAAAGCCCAGTCGAAAAGAAAGGTCTTTAGCTGGGACCTGAAACTGGGAAGAGAGGGGGCGAGGCGAAGGGAGTGAGGAAGGGAGTTCCAGAACCTCAGGGCGTAGTGGCTGAAGGCACGGCCGCCGAGGGTGGAGCGGAGGATTCAGGTGGACATGGAGGAGGCCAGACCCAGAGGAGCGAAGGCAGCTCCACCCACCCACTTCCTGATAACCTTGTTGCAATCATCGATTACCCTCTGAATAAAAGAAAAACTTCCTCACGTCTATCCTGAAATTGCCTCTCTATAGCTCTAAACCTGCGGTCTCCTGTTCTACTGTCTTCTCATGTGCAAAGTATTGATCTGGTTTTACTTCTTCAATCCCATTTAAAATGTTATATGCTCTATAAGCTGCTTTCTGAGTCCCTGTCTGTCAAGCCTGAAGAGTCCGATCTTGTCTAATCTTTGGTCACAGCTTATTCTTCTAACGTTGGGGTTCGTTGCTCTCTCTGTACCTCTATGCCCCTCTCTCTCTGTCTAGATTCTGGATAGCCTTATGTTGTGGTGGCCAGAACAGTGTGCAATATAATCCATTCCCCGCTCACTCCCTTTCCCTTGACTACAACAACATTACATTTCTCTAGGGCCTTTCATGTCGGGGGATGGCCCAAGGCTCCGGAACCTAGCTGGGGGGTAGGTATTAGAGAGGGTGAAGGGTGGAGGTCAGAGGGTGAAGGAGGCTGATCAAAAGCGTGATTAACGAGGAGGGCCTTGAGGTGAGTCTTGAAGGAGCCAATGGATGGGTGAGGTAGAGGGATTGCGGGATGGAGTTCTAGAGGGTGGGATAGGCAATGGTGGGATAGCGAAAGTGGGGGATGTGAGGCAGGCTGGAGCCCGCTTAGTGGAGTGAGTGGGCAGGATGGTAAAGGGTTAGGAGGTCACGGAGGTAGGGGGGAGTAAGGCCATGGAAGTCGTTGAAGGTGATGGGAAGCCAGTGGAGTCGAGAGAGGATGGGGGTGATATGGTCACAGAGCCTAGCGTGAGAGAGGACACAGGCTGCTGAGTTCTGGATGATCTGCTGCCTGTGGAGGGAGAAAGTGGGGAGGCCGACAAGCAGGGTTTTTGCCTAGTCGAGCCCAGATGTTATGAATGCACGTATGAGGGTTTCTGCAGTCTGCGGTGTGAGACAGTGACAACAACAACTTGCATTTAAACAGCACCCTTCACATAGGGTAAAGTTTTGGACCATTCGATACGATGGGGCTAAACATTGAGCCGTGTGTCTGACATGTGTGGAAACCCGTCTCCGCGCTTAAGGATCGAAACTAAACTGTGAATTCCTTCCATCCCACCTACACATGCAAGTCCCGGAGATAGATCGTTGGAATGGAATGCGCACTCTTTCTCCAGAGACACATACTGTTTACCTAATTCCAGAGACTATTAGATGCAGGTTGACAAAAAAACAATGCTTGAGGACATCAGTGTGTGTATTGGTAACTGCTGAAGTCTAACCAGCTAAAATACATAGCGTGCCGATGGTGCCATTAATATTGCTGCCTGAGCTTTCCCACTGCTGGCCAGGTAGGAGCATTCTACCCATTGTAGGCTTTGGTTTCCAAAGTTAACAGGAGCTGAGTGGGAAGACCTCCTACCCCAGTGATTGGTCTGATCTTCCAATCAGCCAGGTTGGCTGTGCTATCATTACAGAGGCTGGGATTGATTCTGACATCCATTGCAAAAAACAACAACAATATCCCCACCTACCATCCCTACGAAGCTAGTCACTAGTTGGTCAGCTGACAAGTGTGGGTTTAAAAGAATGAAAAAAAGAATGAAAAACGCAGAAAAAGGAGTGAGACAAAGTGATGGAGTGAGGGAATTCCAGAGCTGAGGGACATAGGAACCCAAACAACTGCTGAGAAGAGAGAAAATGAAGAATTTGAAATGGATGATTAATGAGAAGAAGGTTGACTTTGGAACAAGATTTTTTTTTAATCGTCAAAATTGTTATGAAACATAGAGCCAAAATTCAATCAATAATCTGCAGAGCCACTCAGAGATTCACTCACCCGGTAACTTTCTAGGTAAAGCCAATGGTTTACCACACGCTATTCATGGGCCAGCCTGGCGTCGTGATAGAAGTCTGACCTCTGAGTCAGAAGATTGTGGATTTGAGTTCTTTAGCTTAGTACAGTAGTATTGAGAGCTCCTGTGGCTCAGTGGTTAGAGCACTTGTCTTGCAAGCTGGGGAGACCAAGCTGGGGAGACTTGTGTTCAAATCCAAGCAGGTCAGGGCGAAACCTTGGGCAAGTTTCCTTACTCCACACGCCTAATAATAATCCCTCCAAAAAAAACACAATAATAAAATTGGTCATTTCAATCCACGACTGTTTGTGGGACTCTGCTGTGCGCAATTGGCTGCCGCAATTGACCCACAAATATATACAGTCAATTCACTTTACAGTGTATTCTGTGAAGTGCTTTGGGACATCGATAAAATGTGAAAAGCGCTATATCAAATGCAAGGATTATTATATTATTATATTATATATATAGTTGGCACACTCGCCTCACAAGTGAGAGTTACCTGGGTTCAATTCCGTGATGGGACAAAACCGTAGACAAATTTCCTTACTTCACATGACTCTTTTTACCATTCAGTAAGTCGATTGACGGATCACTTTCCCGTCAAAACAAAACAATTGGTCACTGAATCCATGACTGTTTGTGGGACACTGCTGTGCGAAATTGACCCCCGTGTTTTGCCCACAAAGTATACAATCGATTCACTTTACAGTTTATTCTGTGAAGCGCTTTGAGACGTATGAATGATATGATAAGGCGTTATATCTAAAAGGAGATTTTTGTTATTATTATTTACACCCTAACATTGAGACTTGAAATCGCATGACACTCGAATGTATTGTTTGTGGAGGTGCTATCCTTCGGATGAGACTATGCCTATTGCAGGTGGACAGTATGGCTTTCAGGCACTACTTAAGGGAACTTCTCACTCTTGGTACCCTAGCCAACATTCCCCCAAATAAAATTGGTCACTCATTCCACGGCTGTTTGTGGGATGTTGTGCGCTGGAACTCTTTCCCTGGAGAGGTGCAAACTGCTCACCTAACCCTGAGAGCATTTGAGGTAGGTTTGCAAGAGCCAAGACTTGCGTGGAGAAGGCTGAGATATGACCAGCCAAAAACCCACCAAATCTGAACTTTACCTGGAATCCTGGTTCTTTTACGAACTGCGAATGTTCCAACATCGATTTGACGAGTCTCAGGTCTGAGGAATGCCCTCCCCCACTTTGCCCACACCTGGGAAACATTATCCTGAGACCGACTGCGGTGTTTTGGCTGTCAGGATTCCTGGAATCATCGATCAGCCCATGACTGGGTCCTGTTAATGTGGAGCTTCTATCAACTTAAGTTACCTGGAACTACGCAGGTAACCATATACCAGGTTTGACCAGGGGTCACGATACACTGTACTAACCTTGTGAGGATCAGGTTTGGAAGTCAATGATCTATCACACCCATGTGTATAATGCCTTTCTTGTCGGAAAGGGGACCCAAGGTGCTGGTCGAAAATGTACACCTGAGCTGGCTGTTGGGATCAGGATTCTGTTAGAATTCGTTCCCTTCCCACCTTCGCTTCCTTCCCGCTTGTGGTTTGAGTGACCAAATATTATTATTTAATTTTTTTAATTGGATTATTACCTCTCAGAAAACGTCCGTCAATCGATGAACAAGCAGGTGTTTGCTTACTCCTAGGGAAGCAAAGGTGTGTGTAGTAAGGAAACATGTAGTAAGGTTTTGCCCTGCCTAGAAATCAAACACAAGTCCTTTCACTAGTGAGGTGAGTGTTCTAACTACTGAGCTACAGGACTCCCATCTAAGTTATTACAGTATTAAACCGTGCAAGAAAACTGACCTAACATTCCTCACTTACAGCTTGTGTTATTTTTATAATCCTTGCACTTTTGATATAGTGTCTTATCACGGCATTGAGAATATATTGAACATATTATGAAATGAATTGATTGTACTTTGTGGGAGGAAACGCAGGAGCCAACTGGGCACAGAAGTGACCCACAAACAGTGAGTGAGTCAAGATGCTTGTCCGGCTAGGACCACCTTTCTTGTTAGGATTTTAGCTTACAGGGTTAAACATAGGCCACTGGGAAGAATCCCAGCCCCAGTGATTTCGCCCACAAATATACAGTCAATTCGCTTTACAGTGTATTCTGTGAAGCACTTTGAGACGTCTAGAATACATGAAAAGTGCAATATCAAATCCTTAAGGGTTATTATTATATTATGTGATTGGTCTGCCCTTCCCAGTCCACCTTATGAGGATAAGGATGTCCTTGGCTCAGCATCCCACCACTACAGAGACCCACCACAGATGATCAGGTTCAGTTCTGATCTTCCTTTGGCAGGCTTGTCAACTTGGAGCTATGTCAGTCCCAAAGAGACTCCCTCTACTCCCAACCCACCCCCTTTCTCAACCCCCCACCCCTCCAAAGGATTGTCACAAGTTTGGCAATTTGTAAAACTTGAGTTTTCTCCATCTTTGTAAAGTACTTTAATTCAATGCAAAATTGTATTTATTAAGCGCCTTCCACGTTGGGAGGATGTCCCACAACTGTCATAGGTTTAAGATGTGAATCCTGCACACTGTTGGAAATGCGAAGGGAGATTTTCCCGGTGACCTGGCTGACAATCCCTCAGATAAAAGTGGTCATTCATTTCACCATTGCTTGTGCATTTGTGATGATCCAATAAGAAGCTATACCAAATGAAAGGATTATTATCAGCAGCAGGGCAGTGCTGCAGAGGAACTAGCTTTAATAATTTGGTGCTGGATTTAATAAACTTTCTCAATTCTGCCCAACCTTAAGTTGTAAGGCAATGCGGTGTTGAGGCTATGTCTAGGTGAACTTGACCGATTTCTGAAGCTTCTTGTGAGGAGAGCTATATTTTTTCCCACCCGCAATTAGGCAATGTGACAACATGAGTCAGAGGCAAATATAACAAGATCAGATGTCTCTTGGGATTGACTCAGGTGTTTGTGGAGAACTCAATGCTCTGATGATTTCGCACAAGACACAGCAATGATCACTGACGCAGCCCTTGCTCAACAATTGCCAGCCAGCGGCATTCTAGGTTAAATGGTTGTGGGTTCAATCCCTACATCAGAACATTGGTTAGCACTGTCTCCTCTGGATTAGAAGGTTGTGGTTTGAAGGCCCACATCAAAACTTTGAACACACAACAACAGCACTGTCATGTAACATAGTGGTTAGAGCACTCGCCTCACAAGCAATTCAATTGGATTCAATTCCCAGGCAGGGTGAAACCTTAGGTAAGTTTCCTCACTCCACACGTCTCTGTTTACCTAGCAGTAAGTAGGAACCTGGTTTTTGGTCAATTGGCGGATTGCTTTCTGAGGAAAATAATCAATTAAAATGGTTACTCAATCCACGACTGTTTGTGGGATATTACTAACAACAACGATTTGGATTTACGCAGTGACTTCACACGAGTTTGGATCTGGGAGGGTTTAACAGTGGCAAAGGTTGACACCAAGCCAGGGAGAGATGGGAAATGACAGTAGGCCAAGTCATAGAGTAAGGTGTGATTTGAATATCAAGGAGGAGGGGGCTAGGTAGAGATATTGAGATGGCTGACTTGTCACCGGCCTGGCTGGCATTCCAGGGCAGTACTGAGTACTGCAGAAGTGCTGTTCTTTGGATGGGACTGAGGTCCCATCTGCCTGTTCCTCCAGTGGCTGTTGAGGTTCCTTCACACTTTTAAAAGTGAAAAGGTTTATTTCCTGGGATTCTTCACCAACAATCCTCCAGAAACATTGGCTCTTCACTCCCTGGCTGCTGGCGGGATCTCGCTGGGCAAAACTGACAGCTCCATTTGGCTGACAAATAAACAGTCACGACACTTGATAATCCTTTCATGATTTACCACCTTATCTCGTTGGAACCTCGCAAAGCATTTCTGTAAAGTGCAGCAAAGGTGTATTTTGTAGGCAAACATGGCAGTTTTGCACACAGCAACGTCACTCAGACAGCCATGGAGAGAGTGACCAATGTTCTCTGGAGGATTGTCAGCTAGGACACCAGGAGAGGGAAATTTCTTATTCATTCTGAATAGTGTCACCTGAATAGGCACAGATGGGATCTCAGATTAATGTCTCATCTGAAGGACATCACATCCGACAAAATAATTTGCAAGAATACATGACAGGCATGCGGAGATCACTGGTACATTTCCAATGCAGTGCTTAGAGATTTCTCACTGTTGTAGGGGCCTTACTTTTACATTCTCCATAACGTTGTGAGGCCATCCCACAGGACTTGCCAGCCGTGGCTTGGCTCCCGAGCTGGGGTTGAAAGCTAAAGCTTGTGTATGAGGAGTGGATAGGTGACCGAGAGTTCAGTCTTGAGATGGTCCTTGAACGAGGGATGGAAGGGAGTGAGTTGGAGAGACTCTGGAATGGAATCTGAATACCAAGGAGGAGGAGGCAAGGTGGAGAGATTGAGACAGAGAGTATCTGAGATGGCTGACATGTCACCTACCTGCTTTGGCATTCCAGGGTAGTGCTGTGGTGGTGGGAGAAAGCATTGCCGGAGGTTGCTGTCCTTTGGATGAGACATTGAACTGAGGTCTCATCTGCCTGATATGAAGTACAAGTGTTATTTTATTCATTTTTAAGCATTGGCGTTAACCCTGTGTTGGAAGATTCTCTCGGCCGGAGTCTAATTTAAGCCTAGCTACCATCCTGCTATCTGGATTTTATTATTTTTACAGTATTACAATAAAAACACTTGAACACCATGTGCCTCAGTGCTGATAGCAGGATTGTTCATTTCAATGAATTTATAGTATAAGTCTATGTTTTTCTTTCAAATCGTCTGATTTCTATAGTCTGACCTTGGCAACACTGTAGGTGATAGTTCTGTCTAGAAGGGAGCCCCATAGACATGGCAATCATAGCTTTGTTGCTGTTATCACATGATGGATAATAATAATACTAATCCTTGCATTTGAAATAGCGGCTTTTCCGTCTTCTAGACGTCTCAAAGCGCTTCACATAATATACTGTAAAGTGAATTGACTGTATATTTGTGGGCAAAACAGTGCCCACAAACAGTCATGAATTATTTTAAATTATAAACTAAATTTATAAATTATTTTAAATTACTAAATTATTATAATTACTAAATTATTTTTGTTATGTGGGATTATTATTAGGCTTGTGGATTAAGGAAACTTGGGCTTCGCTCTCCCTGGAATTGAACCCAGATCTCTCGCTTTATCGTGTTCCCTCGCATGTGAAGTAAGGAAGCTAAGGTTTCGTCCCAACCTGGGAATCGAACCCGGATCTTCTCGCTTGCGGGCGCTCTAAAATTTAGAACAGGAGCAACATTGCACATGTAGGGGAAGAATTTTCAAGGAGACTTGAGAATTTCGAAAGGTCTGATGTCTTTTGAGTGCAGTACACTGTTCTGAATAACAATCGTACCTATTACCATTAATTTTCACTGTAAATACTGTATCACCGTGCGCAAATCCATAAATATTCTAACTTACAGAAGATATCCTCCTGATGTGATAGTTGCTGAATAAATATACTGTAGATTGTACTGTATTATAGAGTCCTGTAGCTCAGCAGTTAGAGTACTGGCCTTACAACACACGTGAGACTTGTGTTCGAATCCAGGCAGGTCAGGACAAAACCTTGGGCAAGTTTCCTAATAATAATACATCCAAATCCCCAAACAAGATTAAATTGGTGATTTTCAATCCACGACTGTTTGTGGGATGCTGCTGTGCGCAATTGGCTGCCGCGTTTCGCCCACAAGTATACAGTCAATTCACTTTACAGTAGACAGTATTCTGTGAAGCGCTTTGAGACATCTGGAAGAAGTGAAAAGCGCTATATCAAATGCAAGGATTATTATTATATTGTAATTTATTTTCCCTCCCTCCTCCTCCCTCCCTCCCTCCCTCCCTCCCTCCCTCCCTCCCTCCCTCCCTCCCTCCCTCCCTCCCTCCCTCCCTCCCTCCCTCCCTCCCCCCCCCCCACCCCCCTCCCTCCGTCCCCCCCCCCCCCCCCCCCCCCTCCCTCCTCCCATCCTCTACGTTTTAGAAATTGCTGGAAAAGTGAAAATAAGAAAATGTTTGAACACAATGAGAGACTGTCCGTCAGCACAGGTAGATACAGGGAATGCCATGTGTGGTCCCTTCACTAAATGTTTCCATTCACTGTCAAAGCTGCTATCAACAAGTCTAACTGAGAATGCCAAGAGAACATCTCAAGGGCATTTAATTATAAGACAAACAAGTGACTCTAGCCTTGTGCACCAGATTACCAACAAAAGGAGCTGGTAAGCTGCTGATAAACCCTTGTTTTTAACTAAAATATATACAGTATATAGAAGCGAAACAATATTTGAGGTTTTATTAGCCACGTAACATTTCAAAGTGTCTTGTAGGGAATTGGTGTCAGGTGTAGTGACTGTGTATGGAAAATAACTATGCTTGCATTTAATATAGCACCTCATCACGTCATCGAGATGTCTCAAAGCGCTTCATAGGTTATACTGTAAAGTGGATTGACTGTATTTTGTAGGTGAATCATGGCAGCCAATTGCGCACATCAATGTCCCACAAACAGTCAGTCGTGTGTTAAGTGGCCACATTTGTTTTTTAGGCATTTTTACCCCCTGGAAAGCAGCCCACTAAGCAACGGACAATCTGTTTCCTATTTACTGTTGAGTAAACTGAGGCTTGTGGAGTAAGGAAACTTTTCTAAGGGTTTCGCCCCACTGGACATCAAATAATACAAATAGTAATAATAATAATAATCCTTGAATTTGATATAGCGCTTTTCATATCTTCTAGACATCGCAAAGCGCTTCACAGAATACACTGTAAAGTGAATTGACTGTATATTTGAGGGCGAAACCTGGCAGCCAATTGTGCACGGCAGTGTCCCACAAACTCTCGTGGGTTGAAATGACCAATTTTATTATTGTGGAGTAAGGAAACTTGCCCAAGATTTCGCCTTGACCTGCCTGGATTTGAACATGGGTCTCATGCTTGTAAGGCGAGTGCTCTAACCACATACCCGGGTCCTCTCACTCACAAGGAGGGGGCATTTGGGAGCTAATCACTGGACACTGATTTTCAGTGTTGCTAGTCTACCACTGAATAGGCGACATCTGACTGTGGGCCCATCACCATTTATTAATCCACCAAAGCCTTGTTGGGCGTGGGGGATACGCAATGTCTTGCTAAGGCCAGTTTCCAACTATTAGCCAAATGCTGACTGATATGTGATGCGCTGTAAATACCTCCACCTTATTATCGAGTGCTTGTTCACCTTGTACAGCCATTTCACCGTGGTTACCGTTCACTTTCTGACACCACTAAAAAATTCACACCTCAGGCGCTGACACCATCAGCATCCAAGGCTGCTCTCTCCACCTCTCGAAGCCAGCCAGGGTCCTGGACATCTTGTTCGACCCTGAACTGTCCTTCCTCCCCCACATCCGCTCCACCGCCTTCAGGCGGCTCTATAAATGTAATTTTATTGTTGTTATTGGTTGTTAAAGATCCCATAGTACCATTCAAAAAGGAAAGCGAGTTTCTCTCTTTCCAGTGTCCTAGCCAACAATCCACCCCCCCCCCCACCCCCCCACCAATAAAATCACTCACTTGTTTCATGGCTGTTAGCGGGATATCGTTGCGTGAAACTGGCTGCCATGTTTCACCCACAAATTATATAGTCAACCACTTGAAGTAAAAATCCTGTGAAGCGCTTTGAGTCATCTTGACTGTGCAGTGCAGTGACTGTGTATACTTGGGAGTGAAAGGAGGTTGGGAGGTTGATTTACACATAGCGACGACCCACAAACAACCATGAAGTGAGTGACCAATGTTATTTGGGGTTGGGGGGAGTGGGGGAGTGGGGGTGGGGGGTTGGTGGGAGAGGTAGAATGCAGAAATTGTTGACTAGGATATAAACGCGTGTTTTCTCTCATTTTAATAATCACAACCCTTGCATTTGGTAATGGCGCCCTTGTCAGGTCAGAAGGACGACTCAAAGCACAGGATTTACGGTAAAAGAAGTGACTATGTATTTGTAGGCAAACGCGACAGATAAATCTTCCACACAAGTCACCTATGAACAGTCACTCACGCAATGAGTGGTTTTTAAAATCAATTGCAACTCAATTTGGTTAATATTTTTCTCTTTTTTATTTAAAAAAACCATGAAAAATCTTGCCAATATTTTCTGCCTCAGTTGGTTAAGTTTTTGTTGGGTTTTATTATTTGTGTGTGTGTGTGTGTGAGCGAGAGGAGAAATAGATACACAGAGATAGAGAGAATACATTACAATATAGAGCGCAGAAATACGTCATTTGGCCCAATTGGTCTATGCCGTGTTTATGCTTCACATAATAATAATAATAATCCTTGCATTTGATATCGCACTTTTCATATCTTATCGACGGCGCCAAAGCGCTTCACAGAATACACTGTAAAGTGAATTGACTGTATACTTGTGGGCGAATCGCGGCAGCCAATTGCGCACAGCAGCGTCCCCCACGAACAGTCGTGGATTGAAATGACCAATTTTATTATTGTGGGGGGTTTTTTTGGGAGGGATTATCGTTAGGCTTGTGGAGAGTAAGGAAACTTGCCCCCGGTTTCACCCTGACCTGCCTGGATTCGAACATGGGTCTCCCCGGCTTGGTCTCCCCAGTTTGCAAGACAAGTGCTCTAACCACCGAGCCACACAGGAGCTCCACACGAGCCTCCTCCTCAACTGAGCCTACAAGCATAACCTTCTTATTCCTTCCCCCTTCATGTACCTTCTCCAGCTCCCCCATTCACTATACAGTAATCTACGCTATTGCCTCAACAATTCCTTGTGGCAGAGATAGCAAGTTCCAACAGAGACAGAGAGAGAGAGATTGTGTTGTAAAGAGGTGGAGGTTAGGACCCAGAAGTGTGGGTTTGGGGAGGATGAGTGGTGGTGGGTGGAGGGGGGGCTGGCAATCTGTATTTCAAGTCAGTTTCACTTTACTTTGACTAGAGACTCTTTTGATGAGAAGAGAGAGAGAAGGGAGAGAGAGAGAGAGAGAGGCTGGCATGTCCATGCAGGAGTGATGGAGCATCTCTCAAAGCTACAGTTGAGAGAGGACCCAGCTCCAGCCTGCGATGGAGGGGGAGGAGGCTGTACAATCACAGACAAGTGGTGAGAAAACAGTGGTGGTGGGGTGAGATCTGAAAGATCTCTCTTTTATATTAAAAAAAACTCTTGGTTGGACTAAGGGTTGGGTTTGATGTCATGTAAATGAATAGATGCAACAAGATTAACAGAGAGATGGAGAGATGGAGGGAGGGAGGGAGGGGATGATGAAGGCGGTTTTTTACTTGGGTCAAAGTAGAAGAAAAACGTGCGAGTTCAGAGGGATTTTTTCTCGTCTCTTTTATCTCTTGTTTTATCTTATTTCCTCTCCCTGTCTCTTATCTCCCCCCCCTCTCTCTCTCTCTCTCTCTCTGCCTCTCTATCGTTCTCTCTCCTAATTCATGTTTAACAGTGTGTTTAATGACCCCCCCACCCCCCCCCCCCCCCGCACCACACACATCACCACCAGTTGCATTTCAAGTGGAGAGAGAAGATACTCTTTCAC